>CM038117.1:4749904-4814904 GCA_001642375.2 Mentha longifolia
TCCATCCTTTAATAAGTATTCTAACTTTTTAAAAGTTTTGTCCCGAAATAAGTACTTCTATTACATTTTTCTAGATAAATGGTAGCCTAAACTATCAAATTAATCCCCATAATCATTACTAATTTTTTACTTTTTCAGTTTTCTATGTAATAATTAGGGATAAATTAAAAAATTCACTTAATTTATTAGTTTGTGTATGTTGATGAATTATGAACACTTATTAAGGGACGGACGGATTGAGTATACTATTAAGTTCGTAGTAGACGCCAGAATATGGGTAAATGCGTTCCATGGCAGCAAGGCTAGACTCTACATATATTCCCTATATATATATATACTCTTTGGTCTACAATGTCGGGAAAGACGGACTTTGTCTTCTCACACACTTATGCCTATGGCATGGCATTATCTTGATATAGAATATGTTGTGGAGTCTACTAGCAATACGCAATAGCCCATAAAAATAGAATAATCCATTGCTAGGGAGGTGAGTCATAACTAGTAGGTTATAGCTAGGCGGGCATGTTTTTCCATAATATTTCTATATGCATGGAATCTAATGTATTCCCTTGTTTCTTCTCATTTATATATTCAATAAATGTGTCAAATAAAAAAAACGGAGGGAGTATACCTTTAGATAGGGGAAAAGGGGCAGACCACATCATTGTTCTGTTCGTCTTCTTTTCCTAAAATTATAGCTGAAACTAATGCAATCAACACGAAAATATGCACCTCCGCCATTATTTTCATTTGAACGAAGTTCGTATAGTTCCCGTGTAGTTGTAAATCTAGTTGTTGATGGAAATTAAAAAATACACAATTAATATAAAGAACAATTTGAATCTTTTGTTGCATCTGCATGTTACATTTCCTATTGCATGGCTAGATGACAGTCACATATTAAAAATATTTTCAAAACCAATAATAATTAAAAACTTTCATAAACAAACATGTTGGTCTTGGGGTATGTCAACGGAAATTGAAATATACAAACACAAACATGCCTCTTAAATTTTCATTTTTATTTTTTTTATAAAAATGGAAAAAAAAAAAAATGAAAGAAAACTTTTTTGTCACCATTTAAATATTGTTGGTACCTACCAATGGCATCTTATTCACAATTTCATTAAAGACCATCAAAAACGCATCGGAAGAGAAACACATATCAGAATAAGATAAAATCCTAATTGAAACCAATTCATCCCAGGTTTAAGTTACATGTAAGATTCTATGGCTAATGTAAACAACATTATATACAGTCAAATTCATCAATGTCCAAACAAGATACAAAACTACAAGTTATGTGCCTCGAACTGATACGAAAAATACCTTTCTCTATTACAGAGTAGCATATCTTACCCGACAACCGATCAATAATTATTTACAGGCTACAGACACCAAAAGGGGAAGATAAAGAATGAGAATTTAACCTCCAGTCTTCACTTTACTAATAGGGCTACAGGTACACTTTTTCTTTTATACAATTCAACCATTTTCCGCAATGTCAAGTCCCTTCAAGATGTTTCTGATCTTCCTCATCGACTCAGACTCATTACAAATAATTTAGCAACTTCTATTTCAGTCAGGAAACTAGTCAAAATAAATTATCTTAATATAAGAATATAAATAACATACCAATTTACACCCAGAGCACATAAAGCCGCAAAGAAAAATGGCTTAAATGGCTTTGCTTCCTTAATCACTGCAACGGGACATCATCTGGGTCTGCGTCATCTTGATCTATAATTCTACATTTAGGAACTGGTTTCTCTAACATCGATGTCCCCTTGAAAGCAATCATTTGCCAACAGATCTTTCTGTAACTCAAAAGCTGCAAAAAAATAGGGATGATCAACTAACCATAACATGCCAAGATACGTTGGAGGCAATTACATTTGGTCTTTTTAGAGGGGAAGGGTTTGCACACCTGCTGTTCTGGTATCTTATTGAACCCAAACTTCTCTGTCCAAATTGACTTGGCCTCGTCTGTTGCTGGGAGAACGAAAGTTTTGACATTCAGAAATGCGAGCAATTTCTCTATGCAAGAGTAAAGTAGTTGAAAGTATCCCTGCAAAGACAATTATTCCATCAGTACAAGCAAGTGCAACAGAAAGTTCTCGACACAAAACGCAGCTGGAAAAGATTGCTGCAAAGAAAATTGAAGTGAATTGAATTCCTAAATTATGCCAGACGTTACCAACTTCATTATTACTATGCAAAATTTCCCCACCCTGATGAAAAGGGATGTGGGTAGTTAGCCAGGCAACAATTGCATGACATCTTTTGATCACCAGCTAACATGCCCGGATAAAAGATAGAGAGTATAGAACACAAGTAAATTTTCCGAGTAAAATAACTTACCTTCCCCTGATGACCAATGCGAGTTGCAGCCAAAGGAAGTTCAGCAATTTCTTCTCCAAAAAACCGAAGGATAGCAGCTGATACAACAGTTGAGCTGAAAGATAGGCAAGAATTTGTTTAATCATAAAAAATATTATTATAAATAGCTATGAGAGTATACGAGAGGGAGAAGTGTTTCTTACTTCACGGTCAAAATAGCACAATAAATCCCACTGAAGTCTTGACCCCTTATATTCCTCCTGAAAAATAAAGCAAGAAAGAGACATAGAAAGGCAGGTAGAAGCAAAGCGATACAGAACATACTACAGATAACACAATAGGCAGGAAATGATATTATGTCCTTGAAAGCAAATAAGGAGAGCATACCCATAAACCAAAGATGGAATGAAGTCACGCCCAGTTTCTGAATCAACTATAGGGTCAAACAATCCTGAAATAGAATTTAATAAACAGCTGCATCAATCAAAACTTTACCATAGTTCTGTACGTCAGGAAAGCAACTTGACTGCAGACATAAAATCTTGATCATGACAACTCAAAAAAGGTGCACATTATATCATATTCCGAAATTCACCATAACAGAGCATCAAGTGCAAATTCTTACATGAAATATAGCTACAGCCTGCGATAGTAACACTCTGGTTTCCCGAGATGCAATTTTCCCATTTAAAAGTCTCCATCTCACATCAAGATTAGTGCCAGAATACGTTTGCTTTTTTGTTATAATGTCCACAGTGGAATCAGGGAGCTTTTCTGCACCTGCATTCAGTACATTCTGCAGAGCAGAATATATCCATTTGCAATTTGCAGAGCAGAACCACTTTCCTTTTGGAAGTTCCTGTCAGAGGAGTACTAGGATTTTAGAGAAGGAAAAGATACAATGCAAAGTATGCACCTTCTGCTGTAAACCTAACCTTTAAATCCGCCAACTTGCATTTTTTCAAACAGCCGACATGATATTCCTTTTCACACTGGAAAGTAGGAAAACATTGTTTAGAATATAGTATTCCACATTAGAATCATTGGGAGAAGCCATGAAGACTACCTGATCACACAATATAACAGTACGGGGACCAAAGCCAGTCTTACTGAAATCATAACCCCTGGAAGTGAAACAAATTCAGAATATCAACAAATATAATATGCCATATTTGGTTTCTCATCCACCGATTTGTTTTACGGATACGGATGCTACCTGCAGATCACGCATGCTATTACTTCTGCTTCTTCTGGGTTCTTGACAATACGAATGCAACGATTTGTTATTTGCTCAATTGGATCAATACCTGACACTCTCCCTGCTGCAACAGCATTGGCATTTGACTCAACAAACTTCTCTCTTTGAAACATGTTTTGGCAATATGTACAATACCATTTGCCACGAGGTATGCTCGATAGAGATGCACATTCTGCATTAGTACATTAAAAATTAAAATAATGTTATTTGATACAGAGAATGAGAAAATAAATCCCCAAATTAATTATTAGACCACTAATTACATAAAAATAAGTACCAAAAAGAAGTCAGGGGAAACAAATAAAAGTATATGTGGTCTGTACATATATTCCTTTCATGAAGCTAAATGCATATATGAAAACCGAAAGGCGTCATTTTCTTAATGGTCACTATAACAAGAGAGAAATGCCTTCAACATTCAGACAACACCAAGTCCATTGGATATACAAGGCACTTAAATGGAGGGGGGTTCAGCCCACACTGTATCAGTGGGAGCAGTCAACAAACGATGACTTACAAGAGAAATCACAATCAAGACAGCCAAGGATTCAACAACATATGAAAAGTTCGGACTTAGCAATATACAGAAGAAAAAACAGTCTAGATTAACATGCTTATAAAGATAACCACCTTTGTGAAAGGCTCTTGGACAGCCATCACAAAGCACGAGTTTCCCACCATCTGCACAGATGATGCACAAGTCATCATTGTCATTTGAAGTACACTTGCGCCCTTTCAACAGGGAGATGGCAAATTCATGGAGAGACACTCCATTAGATGTGTAGATATACATATAGCTGTAGAAAATGTGACAGTCAGGACCTATGTCAACAGAACAAGTGATACCAAGAGATATTAAGGATCCAAAGAAATATGTAAGCGACTGACGGTTTTCGGCGGGAGGCCCAGCCAGCATGAGCTTCAAACTGAGATGGGCTAACCTGTTCATTGTATGGAAAAATCAATAAATTTGTCTTCTGAAACAATCAAGTTCCAGAAGCTAAATCAACACTATACCAAAGTGCTACAGCAGCGGCAAATTATTCCCGATCCCATTTTATAGCCGTCGCGCAACTTCTACAAATACATCGGAAGATTATAATGCTGAAATAGCAAAAGGAGACATGAAATAAAACATTGTTTTGAACCACCTTGCCATTAGAATAATAAGCACTTCAGTTCCATCGGGTAGTCCATCATTCTCAAAGACCAGCTTGTGCATCCTCTGATCTCTGGGTTAAATTATATTACAGTTGTTTAGCAGGCACAAGGGATTAACCATAGAAGAGAACAACTGATAATAATCAAAGCTAAGTGTACCTACTTTTTCGTGATCTTTGATGAACTTTTTGAGTACTCAGAGAGGCAAGGAGATGCACTTTTCGAGGACTTCGAGATTGACGCATTCGACAACCTAAAACGCCAAAATAAGATGCTACATAAAAATTACTGAATTTCAGGTAAAAAATACATCAAACTAATGGTTATAAGCACCAACTTGTTCAGTATCTTTTTCGCAGTCCTGTTCTTCAGTAATCCACGTGAAGAAGTACTGCCATTCGAAGTTGGATCAGGTGATTTGGAATGAATCACAATAGCACTCCCAGGAGATGTTAAGGAAGGAGGAGGTAGTGATAGTGACAACCTGAGCATGCCAAACAGCAAAAGGAAATTTTATAGGTAAGATATTTTCGCAGAGTACAGCAATTTATGAGCATAAAATCTCCCCAACAAAGAAACTAAAAAAGCCTAAAAGCCCACATCTTGGTTATCTTCACTTGGCCCTTATTTCTTGTTGTCCCATGCAAAAAGAATTTTCCAGGAGATTTTGTACAAGCCTTCAGCTCTGAATGCCTGCAAATGGGCGGACAATTTTTTATATCCTAAATTTATTTGGAGGAAAAGACAATCTGAAGCATTAGAAAGTAAAGAAGATACAAACTTTCTCTTTTTTCTTCCTCGACGACCTCTTTTTTGGGGAGTGCTATGTAATTCAAAATTTTCTGAAACTGATAAACCTAATAATGGCTCCAAAGGCCTGAAAGAGAAACCAAAGAAATGTCACTAAAATCAAGAGACAAATTTCCAACAAGTCATAAACTACTTTTGAACTGGTAACACCTGGGAATCACTCCACATTATAGCAGGAAGTCATAGATGAAAACTCAGTAGCATTATATTAACTGATAGTAGTTGTTTAACTATCAGCATAGGCATCTTGAAACTAAAATGAAACATGAGCTAAGCGTAGAGTAAGCAGAAACGAAAAAAGAAGAGTTGGATGCATAATTTAGCAAATTGCATCTTCACTCCACCAAAGCATCAGAAAAGGTCCCATAAAACTTTGGTAGGTCCTGAGGTTGCACTCCACTAGGCCCAGGCTCTGTAGTATCTGAATTTCACTAACATTATGGCACAGAAGCAATGCAAAAGATCAAGGGTGGAAAACTCCTCTAATTGTGTTCTTAACAAAAAAAACTCCAGCCATGCATCAAGTCTACATATAGTCATCAACAATTTCAAACAGTTCACATAAATATAGCAACAAGTAGTTATTCAACCCCCCCCCCCCCCCAAATAAAGGTTTTTAGGGAAAAAAACATATTAGCAAGGATTACTTGGAAGAATATAGCACCTTGATTTCACACTTTCTGCATCGAAGTCTGAATTCAGACTAACCATGCAACAGTCACAAAGCAGTTCCACCTTTGCAGCAGACGTTGCAAGAAATGATCCTGTTTCAAAGAAATGAGAGACTGTCATTCAGAAGAGCTTAACACAATGACACCAGAAGGTACTAAAAATTAAGCATAATAAATATCTACAAATATGTATATTTATACTAACATATTATAGAATAGAATTAACAATCCGAATTGCTTACCTGAACAGTTCTTGCAGATGACAGATTCTTTCACGGGCATAGGGCCTATGAAGTTCTGTATTGTTTCTTCTAAAGTTTTAACAGATGATTTTCGGCATTCTTTGACTACATCCAGGAGGCTCTTCCCATTCTCTAGGCAGATATATTGTGATGCACGTCTATATGACTTGCAGGCATGTATTTCAAATTGGCAGGGTGGAACTACCTGGATAAATTTAAGAAAATAATTATAGCGTCAAGTGATAAATACAGTATACAAAAGGCGAAAATATCCGACTTTGCTGCATTAAAGAGAACCTCAAAATTAGCACCCACCCGGACTCCCTTGCAGAAACTACAAGAACACAGGATTCCAGCATCTTTTATCGTACCACGTAGAGGGAATCCCTGGCAGGATATTTTGATCAGTAAAGAATCCTGAAGAAAGTTTATAGGACACAACCAGACACTGAAAGAATAAACAGCCACCAGAAGCATCTGATTGGCTCAGAGAGCCAAACAATCTAGTCCACAATACATCAATTTCACAATCTGTTCCATAGCACATGAATGCCATTTGCTTCTTCTTTAAAAAAAAAAGCGTTGACATTGTTACACAAATATCAAGAATAGTTAATAGGTCTTCAATATGAAAACAAGAGCTGATTCAGGTAGGAAACCACAATGACCCAATTAGGCAACCATGGAAATCTTCTCAATTTTCGAATTTAGAAATGATAATTCGTATGCAAAAGAAAAAATCATATGCTACTCAACTAAATTACACAATTAGAAAGTGATCTTACCTTTAACAGGAAATAACAACAATAATAACAAAAATCCTAAAAATATACAAATTGAGGTTTATTATTGAAAGGAAAATGATAAAAGAAAACTTACACAAAATTCTTACAATAACAGAGACATTATTAAATGTGACTTGCTTCTTCTCTGAAAACAGAGTTTGTGAGGGGCAGAATGAAAGATAGTTAAATCCAAATATCCACAAATGCAGACCGCCCATATGACTCTTTGAGTCTTTTCTTACATCAATGATATCAAATTTTCCAGAGTAGAACATAAGGCTATACAAGAATCAAATCTTGATATGCCTAAATTACCCTCAGTGTTTTGCTACTGCATAACATACGAAGTTATAAAAAATACATCCTAACAAGCCCAATGTCATTAATTAATTAGCAAAGACGAGAATGAAATGATACTGAGCCTACTGACAAATAATATCAACAATAAATTCTTAGATACATCCAGAAACAGAGAAAACAGCAACAATTAAGAAAACAGCACTAGAGAAACAGCATTGGAAAAGAGTAATCAAATATAACAGTTTCGATAACACCATAGTAGAAAGCAATAGTAACTAACAGTAATGGCAAATGATTAATAATAGCCTCAGGAAAAGAAGTACTAAGAATAGATAATATGGCTGAGCTAAATACCCTTTTTCCGCCATTGTAGAAAACTGGATATCCTTCTAGCAGCCCAGTATCGAAAAGCTCCCTAACTGTTGTTGGCCGCCCTTTTATGAGGATTTTCTTCGACATCTTCATCTCCATTTTCCTAGTCTTCGTACTACCCAACAGCGCCAGTTCTTCACTCGCCAATCCATCTGCCTCCAAGATCACCGTATCCCTCAGATTCCCTGACATCCCATTCTCCATCTCAGAGTCAACAAGCACGGAGCGCGTAACCGCCCTCCCCTCCCATCGGTCCTCAATGCCGCCAAAGGAATAGGCTCCTGTTTCACTTCAACCTCCATCATCTCCCCCTCACTCTCCCCCCCCCAAACCCCGAAGTCACCAAATTAACCCCTACTTCATCTACATTCACCGCATCAACACCATTAAGAACAAATTCCTCTTTCAAACTCACAGCCGCCTCGACCTTAACCGACACTGCAGATTCTCCCTCAATTTTAGCCGCACAAGCAGTTCTGTCCACACTTCTACTCTTCAACCTCTTAGTCCTCGTATAAACCGCGAAACCATTCGCCTCGCTCGGCCTCACCCTGGGCACATAGCAGTGATCCATCGAGCCCGAACCGTTCGATTCGGGTCGGTTCGGGTCTCCCGACCCGGTTCCCGGTTCAGGCTTAACTAATTCGCTTGGATACTCGATATCCAAACCCAATTCCGGCTTCATTACCGTTTATCCGCCTTTTCCTCGAATTCTCAGAATTTGCTGCTTCTTCGCTCGCGAACACTGCAGCGGCGGACGGAGGAGACTCAATTCTGGTTATGGATCTGCCCGAGTTGGAGAATTTAGTTGCATGCATAGAATAAGAAAAGTAGGTTACATTACATATGGATTTTGTTTCCGGTGAAGAGGAAATGGAGAGAGAAACCTATGGAGTGTGTGAGGGAAGAAGAAAAATTGCAGTGAAATTAGATTTTGGGAGAATCTTTTTGGTTGGAAAATATATGTAAAATAAAAATAAATTACATATATCGGGGTGTGAATGAGTTGTTACTCTACAGTGTACTCCTCAACTCCTTTTTCGCCTTCCGTCATCCTTCTCTGCTGCTCTCTACGGTGATTCTCTCTGCGGTGCTACTTTTTTACCCTAAATCGCTTCTTTAAGATTTATTTCAGAGTCAGCAATAACTAAAGTTGTCAGCGGGAACGGGCCGGCCATCCAAGCCCGCGAATGGACAGGGTCAGGCCCAGATCACGCTTTTCATGCAAATTAGGCCCATCTTAATCCAAGCCTGTATGGTATGGGTCCTGAATTGGGCCTTATGAAATCAATAATAAACTATTGAGGGCCGAATTGTAATTACGTATAATTAACTATTATGGGGAATACTACGCACGTCATGTTACCTTTTTGGGCTGATGAAAGATCAATAAATGGCTTAAACTTCTGATACCCATATCACGACGGCCCAATTAGTGGATATGGTTATATGAGCCTCCAAATATATTAATGAAAAATACTTACAAATTACAAAAATATTGTATTGTCTCCGATTCTTTAGTTTTCAGGACGATTTTCCACACTATACTGTTTCTATTTTTGTTATACCGACTACTCCCTCCGTTTATTGTGATTTGGCCCCTTTTTTTTGGCACAATTTTAAGAAAGTGTAATTTTATGTGCATAATTATGGTGTCCACCTCTTTGATAAATGTAGACTAAAGGTTATTTTGGGTCATTTTTTAAAAGGGGCCAAATGGAAGTAAACATCCAAAAAAAATGTGGCCAAATCGGAGTAAACAAAAAGAGTATATCATCACTTTTTATGATTCGACATCACTATTTCCATTTATTTATATAAATAACTCATTTAACTCATATTTATTGTTAACGTGGACTACACTCTCTACTAACATCGCATTCAACTAATATAGTATTCTTAAAATCCGTATCGGAACAAACATGGATTGTAGAGAGTATAGAAAAAGATATAATTTGTTTATTTTTATAGATTAGGTGGAGTTTGTCAGATTGTATATGTTTGGATAAGTTGATCTTTCCAAAAACTTTGCAACTATGTAATAATCGTGTCATCCCATCCCATATACTACTACGAAGAATTGAATGTATATGCGGAGAACGTTGGCATGAATTCCATGAAATTAAGTTTGGTTCTGTTAATACTGATGTTGTTGCAACACTAGAGACAACACCAAACACAACCAGAGCCGGTCCTGTGTCTCGTGAGGCCCTAGGCGAAAAATGAAAAAATAGGCCCCTCTAAGAAATGAAAAGAAATTAAGTAGTACAAAAATGATATAAATTAGTTTAAATAAGGAAAAAAAATCTTATCTTGGAAAAGAATGATCGAAGATATGATAAAAATTAGTGTTAAATATAGCAAAATACACAAACTTGGGTTTCATTTCCATTTCTAGCACAATTTTTCAAAACTCAAAAACATATTATAAAAGTAGTATGATTTAATTTTGACACAAATATGATCTTTCCCCAAATTTTGGCGCACACATGACATTGTAAGTTTCATCTGACAATCCATGTGTGCAAAAATATATCTGAAAAGAATATTGTTCGAGTCCGTTTAATTCCATTGATCGGGAAGTCCATTTATATGTTTGAGTCAATATGCAATGTCGTTTTAGATATATTATTAAATAACATTAATTATTCTACACGCATGGATTGTCAGGTGGAACTTACAATGTCGTGCACTATGTTAGAATCAATTGGGCAAAAATCTCAAGATTGAGTAAAGATCAACGCTCGTGTATATTTCCGAAGTTACAAAAATATTATGTTAAAAATAAAACCAAGTCAAAATTTGTGTATTTTGTTGCATTTAATCAAAAATTAGTTAAAATAAAAAATACACATAAATACTATTCGAAAAAAAAATTATGGGCCCTCAAATTTTCGAGGCCCGAGGCGACGGCCTCTTGGGCCTCTAGCCAGGTCCGGCTCTGAACACAACAATAATAATAACACAAAACACAGCAATAACAATAGCAGTGAAACATATCTAAACAATGTAGGAACGAATAACATAACAGTAAATCTAAGAAACACAATGATATACGTGGTTCGGCAATATGCCTACATCCACGGGAGAAAACGGCTGAGACGATTCACTAACACAACAGCAACGATTACAAGACTGGGCAAGAACTAACTCTCTCTACTCACAAGAAACGAGTTGCTCTCTCTCTCCCTCTCTCTTGGTTTTCGCTCTCTTCCGTTGCACAAAACCAATTACAACTATCACATATTTATAGCCTCACCAAAACCCTAATCCTCCTAGCAATCTACTTCCTTATAGATTTACATGGTAAGAAGATAAACATAAAAATAAATCAATCAACAAATCTCCATCATAATCTCCATATTCTGGGTCGTTGATGAAACCCACGAATAAGTCCAAAGTCAGAATATCCGTATGGATACTGCCACAACATCTGGTTCAACAACCTCCTCAGCCAAAACATTCATGAAGTCACACACCTCACGCATGTCGATAATTGAAGTTAAAGAACAACTTTTGAATTGAATGCTTAACTGATGCAATATTAAGTTCGTTAGTATAACTTAAAGTAGACAGCTACGAAGAAACCACTAACGAATTTAGTGAGTGGAAATATCAATTTAGATATCTAGTACAGTATCCATCCGAAGGAAATTAATTTATATTATAATTTTCCATAAAATATAATAAAATAACAATATTATGAAACACAGTTAAACAGATCGAAAGAGAACGAACAACTGCAATTACTGTAAATAAATCGCATGAGTCGATTAATGCTATAATTAGCAAGCAAGCACACATTTATTATTTATTAATTAATTATAAAATAGTGCGCATTACAAACTATCAAAGGAAAAAAGCTGCAGAAATTTATTATAATCTGCTCAACCCTTGAGATCAGATCAATGGAAGGTTCCCATGAGAGAGAGAGAAAGAAGAGGGAACTGTAAAATGCCAAGGATAGAAGTTGCCCTACAAAGACAAGAAGAAGCAAGCCCGCCGCATTCAATCATGCCCGGCCCCCTCCGTCCACGATCCATGCAGCTTCAGCGGCGGCGCCGCCGGTTCGACCTCGGCGGCCATGGGCAAATACTAAGAGGGCGTGATGAAGAAAGTTGGAGTCTTGAGTTATAATGAAGAGAGGAAGGAGGTGAGAATGAGGTGACTAAGTAGGGTTGGCCACCTTTTGGCTAAAGGGGTGAAGCAAAAAGGAGTCTATAAAGGGCATCTTCCATGGTATATGCCATGGCATCTCAAAACACACACACACATGATCTAATTATTCTCTTATTAATTTCCATTTTTTTAAATTGTTTCCTTTTTGGGCTTTGATCTGACTGCGATTTGAAGTTGATGGGATTATTCTTTTTGCTAATTATGCTTAAATGATCCTATTTTGGCCTTTAGTTGTGGATTAGTCAGAACCAATGGCAAATTAAAAAACAGAACATAAGAGGCATGTAATCCATTAAAATTTATTTAATTATTACTCTTCTTTATAATCCAAAAGTTACAACTTCTTCACTGCACAGCTTATTATTCCTAATATGCAGAAACTAGTACTAGTAGTTAAGATAGAAGTGCAATGATAAGAGTTGAATATATGTATATATATAGATAGATAGATAGATGTATAGGAGAGGATTCATTAGAACCATTTCTTTCCACTAGTGGATGCTTTAAGCTTCATGACAAGATCCTCACGTTGCTCCTCTACTTCTGCATATTTAAGGCTCATGTTTAGGTATCGTTCCCTTAGATCTCGTAGCTCCGTCTCTAGCGATGATTTCGTTCTTTCGTACCTTTCTCTTGCCACCACACCTCCACCTTTCTTCTGCCTGCACAGATATGGTATTTTTGCATGCTTTTAGAAGATTCATGGATGACAGTAAGAAAGAAATAAAGATGAGCTTCTCCTTGTTTTAGCCTTCCCTTTTTAGTTATGAAATCACACTGAAATGAAGTTGCAGAGTTGCTATATTCTTACCTCTCATGCAGAGGATCTTGATTATTATGAGCTTCCTGAAAGAAGGAAGAGCAATGATCGATCAGCTATAAAAAAATGGTGTATAACATGCCTTATTTGAAGTATTTTATAGATAAATATATATATAGTAATATCTACCTCTTTGTGAATGTTGTTTCTCTCCTGCATCTGCTTTAGATTATCTTCAAGAGCTTGGACTTCCTTCGAGCACTCGTCTTTCTCCATCTCGAGCCTATACATCTTCTGCTGAAACTGCACGTTCGATCTCTTCATCTCAGTCACCTCATTTTTGAGTTCCTCATTCTGAATATGCAGAATCTCTTTTGCACTCAAGTCCTTCTCCATTTGCAGAAGCCTCTCTTCCACATGTGTTTTCTTCCTTTTGCATTCCTCGAATTTAAGCATAGCATCCTCAAAGACGAAGACTTTTTCAGACAACGAAATATTCTCCCCCTTCAGTTCCTCATAATCCCCTGAAATAGTCCTCAGTGCAAGCTCCAATTTCCCATTATCGAGCTTGCATTCTTCGAGCTCACTTTTCAAGATTGAAACTCCCTCCTCGAGCTCGGATATTCTCTGCAACTGAACCTTCAGACCACTCATTTCCTTGGTGAGCTGCTGGCGTTCGTAGTCTGAGATGGTATGCTTCAACTCAATGTCATTCAACTCAGTCTTGAGTTTCTCTTCGACTTTCCTGTAATTCGCCACCAATTTGAGAATTCTCTCATAGTCAGCCATCAATCTCTCGTAGCTTTGTATAGAAGCAGTTAGTTGATCTGTCAAGTCTTGAACTTTCGACTCAGATTCTTGGAGTGCTGCATCGAGTTCATTCTTCGTTGATTCTGCTTCCCGCTTAATTTCTTGAAGGGAAGCTTGAAGCTCAGCCTTCTCTTCTAGCAAGCTGGAAACTTCAATCGAAATTCTTTCCCTTTCTTCTCGAGCATCAGATAGTTTCGTGCTGAGGCATTCCACCTCTTTCTGAAACTCTGTCGTCTTCTCCGAAAGCAACCGATGCAAACTCTCCTCTCCAGCAAGTTTCTCTTTCTGGTAGCTGTTTTCTTTAACAAGTGCATCTAATTCTGTCTTGAGATGATTCTCTCTCTGCACGAATTCGTCTTGCACTGAGGTGAGAGACTCGACCTTTTTACTGCAATCGAACAATCTTTTCTCCATTTCACTCAGTTGATCCACTAACTCACAACATTTTTTATGCAGTTCTTGATTTTCCCTCTTCAGTTCCGAGTTCAAATTCTGAAGTTCCGCGATTTCTAGTGCAGAGCTCGTAGCGGACGCATGCAACGTCTCGTTTTCTTCCTTAAGGTACACACACTCTTCTTGAGCCCCTAGCCATTGTTTGCTTACATCTTCCGATTTTTGTTTCAGATCCAATATTTGAATCTCCATCTCTTCTTTGAGTTTGGAAATCTCACCTTGGAGACTCATTGCAATAGATTTGTGATTCTCCATTTCCTGCAAAATTTCTCTCTTTTCGTCTTTCAGTTGACGTACTCGAGCTTCTTGATCCGAAACGCACTCCTCTAAATGAACGTTTTCTTCTTGCAATCCCGATAAAGCATTTTCTAGTTCATGCCTTGTTAGTTCTAACTCCTTCATGTTTCTTTCAAGATTAGTGTTCTCAGAAACATGGGAACTGACAGCTTCATTAAGAGATGTGATTTCACTTTGAAGATTCTTGATGCATTCTGAGGAGATTCTCCTATCTCTCGATGCGACTTCTAGATCCTGCTCCAAGTGGATCGTCTTCTGTTGAAGTTCGGAAACTTGTGCTTCTAATTCCTCGCATCGTCTTAAAAGAGAGTTCGACTCTTCTGCCTTTGACAGAAGCTCAGCCTCCATAACACCAATCTCAGACTTCTTTTCTTCCATTTCCCTCATTAGATTTGCAGTATTCTCTTCGCTTTCGCCCTTCATTTTTTCGAGTTCTTGAACTTCCAAGATGCTTTCTTCCAATCTCTTTCTAGCTTCAGATACAATGGCATCTCTTTCATTGATCTCATTCTCATGATTCCTGAGAATTTCATCAGACGTTTCGATCCTCGTTTCCAAGAGCTTGGTCAGCTCTTGCAAGAGGCTTCGGATATATTCAACCGACATTGTAGCAGTGTCGATCTTGTCCGAAATCATGAGACCGTGAATATAACCCTCACTTTCAGCAGAGAGCCTTCCATGGCAAGGCTTCATCAGAAGGCGAAAAGCGATATCCATTTGTTCTAAAATCTCAGCAAAATGCAGAGAACTTTCCTCTTTCTCAAGCTCTTCTTCCAGATTCGAAACTTGATATTTAGGGTCACTCACTTCAGAATCGTCGCTGGGGCAAGATGCCGGGTGCTCGCTTGTCATTGAGTCGAACGACGAGCATTTTCTGATGTCAGTGTTGTTCGAAGCCTTGAGCTTGAACAAGAGTTCAAGATTCTCATCAGTGAGCTCAGTGCAGTCCTTCTCCACCTCTCTGATTTTCTCTCTCAAGGATTCTATCTCCTCTCTCATCAGATTCACTTCATCTTCACCACTCCCATTCAACTCTTCATCCTTTATATAATCTGATAGCTTTACTTCCAAACTGGCAATTTCTTTGTGAAATTCCATTTCCCTTTGTGACAAAATCTCTCTATTCGATTTCCTCTCCTTCTCCAGCTCATCAGTTTTCTCCCTCAAAGCTTCATCAGGCAACTGAATATCACATTTCAGATTCTTCTCCGATTCCTCGAGTTTCTCTAACTGGAGCAACAAACTCTTGTTTTCCTCTGAACATCTATCCATAGAATTCTGCAGATCCACGAAGTTGGACTTAAAGGTTGAAAGATTATCTATCTCAATCCTCTGTCGTTCTGTAGTCTCCTCGAGCTCCTGAAGAACAGAAACGAGCTCAATATTCGATTCTTGGCTTTGTTTCAGCTGTTGGCTCAAATCATCATTCAAATTTTGCTGGTACTTGATCTCATTCTCCAGCTCCTTTTGAAGACTACGAGACTGAACAACGGGAGCTTCTCTCGTAGCTTGATTCATGGCTAGTTGTTGTATCTCTTCCTTCACTTTCTCTACTAGTCTCTTCAAACCATCATTTTCTGCATGAGCAGCTGAGAGCTCCACCCCTAATTCTGCATGATTTTTCGACAGATCAGAGAAGTCCTTCCTCGATATATCAAGATCGATCATCAGCTTCCTAGCATTTCTCTCCCACATTTTGGCTTCTGCTCTGAGTTCCTCAATAGTGTCCTCTGCAGCTTCTAGAAGATTCCTCGAAGAACCTGCATTCGACATCGACCACCTACTCACCGCTCCTTCATTATGGAAATTCTCTCTCGAATAAACCACCCTCGAATCTGCAGGTGATTGGTTTGATGGTAAATCATCAACTGAATAATGATGAGAATTATACTCTCCACTCTTGAAAGACTTCTCCACGGATGAATTCTCCCTTTCATAGGATCCCTCCATAGAGCTAAAGCTATTGATTATAGCAGTTGCTGTTTCACTTACTTCCTACACACAAATATCAATGCAACCTTTGTTTAGTGAAGTACAAAATTTAGAAAATTAACGACAAAATGGGAGTTTCGAACACACCTCGCTCTCTGATTTAAACGGGCGTGAGGATGTGGCTGGATCTTCCCTCGGAGGTTTATTAGGACCATCACTTGAATCGTCTGATCTATGTGATTTGCTCTCGGAGTTAAAATGATCCACATTTTCGACTTTTTCTTGAGAGTCCGAGTTCTTGGATCCCTCGTCTCTGGAATAACTAAACAACGTGAGCTGGATTCTGAGAAGTCCAGAACCAAGAAATGGAAATCTGCCATGAAAATACCAACCTGATCTTCGATTTGGGAAGAGTTACGCGCTGAATCTTGACCTGAAAGCCGTATAAAATATATTCTCAGCAATGATCTTTAACAATAAAGTTTCAGTTTTTTTTTTTTTTTTTTTCTACAATTACCTGCAAAATTGTTCCGTAGCTGCATTTTTTGAGAGGCTGTGAAAGTGCAGAAGATGTTCTTGAAGTGGCATGTTGTGCCATGTTGATGATTATTTCTCCAAGGGTATTATTAGATCTTGTTGAGCCCTAGAAACAGACATAGTAGCAACTGTGTGATCTCGAGTTTCCTAACCCGTAAGTGCTGCAAGAAAAACAAGCGAAATCTAAAATGTACCGTTGAGACGACAAACTTGACAAGGCAATCTTCGAAGGATTTCGAAGAATCGTGCCTCGAGATGTAGATAGTTTCGGATATAGCCTCAGACCAGAGGCAGCTGCCATTCTTAACAAGTGCTTTCCCCAATTTGGCTATTGTTCTTCCACTTTCTGCAGAAACTATGCTCACAAAAAGCCTGTCCCACCCTTTTGGCACCTGCTTCACCAATTAATTAATATAATATCACCATATTTAATCATAGTCCTCAGCATATTAAATAAGCCATTAGCAGAAAAAATTACAAGAATTCAAATTAATTAGCATAATTATCAGAAGAAAATGTTACTAGAATTTCCAGTTTCAAGACTGCTGAGGCTCGGTGATTGATCGACACGGGTCATAAGAAACACGAGAAAGAGAAAATCATAGACGAGAACGTACCTGAAGGGCTTGGAAATTGGAGAACTTGAACTCAAATCTCTCTCTTTGTTTGGATGGCGGCCGGTTGCTGACCGGCCTCTGCAGCTTCAACATCGTGCCTCGCTGCGCGTTGTGCGTGTTTTCGTCGAGCTACAGTGCATGAGGCGCCATAGGAGTGAAGATGCCTTCTAAACTCAGGACTGCTAGTATTGTTTGTACATTGTAGTAGTGACAGAAACAAGGCAGAGAAGAGAGAGAGAGAGTGGCAGCATTAGGCGTACGTTAGCTGGCCAGTCATTGTTCTCAACCTATAGGCTATAGATATGTTTGAAACTTACACATGATGATGGTAGCATTAGGCGTACGTTATATATGCACTCAACTTCCAACCTCCATCTCCATGCATGCTTCAACCAAAATTCAAGAAAAGTTAAAATTCAAGAGAGAGTTTGGGCTTGATCAAATGCAAGAATACTAAAAAATAGTAATTAATATTTGGAGTATATGTTTTCGGATTTTGACTCTGCATGTGCTATTAATGTTCATTATGCAGTAAGGCGTATAGTGCGTGGGCGGTTTTTGGTTTGAAATTCACACACACACAAAAATTAAAAAATAAAATTAAAAAAAATATAGCGTAACAAATTAGCAATGCAATTATTACACTATTCATTTATTTTTCTCGAGTAGGGGTACTATGAGACTAATATTCATAGCTAATGCTTAGGAAGAAAGTATAGTAATTCACCAATTGTGGTAGTTGTATTATTTGTCAAAGATCAAGTCTTGAATCATGACTTCACATTGTTGATTTTTTTTTTTTCTTCTTTTCCTTAAAAAAAATAAATAAATTAGTATTATATGTTTAAGTCAATCAGGGTCTTGAGATCCAGATCTTCATAGATAGTAGTATTCAATTAGAATTTTCATTGACAAATGAGTATAATTGATTTAATATATTAATTCTATAGTGTTTTTGCTTCAATTCCCGAGTTTAGGGATCACATCATGTTAAGAGATTAAGTTATGCTTGACTTTTTTTTTCTTTTCTTTTTTTCTTATTTTGAAAGAAGAAAATAAAGTTTTTCAGTTTCATTACGGTATAAAGTCAACTTCATTGGAGGTTTACGCTTCTAGCCAATCGCATTAATTATTTAGGGATATCATTTATTGATTTTGATATCATTTTTCTTTCAAAATCTAAATGCTCATCATTCGTTTATTTCATTCTTTGTTTAAAAATTTCAATAAAATTCCCATTAATGCGCTTTAAAGTCTCTAATAAATCGAGACCAACCCTCAACAGTGTCAATTCGTATATTTAAATTTTATGTCGCGCTCCTTTTCACTTAGATTTGAAGTGTACAATGAAATATGTACATTTATATTTATTTGTATGGAAAATAATAGGGACCATGCATCTTGATCCAAGTTAAAAACTAAATTCATTCTCTTTGTTTTCTTAGTTTGCAGCATCGGAAATTTCACAATCCGCAGTTTCATCGTTTTCATCGTTTTATTGCATATTACTCGAAGCAAATGAACAAAATAAGGTCGATGTTTTCAATAAGAGAGTTACTATTTTTGGTTCTAAGAGCTCTGTGTTGATAAAACTATTTTAATACCATATTATAATCAAATGATAAAAAATAAAAAAAAAATCCCCTTGATTCTTACTACATATTGGAAAATGTGAATCGACAGTTTCCAAAAAAATCAGTAAATTGGGATGCACCAAGAATTAATAGGCGTTGGGTGGTAAATAACTGTCTATGGCAGTTAATTAAAGGAGCAATACAAACTAACGCAACAACTCGATTTTAAGCTATATATACCAACTCTGGTTTATGGTATCCATCCAACTATAACTATTCTAACTTCTAAGGTAATAATTTGTGGTACATAAAATACAGTTATAACGATAATGAATTTGCCTTCATCTACGAAAAGTGTAATTTTTTCTTTAATGAAAATATAAAGGGGTTTATAGAGTCGTATTTATATGGGTCCCCTCCTGATAAAGAAAAGGCCACATTTTTCATGAACGGACAAAAATGACAAAAAAAACCACATATCTAACGGCGGAATGCAGACATTTCAACTTTCCTTATGTCCACTCTCGTTACAATATCTATGTTCAGTTTCTAATTATGGAATTCAGACAACCACCCTTTTCTTTACGTCACTCTCATGAAAACCTCTATTCTAGCAAACTCTATATATTCTTATATTTATTTTCTTAAAGTAATAAAATAAAATTACAGTTCAAATCCAATGGAAATAGCAGTGGAAGCTTTATTTCAGTAACAGATGAAAAATTACAGCAGGGGGTATGAATGGCTTGAAATGATACATTACACTATATGCAGCTTGGTTCATGAACAGCGACATAGAATGGCATCGAGGAACTGAACACAGATCATAGATTAGAGAATTTCGACTCGTACGTACACCTAATACGTTATGCTGAAGCTAATAATCAATTGATATTACCTTTTATGACAATCATGGAGTGCATGAGCTAACCCTC
The DNA here is from genome assembly GCA_001642375.2 of Mentha longifolia. Taxonomy (NCBI): domain Eukaryota; kingdom Viridiplantae; phylum Streptophyta; class Magnoliopsida; order Lamiales; family Lamiaceae; genus Mentha; species Mentha longifolia. The sequence continues at coordinate 4,769,938 of CM038117.1, forward strand.
TTCTCATGAATTTGATGCAGCAAATGTGGATGCAGTTTGTCTTTGGCTCAGTTTCATGTAAAGGCCCTGCGAAAGAGTCGTGATGGTTCGATTACTCCAAATCAAGCCAAATAACATGACAGAAGACACATGATAAACGGCAAGAACCCAATCCCTCAGTGTGATTGAAACCTCAATAGCAAGAATATTGGCTGGTTGATTTTCACAGAAAAGGTCGGGAAAAAAAAAAAAAAAAACACCTTATAAGTAAGGAACAAGGGGTTCGAGAAAAAAATTACGTTTGCCGTGTGGATGGTGGCTCCAGTCGTCATGCTGATAGTTTGATCTGGGACCAACTCAAAGTTCACGTGCTGCAGAAAAACTGCAAGGGCTACAATGGCTTCAAGAAGAGCAAATTGATCGCCTACGCATTTTCGTGGCCCTCCACTGAATGGGATGTATCTTTATTATCAACATTTGAAGTCGAATTAGCTTTGAAAGGTTAGATATTGAAGAGAAAACAAGTGAAGTTTGTGTACATGCCTATAATCTGTATTAGCTTCATTAGGAATTGCGCTGTCTAAATCGAATCTTTCTGGAACAAATTCATCAGCTCTTTCCCACACCTTGACATACAAAGCAAGAATTATTAATTGCCTAATTCAGCAGATATGAAAAGCTACCGTAAATGTTTCAAAATATATGATGAAACGATACCTTTGCAGAGTGATGAACATTGTAAACTGATATCATGATATCTTGACCAGCAGAGACCTTGTAGTTCCCGGGAAGAACATCATCGACTATAGCACGTCTCAATAGGACCTAATCATATATTCATCCATAGAAGTGATCACCGTATAAAGTAAAAAAGCGCAATTTGTCAGGCGAGGGGGAGAGATTTGCAGCTTACAGGTGGATGAGGATAAAGACGCATTGATTCATTTATGCAACGAGTCAAGAACTTGAGATTCTTTGTGTCTTCATAGGTAGGAAGACGACCCTGTAAAACTCTTTCAACTTCTTCTTGTGCTTTCGACAAAGAGGATGGATCCTGTTTTACAAAATATGTAACGAAACTACATGAATGACAAACACTAGAAGCATGAAGTCTGCAAATCTCAATAAGATCTATCAACCTCAAAATCAGACATTGTGGAGAAACGATAAATGACAGAATTCTGACTTAACCTAAACAAGCTCGGATAAAGAATGAAGGTGATCATGGTAACACAATGAAGCTTGACATTCCATAGGAGTGTGCTTTAACTGAAAGTTCTAAACGAACTTGAGTTAAGAATATGATATCCTTATATATCCAAGGAGTCTAAATGCTAATCATTACTGTCATAAAATCATAATCACTGATCTGGTTAACGTATATAGATAAACCAAGCAAAAAGAAGGCAGTGGAGAAGCTTCTGAAAATTGCAATTAAGCTGGAGTTTAGAACACACTCGGAATATAGAAAAGACGAGGGGTATGGAAGGAGATTAGTAACTGCACCTTACTTAGCAAATAAGCTGTCCAAGTTAACACAGAACCAGTAGTCTCATGACCAGCAACTAACATTGATAGAAGGTCGTCTCTCAGCTGGACACTTGAAACCTGAAACAATTTGCGATTCAATGAAAGATCAAAAGACGTGAAATGAATATGGAAAATTTGCTGAAATAAATTACATACAAACACACAAATAATTGTGTTTATCAGAGCTTTTAATACCTCCTCTCTACTGGCAAGCAAGAAACGAAGAATGCTTGGATCTGTATCATTCACGTACTCCTCCTCATTGATCCTCTCGCCCTCGGATTCTACAATCTTCTGACACTTTGCTATGAGCTCTTCAACAGTTTCCCTTATTATAGAAACTGCCTTTTCAGCTTTAATTTGTCTAGGTACTATTTTACATAAAGCATCAATCTGAGGATTACATATATACACAAAAAGAGAAGCAAAGTTAGCATCATAACTAAATATCTAACGATGCCATAGTCAAAATGAGTTGAAAGGAGTAACCTGCCTTCCAGTATGGCAGGAGATCGGTTGAACGGAGCTCTGCCTCTTTCAGGGAAGTATAAACTGCATCAATAACTGGACTATTGGTTGTGAGAGAATCAAAGTCAAAGTTAAACAGAGCTAGTCCAATAACATCGAGAGTGAGCTGCGAAAATTTTTCTTCCATGTTTACAGCAGACCCATTGAGTAAACTGGGCTTCAGTCTCTCGACTAACTGCTCAGCGCATCTGCAAAAGACCCGTTCAACTATTATGGACAAGTACTTCTTGTGAAGTGATGGAACCACAGCCCTGCGCCTTACCTATAATAAGCATACTTTTTAACCTCAAAAACATTTAACACATACAGAAAAGCACAATTGAACTCAGATATAGGAAGATATAAATTATCAAAAGGTATCAATCAAGCTTATCTCCAAAGATGAACACCAAGACTGTGTTACTATAGCAAAATTTGATGGTTGCAACCCCTTCAAATGAGGGCCTTCCTTCAAACATTACATCTAGGCTAATGTTTATAGAAAAAGTATACAAGTTCTATCAAGAACAGAGATGGCATAGGATCCATTATCATAATGCTATGTTCAAAACTCTCCCAATTCAACCCAGAATTTTAGAGAACAACATAGAATACACATTGATTCATTTATGAAATTCAAATCAGCTTAAACAATAACGACCCTCTACCCGAATCAAAATTCAGTGCCCTCCAATCGCATTCCAAATCTAAAGGCGTAACAGAAAGAAAAAGGAAACAGAAGCAGAATTATTACCGTCCATAGAGAACCCTCAGCGATGGCGAAACCGGAGCCGAACAAGAACTCAGAAACCTCGGCCACAAGGCCCTTGGAGTACTTAGTGCCGTAATTCCTCAAGACATGCTTGGCAATGGCGGGGTCACTAACCACCACGAAATTCCTGGGGCCCGCCGCGAGGCGGTAGATGGGGCCGTACTCGTTCATCCACTTGAACAGCGGCAGGAACAGCGCACCACCGAGAAGCTCCGACACGTCATCCTGCTTCGCGCTGGCCACCGGTATGTTGGACTCATCTTTGGGGCCCAACGTCGCCAGCGATTTCGTGAGAGAGGTCAGCCAGTCCGGGCTCACCCACGAGGTGGCGGCCTTAGTAGTCGGCGGCGGCGGTTTGTCGGCGGAGCTCTTAACGGAAAATCGCGGAGCAGGACAGCGCCGGCGGCGGTGATGACACTGATGGGTGACGGGGGAGAAGGCGGAGAGAGATAATGCGGTTGACATGACGGCGGCACGGCGGTGTTTGAGGATTGAATTTAATCGGTAAAAGCTATGGTTTTTCCCGCCACCATGAAGAGACTCACCTCCACAGCAACGGGGAGAGAGTAGGCCGCGCGTGCGTTTCACGTCGGGTCCAAATATATCAGCACTGGGCCCCACATTTATCCTCAACTTTCACAAAACAAAATGATGGAACTAAATGGGCCGGCCCAATTACAATGAGGTTATCTCGGCCCATATGAAATTTATATTTCCCTTGCCTTTTAATTTTGATTTAATATATATATGGTGAAATCAAAACCTCGTTTCCTCTTGGTTTTCATTTTTAATTAATGCTGATTTTGTTTAAGATTTTCCTAGTCAGAGTCAGAGTCAATAAATGTCGTAAGTAAACTGACGGCCGGAATAACGAGAGCCGCCGTCAATCGCACACAACTTTGAACTAAAAATTGCCATATATATAAACTCCGGCGGCGGCTTGAATATTTAGTAAGCTGTTCATACTTAGAATTCTAGAATTCTACGTATTAATTACACTCCTTAATTATTTATTAGCGACTTTAATCTGTCGATGCACCAACGTGTAGAATAGTAGATTAAATATTCACCTAGCCAATGTGGACGCTCGTGTTGGGTTTTTCTGTTATTTTGACCTCATTTTGGTTCGACTGCGACCATTTAAACTTGTTCTTAACTACACAAATTTAATTTTATTTAAGTTCGTAACTTTTCCCAAGTCGATGTGAAACTAACGAGTGGTTCTAACATGCTCTCAATACTATCATTATTTTTGGACCAACTCTGATATCAGGATTCAGATCATCTATTGTCTAAAGGTGTGACATTCTCTATTGCACTGTTAGATGATTGTCACATGTCCACAATATTTCCAAAATCAGCAATAATTTAAAAAAATCATGATAAAAAATGAGTGGTTTTGGAAATATTGTGGACACGTTGCAATCATCAAACTGTGCAATTGAGGATGTCACGTCGTTAAGCAATAGAGGATTCAAATCCTTGATACAATATTAGAATTGAGTCAGTTCACTCTTTATTAATATGGAGAGTGATCATCCAATCTATATGTAGAGTCCATTATTTTTCTCAAATAAAAGTGAATCTAACGAGTGTCTCTAACATAAAAAGAAAAATAATAGAAACACTGAATTTAAATTGAACTCGTATATAATTACATAGTAAATATTTTCATTAATGATTAATGAATATAACCTTGATCCTTATTTTATACGGAATATCCTATATAGTACTCCTCTCCTAATAATATTGAATGTTGCACGTCAACTGACTTACTTCTGGCAACAACCAACCAATAATTTCTACATAATTGGTGCTACAAAAGTCAAATCAAAAAACAAAAATATTCCATCCTCTCCTATAATTTCTTGCTCAATTCAATTTCCTGGACTCAAGAAAGTTCTTTTCCTTGGAGTCACGAGACTTAATGTACTCTAAAAAACTAGCAAAATCTGTATCTTTATACTGCCTCGGGTTCGTCTCGGTAACGAGCTCCTCCGCCGGTCTCACCATGCTTGTGAACGGAAAACTGTGCAACGAAGCCACCGAAACCCTAGAATTAGTCGAGTTCACTACCACTCTATGCAACACGCTCTTGTACCTTCCGTTGCTGAATATCTGCACATGATCAAGTCTGTGTCTCAGTCTCGTATTTTATTTATAATTAAATCATTAATTTATAATATCGGAATTTACTTAGACTCTATATATAGATTGGATGATTCGGCCTTTTAAGGAGTGAAATGACTCAATTCTAATAGAATAAAATAATAGTACAATACCTCGAGGTGGTCGCCCACATTGACAACGAAGGAACCGGGTATGGGCCGGACCGTGAGCCAACGGTCCTTGTGCAGAACTTGCAAGCCCTCCACGTCATCCTGAAGGAGGAGCGTGAGGAAACCGTAGTCGGAGTGAGGTGGCATGCCGAGAGTCAAATCCGGTTCGGGGCAAGGCGGGTAGCAGTTCACCACCATGAGCTGGCTTCCATTTCGGAGCTCATTAAAGATGGACTTTTCTTCTTCATCGTCTTCTTCTTCTTCTTCTTCCTTTCCATTACTATGTAGCCCTAGCCCTAGGCTTTGAAGGATGGCCTCCACCAGCAGCATGAACAGCGCCTTCGTTTCTCCGGCGTAGGCTGCGGCCAATGAGGTGAAGTCCGGAGGGGAGGTGGGCCAGTGGGAGAGGGCGTTCGGGAGAGGCGGGCACATGAGCTTCAGGAAATCCCTCCAGCAGAAAACGCCGTCGTTTGTCTGGTTGAAACTCGTCCCGTAGCGGACCGGCGAGCTCATGTCGGCGGTCATGTACTTCTCCCTCTCCGGCAGCGGCATCTCGAAGAATCTCTTGCTCGCACTCTCCATGCTCTTTATCACCTCCTCCGAGATACCGTGGTTCACTACCTGGTATTTATTTATTTATATACTATATTTGTCAGTGGCGGAGCCAGAAATTTTTAAAAAAAATGTTAAATTCTTTTATTTTTTTAATTTGGGAGCAACGAACCTGGAAAAAGCCGTAGTTTTCGCAGGCATAGGCGAGGGATTCGAGGACCTGAGAGCGGTTGGGACCGAGGAGTTGGGAGAAATCGATGACGGGAAGCTGGAGATCGACGACGTCGGGCTGAGTTGGTAGGATCGGACGCTCCGAAGCAGGAAGGACGTACTTTTTGGGGACATGGTGGATGCCATTATCGTACATATTTTTCACTCCTTTTTGGTATAACATTTCAGAGGGATCGTGATGAATTCCGTCCACCCTCGCCGCCGACGACATTACCATTGCTGGAGACATTCTTAATTTACTCTCTCTCTCTCTCTCTCTCTCTCACACACACACACACACACAAAGAGATGTGTATAGTATATTATGAGTTGATGATATTATTATGGGAGTGGATGATATAAAAGTAAGTAGTAGCTCACGTGAAGAATATCTATGAAAAGAGAGAGGTGTAATGAAATTATTAATGGTGGGAATGAAGAAAGAGGAAAGGGTGTGGTTATATATAATAGAGGGAGGGAGGGAATGGAGAGTTTTAAAATAAAAGATATAAATTGAAAGGGTAGGCAGTTTTGATATGGGAGTTGTTTTGGGTTTCTGGTTTCCATGCAATGATAAAGAAAAAAAAAAAAAAGCGTTGACAATAATAGTATGTAGCATGACCCAGTTACGTTGGACACATTAGACGACTCACTCCCTTCGTATTTCAAGCGTAGATACACATTCAACTGACTTGGCATCCTCGGTTCCCAACTCGGTGTTCTAACTGTGTCCCAAAATCACGATTTCTATTAGTTTATTATACATTTTGTTTCATAAATTTATTTTATAATGATTTTATTTAATTTTATAATTATTTTTAAGGGTTCACCTACACAATTAGAATTTATAATTGTTTTTTAGCATTTAATTTCACTTTTATTAGTTATATAAGGGTTGATAAATTCAAAATTAGGGTATATAATTTTTAAAATTTTTAATTTTTATTTATAAATGTCTATTATGATTTAGTATGTTATAAAAATTGGATTTTGAGATACGATTGAGATACCGAATTTGAGACATATGATACCATCCGCATTCAACTTTATTTATTTTATTTTAACATCTCACAACTTAAACTTTTAAGTTCCCTTCTCGTCTGCTTCTTGTGTTTCATTATTTGTTGTGATCTTCCATCCATTTCAATTTGGGGTCGTTTGTTATAACATTATATTATTATTAAAAAATTGAGATATATGTTATTTACGTGAAATAGAAATATTAAATAATATAAAATGTATTATTTCAAAAATATGATATAATACACCGTACTCATATTTTTTAAATTATATTTAAATACATTGTATTTGAATTAAATATATTATTTCAAATAAATGTTTATAAATAAATTATATTTCCATAATATATATTATGTAATATTTGTAAGAACATAATATATTAATATGCTATATTTAAATAATGAATTATATTATATAAAATATATTATATGATCTATAGTGGGCAAAATTCGTCAGCCTAAATTATTCAACTGGCCCAATGCGATCAATTGGACAAAACGGAACAACCCAATATCTACTCTTAGGCCCAAGGGTGTCCGACCTAAGCAAATCGATTTATCAACACGCTTGACTGAGTCAAGCCGCTTTCTCCTACTGCTAGGGTTGGAGAACGAGTTAACAATAGCCATCTCTTCCACCAGAATCGGAACAAACGAGCGAGGTAGGGCAGCAGATAAGGATTGTAGGTTTAAACCCTAAAGGCTGGAGCCGTCACATATATAAATGACTCATCACGATCATGAGGACGATTCCATCTCTCACGACTTCACTCACGCTCTCCACTCTTGCTCTCTAGCTTTCCACCATCTCAACACGCTCATATTCTCCAAGTTTGAGGTTTCCAATCATTCAAACTAGCTAGACTAGCAAGAACGACCACCTCAACCGCTTCAATCGTCTCAACCGGATCAACTGGCATATTCGACCACCCTGCATTATCTTTCTCAATCGTTAATCATTTCAATTCAGTTTATTTACTTTTGCACATTATTATATTGCCCTACTGACTTGAGCGTCGGAGTCCCTTCACCGGACACCCCCACCTCTTGAAGGGCTCATATGTTTGTTGCTTGTGTTGACAGGTTGCTAGTGCCCAACCCGTTCAATCAATCCAACCCGTTCTGCCGGACGAATCGGATCTAACTTGAATTGTAGATTTACCCTCTACAATTTGGCGCCCACTGTGGGGCCCTAGCAATCAAGCGAATCAACGCAATCATCAAATTCATCAAGTTTACCACCATGGTTGACGAAAACAACGTGAACACTCAAATGTCGAGACTGACCTTGCTGCTCAGATGGCTGCTCTGACTGAATAGATGAATCGAGAACATGAAAGTCGGGAGCGGTTGGAGAAGGAGAACGCTGAACTCCTCGTGCGCCTTGAGGCGGCATCATCATCCTAGATCCAAACGGCTCAACCATCTCAATTCAGGGTTCCGGTGAACCCGTTGCAGCCTCTGGAAGACTACGTTCAAGTCGAGGATGACGATAGATTCTTCGAATTGAGCTTGTAGCTCCTTTGTCTTGTTGAGGTAGGCGGGCATCTTGTTGTCTCGAGCTTGGTAATTGCCTTGCATTTGGTTGACAACCAATTGAGAATCATTAGAAATATGTATGCGTTTGACGCCTAATTCGATGGCTAAGTTGAGCCCGGCTATCATGGCTTCGTATTCTGCCTCATTGTTTGTAGCTCGAAACCCGCATCTTATAGCTTGTTCGATTGTGTCCCCCTGTGGTGAGATGAGGACTATGCCAAGTCCGCCACCCTTGATGTTGCTCGAGCCGTCCACACTAAGTTTCCAGATGCCGGTTGATTGGTCATCCGTTAAGCAACAAAGTTCCTGTTCAGCCTGCACATGTAGGTTAGGAGTAAAATCGCATATAAAATCGGCTAATACCTGCGACTTCATTGAAGTCCTAGGCTTGTAGATGATGTCGTATTCACTGAGCTCCACCGCCCACTTGGTCAGTCGGCCTGAGAGTTCTGGTTTGTGCAGGATTGTCTTTAAAGAGAACGATGTGAGAACCACGATCGGGTGACATCGAAAGTATGGACGGAGCTTCCGAGCTGCGTGTATGAGGGCTAGCGCCAACTTCTCCAATTGGTTGTATTGAGATTCTGCTTCAAGTAGTGACTTGCTCACATAGTAGATGGGGGATTGCTTTCCCTCATCTTCTCGAACAAGGACTACGCTAACTGCTGTTCCTGACACCGCTAGGTACATGAACAAAGTTTCCTTGTCTTTTGGCTTGGACAACAACGGAGGGCTGGTCAAGTATTGTTTGAGTTGTTGCAAAGCTTCTTCACACTCCGCCGTCCACTCGAATGTCTTTGATTTTCTCAAAGTGTTGAAGAAAGGGTGGCATCGCTCTGATGATTTTGATATGAAACGGCTGAGGGCGGCTTTTCTACCCGTCAATCTCTGAACGTCTTTTACGCAAGTTGGGGATGCTATCCTTTGGATTGAATCAATTTGAGCTGGATTAGCCTCTACATGGTCCAAGAGGTCGGGGGTTCGAGTCACCCCGGGTGCGTGTGTGTGGGAGTGTGTTGTGTTTGCCTGATCAAAAAAAAAATAAAAATATATATATATATATATATATATATATATAGAGGATGGATCATGTAGGAATGATTCTCCATATGAGAAATAGGAATGAATCCTCACCATCCAATCTATAAGATTTGCGGCTGAGATCATTCATTAAATATAAGATTTAAAGAATTAAATATCGCTATTTTTATCACTATAAGGGCAATAATGTATAATTACTTTTAGTTTGTTAATTAATATCCCGTTAATCAAGGGAATGAAATACGTGACTGCTAATTTTTCTTTCTTTCCTCCTTGCGTTTTTCATTTCTGAATTCTGAATATTCTCAAGCTTCGGTAATGGAGTTTTTTCGCAATGAGAACGAGACGAATGATTCAAGTAAGATTCTATCTTTCCTCCCTGCATTTTCATTTTTGAACTCAGAATATTCTAAAGTTTCAGAAATGGAGCATTTTCGAACTGAGAACGAGATGAATGATTTAAGTAAAGATTGTTTTGTTATTTATAATATAGAATTCATTTTATGCATCGTCCAGATCGTATTCATTATTTCTCCATATATGAATTAAACTTAAGATTCGTAGATTACAGAATGTAAAATTTTCTACAAGTTAACTATTAAGCAAAAATATGTGGCATTTTAAGCATTAAAGTATTGAATTTAAGCATGCATAACATAACAATGATCTCAGTAATCTAATTTTCATTACGTGTTTTTTTGCTTTAGATGATTGTGTGAAGACTTACTTGCCACAATGTGATGAGGAACTGAAACCGCATATTGGACAATCATTTACATGTGTTGATGATGGTATTGAATTTTATAAGAACTACGCAGTAGCAAGTGGTTTCGATATCCGTTTAGCTACTACCACAAAGGCTGGAGATGGCACAGTTGTGTGGAAGTATATCCTTTGCAATCGCGAGGGAGAGAAACAAGTCGAAGATGCAGATTCAGATGAAAATGAAGGTGAATCCAAAGTAAAAAGGCGTAGAGTCTCTCGAAGATTTAATTGTATGGCTCGTATAGTTCTAAAGTACACAGCATCTGTGGGATATGTTGTTATGAAGTTCACTGAAGAACACACTCATACCCTAGTTCCTGATGCCTACAAGCATTTCATGAAGATGAATCGAAATTTGGATTCTGGCCATAAACAATATATTGTGAATTGTGCCAGAGTTAACATAGGGCCCATGAAATCTTTTAAACTTTTCAAAGAGACCGTTGGTGGTTATTCAAGAGTGGGATGCAATATCACTGATTTTAAGAACTTCTCTCGTGATTTGCATGCATTTGCTATTGGAAAAGATGCACAAATGCTGCTTGACAAACTTTTCAACAGGCGAGAGTTGTGTTCTGCTTTCTTTTTTGATTATCATGTGGATGAGAATGAAAAGTTGAAGCGATTATTCTGGGCAGATCCTATTTCCATAAGGAATTATCACGTTTTTGGCGATGTAGTTGCTTTTGATGCCACCTACGAGATGAACAAGTATGGAATCAGTTTATTTTATATTTATCGAGTTACATTCAAAGTATTATTTTCAGCATTTGTATTTAGTAGATTATATTTCACTTCTTTTTGTAGGTATAACATGATTTTCGCGCCTTTCACCGGCAAGGATAATCATGGTAAATCCGTGACATTTGGTGCTGGCCTTCTCTCAAATGAAGATGTACAATCGTACTCTTGGCTATTTGATAAGTTTTTATTGTGTATGGGAAGAGCTCCACGAATGCTGATGACCGATCAAGATCCAGCAATGAAGATTGCAATTGAAAAAATGTTTCCTGGTTAGTATGACCTCATATGATACTTAGTTTTTTTTTTAAATAATATTTTTTTGCTTAATATAAATTATAATAATATTTTACAGGGACTAGGCATCGTCTATGCATGTGGCATATTATGAGAAAAGTGAAGGAGAAGGTTCCAAAAAATTTGAAAAATGATGAAGTGTTCAGGAATGAGCTGAATGATAATGTGTGGTCTCCGATGATTGAACCTGAAGAGTTTGAGCAAAGATGGTCTGAATTCATCACCACTTTTGGATTAAATAATAATAAATGGTTTTCTTCTATGTATGAGATTAGACATACTTGGATACCTGCATATTTTAGAGATTTTCCATTGAGCGGAATCTTGAGAACAACTTCAATATCTGAAAGTGCAAACAGCTTCTTCGGGAACTACTTAAGCAAGTATGATGATCTTGTAGAGTTTTTCATGCATTTTGAAAGTGCAATGAGTCAGAGACACACACATGATAGGCTATGCAGTGATGATCTTTCTACCTTTCCCCAAATGGAGACAAAACTGCCTATTGAAAAACATGCTGCAACGGTATTCACCGCTAGCATTTTTGAGACTCTTCAGATGTCTATTGATAAAGCTTGTCATCGTTCTCCAATTTCAAACATATCGGTGTACCAGAACAAATCTGTCTATACGATTCACGGATTTGATGTTATATATGATTCAGAGGATAAGTCCGTTGTTTGTAGTTGCAAAAAATTTGGAATATATGGTTTCATTTGTTCTCATATGTTTGCGGTATTCCAAAACTTGAATCTCACACATATCCCTGATCAATACATTCTTCGTCGGTGGTCAAAGAATGCATTTGTGGTATCAAATGAGGATTTTAGGGGTGATGCATTGTATGCTGCAGCAATGATGGATAGAAATCAGATATCGATGAATCATGTTTACTCGGAAGTAAACAGCATAGCTGGGTTGGTTAAAGGCAAAGAAAACCAGATATATGCATTTCATGGAATCTTGAGAAGGTTTAAAGAAGAGTTGCTACGTGGTGACGACGCTCCAATTGGAGTTGATGCAAATGAACAAATATTTGAAGACTACTACGGAACTTCTCTGCCGAATCAAGTTTCAGTCTTGCCGCCAGACCCAGTTAAGACTAAAGGAAGTGGAAACAGGCTGGAATCAATAAGGGACAAGGCAATTCGCAATATGAACAAACGATTACGTACGTGCAAAAAGTGTGGTCAGATGGCACGCCATGATTCAAGAAACTGCCCTAATTAGATAGGGAGTTGAATATATGTTATGTTTTATCTTCAGTCATTACAGTTTCAATTATTTCAATTAGTTGTGTCAAGATATTATTGTGCTCCATAAACCAGTTTCAGTGTTTTTTCAAATATTATTTCCTATCCTGCAATGAGCATGTTCACATCCGTTTGACTTGTTTTTCACAAGTATAATGAATCATGCTTTTTTTAATTATAAATTATGCTCATATCTAACAGATTGGATAATCATATTTAAGTAAGAAGGAAAATATGTATCATTAATCATACTTAATACCGTACTTATAAGAAGCATACATCATATTTAATTAAGCATGAAAATATGTAGTACTAAGCATAATTAATGCTTACTATAAGCATATATTATTGTTACTGTAAGCCATATTCATACTAATGATAAGTAATACACATATAGTAAATGAGATAGAATGAATCTGATATTTTTCCTTTACGAAACAATTATACTAGTACTAGTGGAATATATTAATAAACATTCCTTTATTAGGTTAATTTTTAATCATTTTTTCCCTTTCCATGTATTTAAAATTTATGCTTATAACCATGTTCAATAATGCTTAAATACGTTTGCTTTTATGCTTTATACAACATAATGGACACCTTTTTAACTTTTTGGTTCAATGAAAAAAATAAAGCCAATGAAGACCATTCAATTTATGGAAAACAAAAGTAATCTTTGATGTCAACACATAATTTATGAAAAATAAACATTAATTGGATAAACAAAAAATAATTAAGCGAAAATATCATGCTAAAAAGATGATTCCAGGCTCAATTCCATAAATTAATGAAAACTTCTAATAATTAAGATTCAATACGGAAACACAAAAAAACAGTTGGTAGCTGAAATCACTTAATTCATCATAAAACAAAGTTAGCAAACTAGAAAACTAATTTCCTAGTAGTACTTTATCAATAGCTTTTGGTCCTTCCAAACAGTTACGAGCATAAAACGACTTGGCTTCTTTTATATCTTCTGACGCCACATCGTTTGTTTCAGAGGTTATTATAGCTGCACAATACTTAATCCGCATGTACCGTGTCTGCATCTTGCTATTTCTCTTGAAGCCCATCTCCTTATTGAAGTTCGATTCACCCAAGTATGTTTCCATATGCCTCATTGCAAATACTCCACAGTCTATTTTATTTTGATCATCTGCCCATGGGATAGATTCACCATAGATAAATGCATCTTTCAGCTTCTTTGACCTTGTTGTTTCTCCATTAATTTTCAGAAAATCCACTATGAAAGATTTCTGCAATGTATACCATAGTGCATCTAATGTAATATTGAAATATTATACTAATAAGCTAAATCAACATATTTAACATACTTACCAAAATAACTGGGATTAATCCATATTTTTTAAGGTTGTCTTTCACATCTTGTAGTTGTGTGTGGTCAAGAATGTCAACGGCGATGGTTTTTACATCCACACATATAAGATAGCAATTTTCAGCTTCCAGAATTGGGAAAAAAAACTACAAGCAAAGACACAATAGTTAGTAGACATTAAATTATTTATACAAACATATACAAGAAGGGATAAAAATTCTTATATATTACCAAATCTATTTTCTTCAGATCAATTTGTGGGACCATATTAAGCTCTAATTTGAGGTTATCCTGAAAATCCAACATTCTCTCGTCCAATTCCATTTCTCTAGGGGCATCAACAACAGTGTGCAGCTATTTGCAAAAAAAAAAAAAAAAAAACCCCTTTAAGCACAAACAACATTATGTTTTTTGTTGAATTTTGGTTCAAACAAAAAAAGTTCAGTAGGGTACTTACACAAACGTTTGTTGTTGCAAAGAACCTCAATGGAGAGCTGGGAGCACGGTATTCCTCTTTTTTATTTGCTATCGTGCTCCACACATCTATGATTCTCCTACTTATAAACTTATTAGGACCGAGTGTCAAAAAATCCTTCCTCGTCAGCTTTATATTACCGTTACTGTACAACACCTCATCACTAATCACAAAAGAGGCATTACAGTCATTAGACTCATTACACTATATCGTGTAATAAAAGTTATGAATAAGTAAATGTAATGAGTAGTTTATCTTACCCGTTCACATCAGTGTTGTGCATCACCCAAAAGCAAATAACTCTATCATCCATGCTGATCTTCTCGCTCGAATCAACTATCCTCTTTTGATAAGGGGACAGCAGTGGCATAGACTTTTTTATATATCTCTTGCCTCTCGTTACAATTTGATATGTTGATTTCTCAACATTATCCTGCATGTATAAATTTATACATTCCGGCAAAACAACACAAACTTCAACTTGGTGCAAGTCATGCTTATATTTCAGTATGTTCCATGTTTTTTCCAATGAATTAATATGCTTATATTACAATAATTGATAACATATGTGATAAACTAGTTTCAAACTATATTGTAGTTACCTTCACAATCTTTGCTCCTTGTACACATCCCCCAATTTCTGTAAGAGCAACATCTTCTCCATCAACAACAACCTAACATAGAGCATTATACCGATGAGTTGTGCTTTATAAAAAAATTATTCGATCTTAAAGATATCAATGAATATAGTACTTGTTACCTTTTCCTTCCCCTTGCTAATTGGATGCAAATTTACATTATCAATATCTTTTCCGAACTTGACTGCCTAAAATTTCATAACATAATGATAAAAAAAACATACCACACAAATACACATTAATTGGATAAACGAAATATCATTCAGTGAAAAGTATCATGCTTAAAAGATGATTCCAGATCGAATATTTATTTTGGCACAGCACCCCAGAATTTTAACTTATTCTTATACACAATTCTAATGTCATATCTCCTTCAAATTACTCTCCATAAATAAATAAGAAAACAATTCTTATATTTGTTTACTAAAACAAATACTATTACTCACCAGACGTCCCTTCTCACAAATATCATTCGGTGACACATTTAATTTGTGGGCATTTTCTACCTGAAATCGTGTAAGAAGTAGGAAACTTAATTAGGACACATATATTATTAATAAAATCAAATTAAGCATCTTGTGTAATAGCATTTTACCATAACAATATCATTAGATTTACAGATTCATGAAATTGTTACAAAAGTAAATAAACATAAAAAAAATTGTAAGACAATTTACCAGGAAAGCATCTCCAAGATTTGAATTTACACTCCTCAAACTTGTATTTCCACAGCTTAATGTTATCATGCCAGTTGGTTCAAATCCATTGTTTCTACAATCATGACCTTCTTCTCTGAGGTCTTGTGTGAGTCCTAAACTGAAACTCGGAACATCATTAAACACCTTCAGAAAAGCTTTACGTTTCTCAATAGCTTTCTCAATTTCCACCAAGATTGCTGATTTGTCGGCTTGTCTCCAGAATTCATGTTGGTTCTCCGAGTTCCAGAACTGTGATTGCCTTGGACTTGTAGATGAAGATGCTATATTTGGGTCAAATACAAGAAGCGTCATTGCAGCATTTATCACTTGTGGGTAAATCTCACTTTTTACAATTTGTTCCGATGCACCTTCAATCATGCTCATCAACTCTGTCATCATGCTACCAACATCCTTCACTTTGCCCATGAATTTTTCAGCAAAATTCAACAAATCATCCTCTGAATTGTCTTTGTTGTTGACACTTGAATGATTTATGGTTGCAGGCAGCAGTATTTCGCACGGCACATCAAGTGGTTCCGCTGGGTAACCATCTCCAAAACCACCATCTCTAATCTCATCTATCTGCCTCCTTTTCAAATCATCAGATGTGCAGTACTTGATGGTAGGATATGCAAAATAAAGCTTTTTACCATTGAATTCCACTCTATCCAAATATAATGCCTGCACACACACACACACAAAAGAAACATGTAATTACATACTGTTAAAAAATATAAATTTATTTGGAGATCATATGAAACGACACATACCGTCAAGAATAGGATAGGACCACAAAAAGCATTATTTTTATTCTTCTCCCAAGTGCCTTTATGATGAACAAGGCGATCAATGACATAAGAACACCAATCCCAATTGTGTAATGATGTAACATCTTCCAAACAATCCATTATTTGCGGCTTAACATAACCCGTGGAGTTACTTTCAATCAAACAACTGTTCACTAAAATCATAAAATTCATCCTAAACAATTCTCCAGATGCGCCTTCACCACCTTCACGAGTTATCTCGGCTAACACATCTCGGGTCGTCACCCCATACTTCTTCTCACCAAAATGCTCCATCCATCTATGATATGAATCAACTTGTTCATTATTTTCCTTTCTCTCCACTTTCTTATCACCTCTAGGAAATCCAAAAACCCGATAAACATCATCAGAAGTGATGTGTAACTTTTTACTATCTTTCAACCCTATGTCACAGCTTCTTGCATTAAAATTATCCAAAACCCAAAAAGCAAGTTTTGTGGGAACATTTTTCACTGTCAATAACAAAATGCTTCCAAATCCCATATCCACAACATCTTTTTTCTGAGCTTCATTCAATTTTTCTACAGCTAAAACTAGAACTTGGGGAGAAGCCCTATAAATTAATCTTTCATAATTTTTTTCCACAACAACAGATCCTGCATCTTTTATTTTTTTTGCTTTTAAAGCCTCTTTTCTTGGCTTATTCCCTGCCAATGTAGAACTTTCACCTGATCTGGATTGGAACTTCACAATACTTGTTCGCTTACTCGGAGGACATGTCACGAAATCATCATCATCATCAACCACTAAATCCCTTCTCTTCATCTTGGTACCTATTAAGTGGCATGAGAAACAAACTATAACATTTATTCCAACTTGAAATAATGCTTACTAATCCTTTATTCCATGCTTTCTAATGATACAAAGCTAATTATCTTTTCATAATGCCATGTTACTCATGCTGAAATTCTTCATCCATGGTTAAGTGTTTCAAATCTAGCTCTAGTTAGTTGGGATGTAAACTATTTCATATTTAAGCATAAGCATAAATATCAAAACCTGTAAATCATGTTTACTATGAGATCATGTAACGTATTCTTAATACATTATGATTCCATGCTTTCTGATCCTTTATTACATGATTTCTAATGATCCAAATATAATTACTTTTCTGATAATGTCATTAAATGTATGCTTAAAACTGATTCTCTGTCAATGGTTCAAGGTTTCACCTATACCTATGTTAAGTTCGGATGTAAAATATTGCTAATTAAGCATAATTATGGATATCAAAAAGCATAAATCACTCTAATAATAAGCATAAGCATGAAAAAATTATATGCCTTCAATGTGCACATGGGCACATAATAGAGGGTAAGGGTTCGCATGCAAATAAATTCTCGTGTGAGAAATTTGAATTATGCTTAAATCTATACAAAATCATGCTTAAAGCTATACAAAATTATACTTATGGTACATAATTGTGCTTATGGCTTATTTTTGTGCTTATAAGCACAAAATTTACCATAAGCATAATTTTGTAGAGCTTTAAGCATGATTTTGTATAGATTTAAGCATAATTCAAATTTCTCACACGAGAATTTATTTGCACATAAACCAAACTCCATAACAGAGATAACACTTCATCTAACCCCAAAAAACTCTAATACGTAATAATGCCAAAGCAAAAATTTATACCATATCAAGCAAATTTTGACACGTAACATATCGTATTTCATGAATTCACAAACAAGCAACTAGGCATATATCACAACATATTTAAGCACAATCACATACGAAAATGCAGAATCGAGAAGTAAAAATCAATTTATAACCTGATACTGCATCAGTTGATTGCTTTATTGAAGGATCCATTTGAACAATTCTTCCCCCAAAATCATAAACTACCATTAAGAAGGCAATTACTTTAGTAGCTTGTATAAAAAAGAACAATTATATTGAATAAATAATGCCTTTTTACGTATCAATTAACAATAGTATTGATTTTAGAAGATTTAAGCATCAAAACATACCTCTGAAATGAGGGTATTGAAGCACCGTTCTTTTTCTCTGTTTTGTAGTTTTAGTTTGGTTTCAATTATGCTTGAAAGCATAGATTCATTGAATTTGAATTGTGCGTCTCTTCGTATCTCCAGCATTCTGCAGATTACAAGCCTTGAATCTCGCTATCGCACAAAACCGCCAATTAATTGTGAATATAAACTACCTATATTACCCTTTTTACTAATTAATTTATGCTTATAAGTAATATTGCAGAATAATCTTGTCCGCTACTTAAATACAGATCAATGTATAGAATTCATTCCTATTTCTCATGTGGGGATTTATTTACACCTGAACCCACCCCTATATATATATATATATATATATATATATATATATATATTATATGATAATATAATATGTTATATTTAATGTGACATTATTATTAAATAAGAAATATATTTTATAATAATATTATACTCCATATTTAAATAATATAGGAGCATAATATTAATTTAATTTTTTTCTAAAATAATATAATAAACCATAAATATAACACATGAATTATTGTTTTTTTTTATTTTAAATTAACTAAACAATTACTAAGGGAATCATTCCCTTTATGATTTTTAACCAAACAAATACAAGAATCAACAATCATTCCAATTCATTTCCTTTCCTTTTTCTTTTTCCTGATTCTTTTTCCTTACCCTACTCAAACTAAACGGTCCCTAATTTCTTGTGATTTATGATATTTTCATAATTAAGATTTATATGCTTTGAATTATTGGTAGCTGTTGATTGGGGTCAACGTTTATGTTATACTCCAATCTTTTATTAACTATTAATTAATATTAATAAAAAGGTTTATGAGAATAAACACGTGGCATTAATGCAATAAGAAGACTAGAGAGTCTCTTCCTGTTTTAATGCGGATGGGATACCCTATTGCCAAAGCATGTGACATCTTCTATTGTCTTTTAATAGATTAACGACACGTGGCAAATCCTAGCTAGAGTTTACAATTTTCAAATGTTAGGATATATATTTTTTTTATATAAATCTTAAATCATTGATTTTTCCACGTATCGTTAATCGATTAAGGCAATAGAAGATGTCACATGCTTTGGCAATAGAAGATCCGAACTAATCTTAATGTTAAATGAGAAAATATTGTTATAACAGATTAGGATTATTGAACAATAAAATAAACAAAAAGTAAAGAAGATATAAATCTACGTGCTTCACAACGTTGTGTTGGCTATGTCCATGGGCAGAAAACAGAGAACATATTGTATTAGACGACTAGGTAATAGATTATAGAGTTTGTGTTCAACTTCTATATAAATAGAAGTGGTAATATGGTAAACTACCCACTCTTAGATAACTAAATCAAAAACTAACCACCCTTTTAGTTTTTCTATCCAAGTACCCAATCTTTCAAAATATGACTAAGTTACCCCTCATTTTCTTAATCCTCACTCTCTTTTCTCATTCCTTTATTCCCCCCCCCCCTCTCTCTCTATTCTCTCTGCACAGAGCAACAATGGCCACTCCAAGAGAGAATCCTTCTCATCTTCCTAGTCCTCATCCCCTTCCAATTCTTCACCACCACCACCGCCGGTGACGGCACGATGTCTCCGTCGTCGATTACAGCAGCAGCCGGGAAGGAGGTCACCGCCATGCTTCCGTAGCCCAACCGCTATTACACCTCCGGCAGCCACCCCACAGCCACTGCGTTGCACAGCTCCGCCACCGGGTCTCTACCTCTATTATTGCAGATCTGAGAAAAACATCGCTACCGCCGTCAACGCAGTGATATGGATGGGGATTCAGAGGAAGAGCAGCAGCATCCATGGAGATCTGAGCTTATGTTGTTATTGCTTCCTACGATCCACCGGCATCTCTCCTCTTTCTCTCTCTCTCTCAATTCAATTTAGCCCATGGTGATGAAGGTAGAATCAACCTAGGTACAATCGGTTGATTTACTCCGGGTACTATAACAATCGAATGCCATCTTCTTTCTTTGCTTTCGATTTTAAGCAGCAATTGACACATAATTGTAGCGAAGTTGGTTCCTGAATTTTCAATTTTTTGGGAAATCAAATAGTAAATTTCCACGCATTGAGCTAGGGGCGCCCCAGGATATATTAGTTCGTATGATTAGGTTTTCATTTTCAATAATGTTTTGTCGGCTATCAAATAGTAAAAAAAAATCTTCATGGTTTGAAAACTCAATCTTTAGTACCCCAATTCTCTTGTTTTGGTTCTGATTTCTGAGAGGTGATACTGTAATCTTACTGATGAGTTCTGTTTAATTCATTTTTTCTTGAAATTTTTGAAATTTAAGCTGGCTATTCGTTTGAAATTTGTTGCTTTGTATTCGGTGATTTAAAATTTTAATTGGATATTTGGTTGGGTTAACTATGGCAGCTTGTTTCTGGCCAATTATGTATGGATATTGTTTGTGTTCTTGTGTTAGTTCAAGTTTTTGGTGATAGTAGGATATAATGGAATTTGATAATCGGATAGTTCTTATATAATTTGTAGTACATTATAGGTAATCGGTACGAAATGTCCGATATTCGTAACAGTAACTTCATGCTAAATTATGTAATTCGTACTATGTTATAGGTACTCGGTACGAACTGATTCATTTTTTGTACCAATAACCATACACTTACTGATATAAAATTCTTTACCGATTTTTGGTACAAATTTGATATTTCGTATAAAAAATCCTTGTTTTAACCACAATTTGATAAATGTTTTAAAATATAATCGGTACGAATTGACCGATATTCGAACCAATAACTTCATGCTTAATTATATAATTCGTACTACATTATAGGTAATCGGTACGAATTGACCGATATTCGTACCGATAATCATAGGTAATCGGGTACGAATTGAACAATATTCGTACCGATAGAAATATAAAAATTTCTTGTTGTTGAGATATGTGAAGAGTTTTGTTGCTATATGTTTGTAAACAACTGTTGTGCTACTGCTACGTACGAATATTCGTATTTGTAATTGTCTGTACCACAATTAGTCTTGTTTTGGTAGGAATTACACATGTCGTACATGTTCCATATTCGCACCTCGTACCACTTCCCTACTCTTATCTGATTTTTATTACGTTTTGTCATTTCGTACTTTGTACCACTTCCATGTTCATTAAAAAAAAATGAAAAAAAATAATTAAAATGACAAAAAAAAACTAAAGGAAAAGAGCAAAAAAAAGAAAAGGAAATAAAGGGAAAAAAATGAAAAATGAAAAAATATATATATATATTAAAAAAAATAGATTAAAAAATTGAAAATAACAGTAGAAAAAAGTAGAAAAAAATGAAAAAGATATAGGAAAGAAAGAAAAAAAAAGTTTGAAATAAAGTAGGGGCAATATTGTCTCAATTTAAAAATTTGGGTAGTTGTAGTGTAAATTAAAATGGATGGGTATTTTTTGATTTTCTTATGTGGGAAAAGGTATTTGGTGGTTTGCCCCCAAATAGAACATACCAGACAGGCTAGACCTAATACTACAATTAAAGCTCAACTCAACAACAACACATACCATCGGGAGATGGATTCAAGGCACACTAACAAATTAATATATATTTGATTTGTTGTATAGAATTCTTAATTAAAATGTATAGGCTATAGTATTAGTTTTAATAGAAATGAATCATATATTCATATAAAACACAATTAATGTGTTTGTTGCTGAGGTGTTAGTGTCATGAAGGCTTTATTTTTAGCAGTATTTAGATTTTTTTCAATAAAGTCCAATTTATGGTATATATTCATGACAAATATTCAGTATGTGACATTGTTAGATCAGCAATTTGTATATAAAAAACTCCAATAGAAGTTGGGAATGTGATGAATTATATTCTTTCATTTTTTTCTATTTTTTTAACTAAATTAATATGGAATTTAAAAGTCGTGCCACGAAGGACTCGAACCCAGGACCTTTGGTTCAAGGCATTAACCTCCTACCGCTAGACCAACACACCTACACAATAAAAAGTGGTGCAACACGAGGACTTCCCAGGGTGTCACATATCCTAGTAATACTCTCACCCAAGCACGCTTAATTTGGAGTTCTAATGAGATCCAGTGCATTAGTGCTGATATAATCGCACCCATTGTTTTTTTTTTCTTCCAAACAACGTCGTTTAGGTTATGTTAGAAGGAACATCGTTTTGTTGATCAAACGATTTGTCAATGTCTGTAACTCCGGCATTAGTGTTATACATGAATTGAGGATTTTTTTGAATTCCTATATCTAGTTAACAATGCACATTAGAGTCTTGCAATTTGTGGAATTTTTTTTAAAAAAAAGAAGAAGAAATGGTTTTCTTCACAAGGTCCTTCTTCATTTCTTATATATTTTGGAATCTGTCTAGACGCGGAATTAAAGTCTAAATAATTTTCAGAAACAAACACATCATGAAACGAAATTTATGAATTTCACGCCAGCGTACACATTCATGAATCAAAGCACACGCAAAGAAAATTAAAATACTACTACTATAATATATTTATATAATAAATAAATAATACATAAATCATTTTCTATCTACACATATCAAACCTTTCAGTGTCAGAGACCCTAAAACAAAAACAAAAAAGTACCTAGACTTCCACTTCAATTTTCATGTTCCCTCAAACCCACGATTCACTCTTTCATAATGTCAAATACCACAAAATACTCTACACTATAATTACTGCGTGTCTGTGTGTGCTGACTTTTTATTTGCCAATCACCTGATTTTAACTAATTAATTAACTACTAAAACAATTAACATTAATTAGTGCCTACACTAACCGTCGAGTCATTACTTGGTACAGATATTCGTGGCGTTTTCCGTACCACAAATTTTGATTCATTCTTCAATTTAATATTTTTTGTTTTATTTTCTCATTAAATTTTTTAATGATAAATGCAGATGACTTGATTAGTTGTTGAAATTGTCACGCCATTATTGACTTTCATATAATACTGAATTTACACAGTGAGTGAAGACTGAGTCAAGATGAAAATGGACCGTGCTAGGAAACTACGCTTACACCAAACTTGGCAAGACCGCTGCAATCCATGATTTTTCCTTATAGATATTAATTTCCTAAATTCAAGTCATTTTTTAATTTTTAATTTTGCATTGACGCTCTACTGACTACGAGAAAGAAATTATATATATATATATATATATATATAGTTTTTATCATAAAAAAATAAAATTAAGAAAGTAACGTATAGGTTATCGGTTGTGAATATATAGCTACATAATGTTTACATAAAGGAGCAATCTTAATTTTCTAATTAATAACTTATTATGTCAACGAAGTGCAGCTCAATTGATAAGACGTTTCCCCTCCAACCAAGAGATCAGGGGTTCGAAACACCTCGAGTGCGTGTGTGTGTGAATATGTATTGTTTGCCTAATAAAAAAAAATTGATCACTTATTATATAAATGATTACCTAAAACTACTTAAATAAGAAATAATAAATTGAACTAACACCATCTTTAAATAATAAATCCGACTATGCATTGTTAGCCGCCAAAGTGATTACAAATTTCTTGATTATTTTTGGCGAGTGCAATGGCCAAATTAGGCACGTCATTCTGCAAAAAAAACTAAAATTAATATTATGAAAAGCACGTCATAATAAATTAAAGCATGATTAGAATATAATAACATTCTATTTTATGAGGCATGAATTATTTAAATAAAGTCGTGAAAGTGAAGAAGGTAAATTAGAGCAGAAATGACCTGAACTGAATAAATTAAAGAGAGTCAACGGTTGGGGATAATATAAAGAAATAAAAGAGGATCCAAATCTAAATATTGCACTTCACTTTCCTCAAAAAGAAATTGGCTCATCTGATTCCTAGTGGATCAATTAATTATTTCTTAATTACATTTGATACAAAAATTATTTGTTATATTTAAATATTTAATGTTAGAGTCGGACGAAGCGACCAAACATCTGTTTTTTTTTTTTCATAGATTTCCCCTTGCGCACATAGTATATAATTGTATATTAATTAATTTTAATTTTTTAATAAAGATTTGGGCATTGGATTTGCGTCATTACGATTAATTATTTTCGCCAAAAATGGTTGCACGTAAAAGTTACAAGAAGAAGTTTCAAATACAAGAGATTCATTTTTTGAGAGGAATTGTCTCTTTAATGAGAGAGGATGTGTACATGAGTTTCAATTCATGTACCATGTAATTTAGTTTTAGAGTCAAGTGGCTGAATTTATAAACTCTCATTTTATTTAGCTCATTTTATTATTTTATACCTTATATATATTAACAATAAGCGATCCAAATAAAATAGAATGGGGATTAGTATATATCTAATTGCTCGTGCGATATATACATCATGTAAATTACTCCCCATGTCTTCCATTTACTGACCATGTTGACTTTTTAAATGATTTTGGAGCTTCGTGATGATGGATTTTAAATTGAATTTTTGTAGATTAGTTTTTTTTACACGATACTACAACACTCGTAGTACCTTGTAAAAAAAACTAAACTCCAAATTTTCGATTTTAAATCCATCATCATGAAACTTCAAAATTATTTTAAAAGTCAACAGGGTCAGTAAATGGAGGACGAAGGGAGTATGATTAAAATGCTTGATTTGAAATATATACATCTTGATTTTTGTATGAAATACGGATTATACTGGACCATAGGTTAGGTGTCTCAATCTTATTCAAAATGAATAAATGCAAACAAGCAAAATTAAATCAACTCTTTCTTTTCAAAATAAATAAATTAAGTTTCACAAAATTTCTTGAAACATTAATCACGTCTCTTCGCATTTATATTGCATGTCAGCTGCAACGTTGACTTAATTTGTTTATGAATTTTACAGATGACCAATAATTTGTATAGTACTACTACATGTATATAGTTTAGGACATTGCCTATATATATATATATATATATATATATATATATATAAAAATTCAAAACAATGGGTGGTATTGATAAAAGTCAGCCTATACTATACTCTAATTTTGAATTTTAAACCCAAAAAACATATTTGCATATCGAGTCTGTATCTAAATTAATTTAGACCTAACTAGTGACTCCCAACTAATATCCAAGCCATTAATTAAACATGATCTACTCTTCTCTTTAATTAATTTTGTGCAAGTCAATACCTATAGTATTTCTATATGTTTAATTAGATAGTTTGAAGAAATGGTTCACATTCCATGAACCGGTAATAATAAATCAATTAAAAGGCACGAGATACCAATTAGATACTCCCATGTCCAAATATATACACACATGCATATATTATACGATCGAGTAGTGTCTCGTATTAAGCTGATAATTGAAAATGAAAAAAATAAAATAAAAGTGGAGGTGAAATTCACTTCACGTGTAACTAACAAATAGTATAAGATTTTTCTTAGATTACTTATGTAATTTTACCTTATATCTCATGCGTTTACCCAACTTATTAACTTTCACTTCTTCAGTACATAATTTATATGTAGAATGCTTGCGTGTCTTCTCATGGGAAAAGAAATAAAGAAAATGATGAATTTTTCTATTTCATTAGATGTACTCTACGGGTGCTTTCTTTTTAATAGAAATTGAGAATTTTTATTTTATTTTTTATTTTTTTACTATTTTTCCATATTTTCGCTTGTTCTTTGTGATGGATATTTTTTCTGAGCAACCCGAACAGTCCTTCACACTCCAAATCATTATAATATTTTCTCACATGCTGAGCCTTTTTACCACCTTAAGGAACACTAGATAAAAAAATAAAAATAAAATGAAGACCACATTATGGATAAAATTTTCCATTATTTTCTTATCCATCTATTTTATTTTATAGTATCAAATAGAACACAACCGAAGATGAAAAAAGAGGCTCAATGTATAGGGAAATATTCACTCCAAATCCATATAAAATAAAAAAAATCATGTACTGAAGTGAAATGGTACGTTGCCAAAGAAAAATTTTCCATCGTAAAAAACAAGTGAAAATGAGAAAAACGATGTATAATTTATTTTCTCTTATTTTCCTTCAAATAGAATAAGACACTCATATATAGCGATGTGTATATAAATACACTAGAATGCGTTTTACACTTTCTTTCCAATCAATTCATGTAATATCCTGAATTTTTTTCATAGTAAAACTTAGTTAAATTAAGAAAGCCTTATTAGAGAACCATGAGTCTACTGAGATTAATAATAAGATAATTTGTATCTTAGAAAGTATACCTATAATTTATATATGAGTAAATTCCTCTAGTTATATATATATATAGACGTAATATATAATATAGCTTTTGTAATTATATATAGTTAATCTATAATATTCTAAAGAACTTTCTTATGAATAATTAAAACAAAAAAATGTATACGTAAAAATATATAAATATACATGTAATTTATGTTAGTGTATATGTTCTATACGTGCATAATTATATACTTGAATAATTATGAAAAATGTATTACTAGTTGTATAAGTATGCACGTGCCTTTACTACTAGAAGAATGATAATAGTTTATTACATATATATATTATACTCCCTTCATTTCGTCTATATTGACACATTTCTTTTTGGCTTTTCTGGCACGTTTTTCCACGCTTCTCGATGATGGGTTTTAAAATAGATTTTTGAAGAATTCTTTCTTTTACGGGATACTACGACACATCGTAGTATCCCGTAAAAGAAAGAATTCTTCAAAAATCTATTTTAAAACCCATCATCGAGAAGCGTGGAAAAACGTGCCAGAAAAGCCAAAAAGAAATGTGTCAATATAGACGAAATGGAGAGAGTATTATATAATACAAGATAAGCTTACTACTGTAGTTATGTCATGAATTTGTCTACTCACAACTTACCTTTTTACGTGGCATGATTCATCCAAGCTACAATAGATGATTCATCATAGCTACCTTCAATACTTCACCTATATATATGTAGTATTCCTCTTCATTGTTACTGCATACTTCATTTCTTATATTCGACCCAACCTTATATGTATATATATATATAATATGCTACTCACCTCCCGGTGGGCACCTTTGTGGGCACTTCGTCGTTTTATCACGTTTGTATTGCTTTTTTTTAATTTTAATTTTTATTCTATATTCTAGTATCTTAGAAATTAATTTACAAATCATAAAATCTAAAAAATCAATGTTCAATTTTTTTTTTATTTTTTTTTTTAACTTCAAAAAATGAGTAATAAAATAAATCGAGCTTCGATTTTTATGTATTTTTTAGATTTTATGATTTGTAAATTAATTTCTAAGATACTAGAATATAGAATAAAAATTAAAATTAAAAAAAAGCAATGCAAACGTGATAAAACGATGAGGTGCCCACGAAGGTGCCCACCGGGAGGTGAGTAGCATATCATTTTTCTCTCTCTCTCTCTCTCTCTCTATATATATATATATATATATATATATATATAGTTAGTCTTTAGAAGCTACAGTCAATAAATCTAGTTTAAAGCAATATTTTGGTTGCTCCGGATATCAGGTCATCCAAAATGTTTTTAAAGCATGCGATGTTTTAAATACCGTTTTTATGTTAAAAGTGCAATTATTCATAAAAAAAATATGTGTGTATGTTCCAAGAAATAACTCTATGGATCAATCGAGATTCATCATTAGTATCAGATATACTAACTTTGAATTGTGCGCACTCCGGTTACATACGGTGCCTTGATCGCCATTTTATGTTAACTAATGGCGAATTCTTTGAGTTTCGACTAGGGTTTTTTGCAAGTACTGAGATTATTTAGGGTTACGACCTGAACCTAGTCTAGATGAACCAAAGGTGATTTGTAGCCTTGGTTGAGTCCAAGAATGAACATCACACACCCCAAAATGATATTTGTATTTTCAAGAGTTGTTTTCTGCAAGCCTCTTGATATACCATGTATGGATAAATTGCTAGTTTTCAAAATGCTTGCCAAAGGGGCATGATCCACTGAGTACTCAAGTACTCAACCCAAAACTCTTTCAAATATTTTCAAGTCTGGAAGCAGGTGATGTGCAGCAAGGCTGAGGCAGGGGGTTGTTGCAGGGCCTTATTAAGTTTCCGCTATGTTATATTTTGCTTAAAACTCTGATCACGAGACAACTAGTTTCGTAATAATATATGTGTCGAGGGTGTCTTCTTCCAACCCTCTAGTTATATATAATATGGTCCCCTTCTTTCTTTCTCTACACTTGTTTCACTTCCCGTGTTACTTACTGTTGGATGGAAAGTGTCGTGTTTCAGTTCTTTTTGGAAGCTCGAATTCCCACTCGATTATGGCTATCCCATTTTCCGCAGTGGAAGTCGACTCCTCTAGTTTACTAGAAGCCAGTTTACCCCATCTTTTACTTTATCTGGGGTGGAGAGTGTCAAGCAATGGTTTCACTTGGATGCTCGAATTCCTACTCACTCTTGGTATATCCGATTGTTGTAGTAGATGATCGACTCTACTTGTTGACTTGATGTTGGTTTACCCCACCTTTTTCTTTTAGTCTCATTTTACATTTTAGGATACTCGTAAAATGTTTATACATTAATAATATCCCTTTCTTCCCCGCTTCTTTAATCCAACCCCCGTCACACCTCGGTTCACAGGAACCGGGGCGTGACAATTCCAATCAAAGATACAGAAATAGCTAATTAATTCATTGATTCTCAATACAATATAATTCATGCATTACCAATCTGCTTCTCATTTGTCAAGGCAAATCAATGTAAAGTTATTTTATTTGCTAAAAAATAATAATAAACGCAAACTTATTTTCGTGTCAACCAAAATAACTTTAAAGAAATGAATGGCCTTTTCAAGACTCAGATCGTTATAAATTCCACTAAATTATCTTTTGTGGGCACCTTATCTGACCTATCACAATATTTTATTTAATTTAATTTTTCTCTCGTTTTCTTAATTTTCAATAATATTTTTGATATTCACATATAAAATTGAGATCGTAAGCAGCAAAAGTCAAATCCAAAACTCGTATAGTGGCACACAGAGATATATGGCTACTATATACTACGTATATACTTTATATATATAAAATAAAAATGGGAGAGCCAATAAAACTGAAGAGATTGATGTGTAGGTTTTTGCTGATCCCTTCTTGTTACGTTGTATATTTTTGTCTTTTTCTTCTCCATTCATTGCATGCATACTGTGCATCTCTTGTTTTCGAATATTCAAATTTTAGCCGTCCAAATATATATATATATATATATATATATATATATATATATATATATATAAACTCTAGCCTTAGCTAATGATATATATATTCAAACTCTAGCCTTAGCTAATGATATATGCATATATATAATATTTATTTGCTTTCAAACAGTCTTTCTTTTGGGTTTCCCGTTTCCCTATTATTTTTACAATTAAAAAATAAAAGAAATATATATACTTATTTGAGTTCCAGCTGGCATGCATGTCTACTCTCAATCTTGCAGAATATTAGGACACACTTGGGTCAGTCGGAGGCACCGTACGGCCGGGCTAAAATAATGACACTTTTATTCATATAGATTGACATTTTTCTGTATAAAGATTGACACTTTTAAAAATTGTCATTTTATTCGTAAAATAATTATGTTAAATATTGGCACTTTTATTCATATAGATTGACACTTTTCTGTATAAAGATTGACACTTTGGGCCCGACCGCACGGTGGCTCCGGCTGACACAAGTTTTTGTCCAGAATATTTGTGGTGGTGATATATACTATAAAACTTTTTTTATTTTTTTTTATTTTTGTGTGAAGACAATTTGGCATCTTCAATTTCAAATGTCAGCACTGAATTTGTTTTTAAGGAACGATACAATTTTTCCATGAATGAACAGGGAATCATATTTCCTTTTAATATGTGGTTTATTAAATACTAAAAATTAATAATTTATCGGAAATCATCATGGAATTTCAACTATATGCAACTATATGAATCACGTGTTTGGCCCCTCTGTATATATGTATATATATATAGTTCCTATGAAGAAAGAGAATGCATGAACATGCAACCTAGATTTTTTTTGTACTTTATGCTCGGGAGTAAGGACCCTTAATTTTGATCATTATACATATATATTAGGATTTATCCTTAAAAGTAGCCACTTTGATTTATCTATAAAAGTAGTAACAAACTCAAATACTAGTCACTCATATAAAAAATACAAATACTAACCATTCTTATAAAAAAACACAAATAATAGCAACTTTTTACAAATACACGAACACATGAGTCGTGTATTCATGTATTCGTGTATTTAAGGATAAATTTCACGAATACATGAGTCGTATATTCATGAATTTGTGTATTCAATGTTAATTTTGACGAATACACGAGTCTTGTATTCATGTAGTCGTGTATTCAAGGTTAATTTTTATGAATACATGAGTAGCATATTCATATATTCGTGTATTCATGGGTAATTTGGTAAGAGTGACTAGTTTTTGTGTTTTTATATTAGTGTCTATTATTTTAGTTTGTTATTACCTCCATCTCGTTATATTGAGCCTTATTTCCGTTTTGGCCCATCTCATTATATTGAAGCTCTTTCCTAAAATGGTAAAATATTTGTGGCTACAATTAACTCTCTCTACTTAAAATAGATTATAGCCACATATCCATTAAAGTCCTCTCATTTCTTGGTTTGAGTGTGGGTCAAATGAGACCCATTGTAATGAGATGGATGTAGTATATTAAAGTGACTACTTTAAGGGTTGTCCCTATATATTTAATATTATTACACTTCCAGCTTAAAAATATTACTACCAGTCAAGAAAGCACATAATTTATGTGTTTAATTAGTTTTGACCTAACGCATTTGTAACAATAAATCTATGTATTTCTTTTCGTATTTAAATCAAGAAGAGAAAACAAAAAAACAAAAAAAAGCATCTGCGCGATATTTCAAGAAAGTCCTTACAAATGCGGAAAAAAGAACAAGCTATTGCCCTTTTGAATTGAAATAAATTATTAACTCTTGTTTTAATAAAGGGTTTTTTTTTTCTTTTTTTCCCCAAAATAAAATAAAATAATCTCAAATTGGAGACTGAACTCATACATTAAAGGGCTGGGCATTTTATTTAAAATAAGGAGAAATACGTGAGCCTAGACCCAATGAATTGGGCCAAGCGTAAAGTTCACATAAATAAAAAAGAGTATATCGATTCTTTCAGGCCCATATATATGGGGAGAATTCAGCAGCTAGTGATGAATCTGATGATCTTGGGTCATAAAATATTACTCACTCCGTCCCAGTTAAATTGCAATATTTTTCTAATCGGGCTGTTTCATACGAATTGACATGTTTTCTAAAATAAAAAAAAAGTAATCATTATTAATCATATCATCATCTACTTACCTTTCAGTACGTATCCTAATATAATTTAAATTGTAAAAGTTTAAATTATTATAGCTTGTTCGTTTATTCTCCAATTTTATGGATTTTATACCAAATTAAAGGTCTTGATATGATCTTTCATTTAAAATAAGACATCAATATGTTTTTATGCATCCACGATGCTCTAGTTTTAAAACAATGAAATTTGCATTAAATTATTATACACACTTTTTTAAAATCTCGTACCGAAAAGAAATAAGCCAGTTGAAGTGGGATGGCGGGAATATGAAGGAGTCTGGCCTCAATGGCCCTCCGTCCCACTTCAATTTGCACGAAAATAAATATTACGAGTTTTAATAAAATATTAAGTGATGTGATATAATAGTAGATAGATAAAAAAAAATACTAAGGCGTGTTTGGTAGGATAGATATCATGGGATTAAGAAAATTATCTGGAGTAATCGGATGTTTGGTAGGCCAAATTGTGTTATCATGAAAGCCCGTATTATGGAGCCGGCCCGAGAGAAACACATTGTTCCCCCTTTAGAGATGGGGTGATTTTAAACATAGCCCCCCTTTTCTCTCATTATAGCCCCCTTTAAAATAATAAATATGTATATAATTAAAATGTACGGTTACACCCTTATAGCCCCGGACCCCTTATAGCCTCTATATCCCAAATCCTAAATTCTCAAAAAAAAAAAAAACTATTAAAAAAAAAATATAGCATCGCAAGAAGAAGACGCCGAAGCAGATGGAAACATAAGGAATTTTATTTTTGAAGAAGCATGTATCTTTAATTCTTTACCGTTATCAATACTTAGCAACAATATCCTGTTCATCTTTATTTGTCTTTGTATCATGAAAACCTCTCGAGTTTCAATTTTTCGATGAGCACTTCGTTAGACGATCTTCACTCTCTCCATTGTGAGTAGTGTGGAATTGACGGTATAGACTATGAATTTTGTGAGATATTGATGATAAGTTCAAGATATAATGTATTACTATAAATTATGTATACTTGATTGTGTCAATGGAATTCGCTTCTTGTATTGAGATCAAGAAATTGTATGTTTGTGTTCTTTATAATTCCTTTTGCTAATAATTAATATCTCCACTTACAGTACATGTCTTAGGGAATTGACTACTGAGTTTTTTGTTTTTTGGAGAAAGAAAAAACAATGAAGAGTATTTCTAGGGAAGAAGAAAACAAATGAAGACGTCTGTGTCCCCAAAACGGTGAAGGGTAAGGGGCTATGGAACAATAGAAACATTTTTTAAATAAAATTTTAAGATGGAGGCTGTAAGGATGTAATAGTACATTTATATTTAATTTTATTATTATTTTAAATAGGGGGCTATAGTAAGAAAAAAATGGGCTATGTTTAAAATCGCCCTTAGAGATGCTATCAGGCCTACACCCCCTGATAAGAATTTCGCAGGTAAATAGTGCCTCCGCAAAAAGAAGGTGACCCATTTTACCCTCACTTGCTCGGTCTCCCGCTCTCTCTATTTTTTTCTTATTTCTACAATTTTCTATTTAATCCACTTTCCACCAACAAGAAGCCTCTTCCGCTCGTCAAGCTTTAGAACCGCCGCCCCTATCGCCGTCCGGCGCTCCCTCAGCGCTCCAAAAAGCGTGACCCATTTTGCCGCCGGTGCTCCGTATGTCGAGCATAACTCGGGGAGGTAAATCGATAGAGAGTTTTGATCGGTGAGCTTCGAGAAGGTGGCATGGTGAGCGGCGGTCAACGGCGACACTTTGATGAATCCAAAGTCCCGCCTCAGCAAATCGTTGGAGATCTGCTGAATCAGAACTCCGTCTAGCAAATCTGCTGTTTCTTGAAATTATTATTATTATTATTTTATATTGTTTGAAAACTTGAAATTGGTTTCTTCAGAATCGAAAATTGAGAAATGGGATCGAAAATTGACTTCATGAGAATCCAAAATTTGGTTTCTTGATAGGAAAAAAAAATATCGCAGTTGGTTCTTTTGCCATGGAAATATGGTATTTGTAGGGTTAAATTTGTCATTTTGGTTTTTAATCATTACACTATAGTAATTGTTAGTAGTTTTTATACCAAACACCCATTCCATTTTCTTTATCATGGTTTAATACTTCAATCTCAAGATCATCTCCAAATTTTAATCTTATACATACTTATCTCAACATGGCTACCAAAGGAGCCCAATACTATAGTAAAGATAAAATGATTGTAAAAAAAAAGGGACGGAAGCAAGCAGTACTATTAATATTAATTTATTTCTATATTAGTAGTACCATTAATATTAATTTATTTCTATATTAGTTTTCATTCTTTATGGAAATAGGATTGATTTAATACAAAATAATTATGAAAAAATTAAATAATTTTACATTTTTTAAATAGAGAATAATAAATTGTCACAACATTTCCGACCTAGGCAGCAGAGGATCCGTGCGGAGCTGACGGCTCTCCCTCTTAAAAACTAACGCCGTTATCCAGTACACAAACCCAGCTAAGAAGAAGCTAAAGAACCACGCATTGTTATAAATCGCGACAAACGCCGCCGGCACCGACCTCAGAGCCCCAACCTTATTCAAGAACCCAGGTATCACCGGCAAAATCCCGACGATCAGAGCCCCAATCGCCCTCAAATTATACCCGCCGGAATAGTAATATTCCCCTTTCGCGCTCAACGTGTACAGATCCCTCAAATTCAGCTCCCCGGATTTGATCAGGTAATAATCCACCAGAATCACGCCGGCGATGGGCCCCATCAGCGCCGAGTACCCGACCAGCCACGTGTACACGAAGCTCTCGCTGGACTGGAGCAGCCGCCACGGCTGGAAAGCGATCCCGACCAGCGCCGTCACGACGGCGCCCGACCGAAACGTGAACCGCGAAGGGCTGAGGTTGACCAGCGCGTTCGCCGGGGCGACGACGTTGGCGGCGACGTTGGTGGTGATGGTGGCTAGGCTTATGCCCAGGATGGCCAGGATCTTGGTCCAGATTCCGCCGATTCTTCCCAGGAGCTGAATCGGGCTCGAAATTATCTCGCCGAAGATGATTTTTGTGGAGGAGGTTACTGCTAATCCAACGAAGGTGAACAGGCCCATGAAGATTGGAAGCCCGGATTGGCCGATGATCTGATCTTTCTGGGTTTTGGCGTAGCGGGTGAAATCTGGGATGTTGAGAGCTAGGGTTGCCCAGAAGCTTATGTTTGCAGTTAGCGAAGGGAAGAACAGAGCCCAGAATTCGGAATTCGAGAGCCTCGATTTCATCGAAAGCATGTGGCCGAACCCACCGGCTTTGAGGCAAGACCAGATGAGGAGAGAGAGGGTGAGGATTGTTAGAATTGGGGCTGAGTATTTCTCGAACTCTCGAATCCCTTCGATTCCGTTCCAGAAGGTTCCGAGCTGCAAAACCCAGAACAGAATGAAGCAGGAGAAGGCGAGAGGGGAAGTCCCAAGCCAGGTCAACGGCTCTGCGAAGGAAGATTCTTTAACGATTCTTGGAAGAAGAAGGAATATTGCTTCGCCGCCGATCCAAGATTCGATTCCGTACCACCCGCAGCCGACTAGTGCTCTCAAGAGAGTTGGGATGTGGGCCCCGCGGATTCCGAACGACGATCGAGCTAAGACCGGGAAGGAGATTCCGTACTTAGTGCCCGGAGCTCCGGTGAGGACGAGTGGGATTAGGAGGATTAGGTTGGCGGCGACGACGGTGGCGATCCCCTGCCACCACGCCATGCCCAAGTCGACTAGGCTTCCGGCGAGGTAGTATGATGGGACTCCGACCACCAGCCCCACCCACAGCCCGGCCATCTCGAGTCCGGTGAAGGTCCGCTGATCGAATGGAGTCGGCTTGAGATCGTTGTTGGTGAGGGTGGGGTCGGGATCGGAGTCGTAGATTGATTGAGGATGGGTAGAGGCCATTGAGGGATGAAGGTAGCATTTTTTAGTTAAGTTGATGGGGAAGAGTGGTTTCTTGAAGTGGAGGTTGGGCTTTGGGTTTGAGAGAAGGAAGTGGTGGTGCTGGTGGTGGTGGGGATGAGGATGGAGATGGAGATTGAAGCTCAGAGATTTGGACACCATGGGAGAATCTTTTTGAGTTGGAAATGATGGATGGGTAAAATCTGTGGTATCTGTGAATTTGGGATGAGAAGATGATGGATTGATGAATGGTGGAGATACTATTTCAAGTCGCATTCACTAAATATTATCGGGGTAAATTGCAAGATACTATCATGTGTTTTGAAAAACTTACATAAAATCTCCTTGTATTTTTTAATTTGCATAAAATACTCACGTGTTTTAAAAAAAACCCTGCACGATTAACTCAAACCGTGAGCACATATCGCCGTTTGCTTACTTTAGCATTATTTTGTTCTATTTTTTCGATTGTTTTATATTTCAATACCTTAAAAATTAATATTTCAATAATTAAACTTTTAAAATTTATAAAAATTGACACTCGATTTGTAATTTTTCCATTAAATTTTAAAAAATGAATAATATGACAAATCGAGTGTTGATTTTTTTAAATTTTAGAAGTTTAATGATTGCAATATTAATTTTTAAGGTATTGAAATATAAAACAATCGAAAAAATCGAACAAAATAATACTAAAGTGAGCAGACGGCGATATGTGCTCACGGTTTGGGTTAATCGTGCAGGGTTTTTTAAAACATGCGAGTGTTTTATGCAAATTAGAAAACACACAAGGGGAGTTCGTGTAATTTTTTCAAAATATAGGGTAGTATCTTGCAGTTTACCCTATTATTGAGGTGTTATTCCTATGTTGAAGCTGACCAATGAGATCGATTCCTCACGTTTAGTATACGAGTACATTATTTCGTGACAGATCAAATTTTGAACTGATTTGTCTCTAATTTTGAATACTGCAATGCTGGATTGCACATGTCAGTTAGTATGCATGAGATCAAAATGAATCTAATAGATTAATATTCGAGTTTTTCCATACTTTTTTAAATAATATATAGTTGTACATGGGTAAGTTTCTTTGAATACACTTAATTATTTGATCAATCTAAGTTTCTTTCTTTCTTAATCAATTAAATTAAACATAAAATTTAAAGGTCACGTCATGAAAGTCTTCCTTATTGCTAAGTTTATAACCCACCATTACATATGCAGGCGGAACTCAAAATTGAATGGCAATCAAGAACATGGCAAATTGGTTATTTATTTGTTTCAAAATTTGAAAAGATGAAAATATATTAAGAATATGAAAATGTTTATAACAAGAACATCACATTTCCACTCAGGATATTCTTAATTATTCAAATTTCAATACAATTTTTTTTTCTGTGTTTAACAAAATATACATATGATCGATCTTATTTTCGTAAGGTAATTAATGTATGTAGATAAGGAATTAATGAACATGAAAAGAAAATGACACGAAGAATTTACGTGGTTCGATCTACCGGAATAGATCTACGTCCACAGAGCAAAAGAGTATGAATCTTTATTGCTTGTATGAGTAGTGATTACAAGATTGTTCTCCCTCCTCTCAATCTATTCTAAACCCATATTTATAGATAATTATATGGAGTTCGACTATAATACAGAGTCTTCTCCTATTTGGACTCTGGCTTGATCCTCTTATTAGGGATAGACACTGAGCTTCTATATCTCTCTTGGAGCTTAAGTTGTAGTCGATGTAGGAATCTTGATTGCCTTGGTGATAAAGTCTCGTATCTTCAATTGGGCCGAGCTTAACTGTCGGGGCCCAATTATATTGAGCTTGATACTTGGGCCTAGGAACTAGGCCGTATCCTATCACATCCCCCCCCCCCAAAAAGATGTACAAGCGAGGGTGTGACGTAGGGGAAATAGTTGAGGTAGGAGTAGTCTAAAGTACGTTGCCCCGTCAAAAGTAGAATTGATTGTTAAGACGAGGTCAAAGAAAAGTCCGTTGCCCCGTCAAAAAATAAATTCGACGAAGTCAATCGTGTACCGCCTCGTTAAGATGAGGTCGAAGAAAAGTACGTTGCCCCGTCAAAAAATAAATTCGACGAAGTCAATCGTGTACCGCCTCGTTAAGACGAGGTCGAAGAAACGTACGTTGCCCCGTCAAAAAATAAATTCGACGAAGTCAATCGTGTACCGCCTCGTTAAGACGAGGTCGAAGAAATGCCTTGCCCCGTCAAAAAATAAATTCAACGAAGTCAAGTTTGGCCCGTCCCGTCAAAAGACGAGATAAAAAAGTTACCTTGCCCCGTCAAAAAATAAATTTGACGAAGTCAAGTTCGGCTCATCCCGTCAAAAGACGAGGTAAAAAAGAAATGTCTTGCGGCTCGTCCTCATTTTTAAACGAAGGTAGGTCGTCCTCGTTTTTAAACGAAGGTAGTTCGACCTTGTCATAAGACGAGGTTTAGGCTTTAAGTAGCTCACTTCGTCACAAGATGAAGTTTTGGCTTTAAGTAGCTCACTTCGTCATAAGATAAAGTTTGGCTTGAATTAGCTCACTTCGTCACAAGACGAAGTTTTGGCTTTAAATAGCTCTAGATCATCATAAGACGAGGTTTTGGCTTTAGATAGCTCTACCTCGTCATAGGACGAGGTTTTGGCTTTAAATAGCTCTACCTCGTCGTAGGACGAGGTTTTGGCTTTAAATAGCTCTACCTCGTCGTAAGATGAGGTTTTGGCTTTACATAGCTCTACCTCGTCGTAGGACGAGGTTTTGGCTTTAGATAGCTCTACCTCGTCGTAGGACGAGGTTTTGGTTTTAAGTAGCTCACTTCGTCATAAGACGAAGTTTGGCTTTAAGTAGCTCAGTTCGTCACAAGACGAAGTTTTAGCTTTAGATAGCACGACCTCATCATAAGACGAGGTTTAGGCTCGTCTTCGTTTTAAACAAAGGTAATTCATCCTTACTTTTAACGAAGGTAGTGCCTCCTCGTTTTAAACAAAGGTAGTTCGTTCTTATTTTTAACTAAGGTAGACTCAAAGTTCCTTATTTATCGAATTTATCGATAGGGGTGGTCCCCTTACGCGCGTTTAGGTATTACTCCATAATTGGAGCTTATTTGTATCCTTGAAAGGATATTAATTTATCCTCGTCAGGGTTTTTAATTATAAGGGCGAGATAATATGCATAAGTAGAAGAGAGATGTGCAAGATGATATATGCAAGACCCTAAAAAGATGACTTAAATGACCTAAATGAACTATATGAACTTGGACCTTACTCTCGACCACTTATGCAAAGTATCTCTTTAAATGAGTAATGTGTCATGCACGGGGTATTTGCTTACCAGATAAGTGGGCGAGCTTGTATGACCCTTTGCCGAGGACTTCTTCTGCTCGGTAAGGTCCTTCCCATGTGGCTTCAAGCTTGCCGAGCCTTGCAGCCTTGCTGACTTCATTATTTCGAAGAACGAGGTTGCCTATTTGGAATGGTTAGTACTTGACTCTGGTTATAATACCGAGCTACTTGTTGTTTGTACTTGGCTTCCCTTATGTAGGCGAGCTATCTTTTTTCTTCCACCAGACCTAAGCTGGTTTGGAGATTCTCTTCATTGTCTTCGGCTGAAAAATTGATAGAGCGAGGGCTCGGCAGGCCGATCTCTACCGGGGATCACTGCTTCAGATTTATACACCAAACTGTAGGGTGTTTCACCGTTCGAGGTTCGGGGAGTTGTGCGATATGACCATATAACTTAGGGTAAGTTCGCTACTCAATTTCCTTTGGCTTTATCGAAGCGAGCTTTGAGTCCCTTGACGATCGTCCGGTTGGTGACTTCGGTATGGCCGTTTGCTTGGGGATGTGCTACCGAGGTAAACTTCTGCTGAATATGAAGTTCTTCACATCATTCCCTAAATATTCTGTCTATGCGATGGCTACGATGAGAAACTGGAATAGGCCGAGAGCTTTGTCAAATAGGCCGACGATGTCTATCCCCCATTGCATAAACGGCCAAGGGCTTTGCATGCTTGTGAGGTCGGTTTGGGGTAGCCTGCATCTTGGAACATAGTGGGCCAGTAGTATCCCCATCTCATTACCTTCTTTGACAATGCTCGAGCTCCTATGTAACTTCCGCACGATCCATCATGCACTCCTCGCAATGCGTAGTCTGCTTGGTTCGGTCCAACGCATCTTAGGAGAGGCTGAAAATACGATCTTCTGTACAACAGTCCTTGCTCTAGAGTATACTTCGGAGACTTGCTTAAGATCTTCCTAGCTTCGAGCTTATCTCTGGGTAGTTCGCCCTTCTCCAGATATGCTCGAAAGGGGGTCATCCAGTTCGGCTCGTCCTCAATTACTAGGTTGACCTCGGCTTCGTCTATGCTTCGGCACTTCTTCCACGGGAGGGCTTGTGGATGACGAGGCTAATTTGCTTAGTGCATCTGCTCGGCTGTTCTGCCCCCTCGGAATGCGAACCAACTCAAAATACAAGTAGTATTGTTGTCGGCTCTTGGCTTTGTGGAGGTACCTTTTCATTCTGTCGCCTTTAGCTTCGTAACCTCCTAGCATGTGGCTCACTATGACTTGAGAGACTGTAAAATTGTACCGCTCGTGTCTGTAGACCTTAAGCTAGGCGAAATCCGGCGATTAAAACTTCATACTCCACTTTGTTGTTTGTTGTAGGGGAGTCGAACCAAAGTGCATAGGTTGTCTCCTATCCGTCTGGACCGAGGAGTATGATGCCTGCCCCGCTTCCCGAATTTCCTGAAGCCCCGTTCATGTATACTTTCCACCAATCTTTAGGCGGTTCTTTTGCAGGTTCGACCTCGGCTTTTTTCGAGGTGGGCTCAGATGGCTTCGGTATTTCATTAGCAATTGCCGAAGTGATAGGTAGGTGAGGACCTGTTTGGGTGTGCTTGGAAACAGGGTCGCAGCCTCCTTGCAGCGTTTACTAATGCCAGTGCAATCTTTCCTAGAGGCTGGTACCGGATCCTTATCGGAAAAGGTGATGGCCTCGTCCTTTTTGAACCTCTTATGTGAGGGCTTATCGGTTTGAGGACTTCGGGCCTCAGCTTTGAGAGAGGACTTCGTAGCACCTTGAGGGAGCCCTGTAATGGCTATTATGACTCCGTCGAACTGAAGTTGGTCCTCGTCCTCGTCGTCTTCATTGCGCTTTGCCTTGAGTGTGGGCTTCGTACTGGTCAGAACGTCGGCCGCGACTTTGGTACCTCTTGAGGGTGCCGTCGCGCACCAATTGCTCCATGACGCAGTTCGTAGATCTCTGTCCTCGGCCTCGTCAACGAAGTGAATGACTTCATTCCTGATTTTGACGAGGTCCGAGTCTGGATTCTAGAGGTGCACGCTGGAGCCTGTCGAAGGCACTTTGCCAACTTTGGCCTCGGTCGTTCTGATCCTCCTTCCGATCCGATAGTTCGGCCTTGTCGGCTTCACGCTTGCACCTGTCAGCTTCGTCGGCTCTTGCGAACCGATCTACTATGATCCATAATGGCTTCGTAGTGCGAGGTAATTGTCCTCATCGCGCCGAGGTGAGACGGTGTCGCGCCGAGGTGAGATGGTGTCGCACCGAGGTGAGATGACATTGTGGCGAGGTGAGATGCGATGGTGGCCCCGTTGGCGGATCCCGGCGTCCCGTGCGTCTACGATCCTGACGCTAGGGGACTTTTGCTAATGCCGCGATCCGGAGGTAGCTTCGTGCTCTCCACCATCTTTGCGTAAGGGTTATCCTTTTTCACGGCTGAGCTTTGTGTTGTTTTTGGCGAGATGGAGAAAATCTTGCTATGTTTATCCAACATGCTCAACGTGTCCGTCCGGAGTATGGCCTCTGGCGTGTTCCTTCCTAGATCGCCGGTATATTGCCGGGTTTAGATCTTGTGCCTGGCTTGCCTCGCCTTTGTGGATTTCGGCTTCCT
This sequence comes from Mentha longifolia, assembly GCA_001642375.2. Taxonomy (NCBI): domain Eukaryota; kingdom Viridiplantae; phylum Streptophyta; class Magnoliopsida; order Lamiales; family Lamiaceae; genus Mentha; species Mentha longifolia. The sequence goes on from CM038117.1 coordinate 4,811,583, forward strand.
GAACCGGTGGATTGGCTGTCGGAGCTTATCCGGTTTGCTGAATATCCTTTTCCTTGTTGGTGGCGGTAGCGGCGGCGATTGATCGTGTTGGTCTTCCTAACCTACCGTTGGAATCCTCTTGACGAGTAGAACATGTTTCCGGGTGGTTTCATCCGATTTGGTGGTGATTTCAGTCCGGAATTGGTGAATAACAGAAGCTGCTCCGAACAAATTATGATTTCGCGTTTGGGGGGATCGCGTTGGTCTTCCTGTCATGGCTATAGATTACCTAGAAAACTTTTGATCGAAAATTACAAATTTTTATTTCCCACAGACGGCGCTAATGATCGATCTTATTTTCGTAAGGTAATTAATACACGTAGACAAGGAATTAATGAACATGAAAAGAAAAGGACACGAAGGATTTACGTGGTTCGATCTACTGGAATAGATCTACATCCACAGAGCAAAAGAGTATGGATCTTTATTGCTTGTATGAGTAGTGATTACAAGATTGTTCTCCCTCCTCTCAATCTATTCTAAATCCCTATTTATAGATAATTATATGGAGTTCGACTATAATACAAAGTCTTCTCCTATTTGGACTCTGGCTTAATCCTCTTATTAGGGATAGACACTGAGCTTCTATATCTCTCTTGGAGCTTGAGTTGTAGTCGATGTAGGAGTCTTGATTGCCTTGGTGATAAAGTCTCGTATCTTCAGTTGGGCCGAGCTTAACTGTCGTGGCCCAATTATATTGAGCTTGATGCTTGGGCCTAGGAGCTAGGCCGTATCCTATCAACATACATCATTTCTTGTCGATTAAAATGAAACGTAATACAAGAATCATAAATACAAATTTATCGGAACCAAATTCTCAAAAGCTTAAAAAAAAAAAATTAAAAAAAATCAAAAAAATAAAAAACAAAAAAACAATTTTTCAAAAAAAAAAAAAAAAAGTACTTGGGCCGCACTTATTGTATTGGACCGTACCAGGCCCCAATAAACTGGGTCTATCTCCGTAGGCCCGAAACTAAATATATTCATCTATTACCACTTGGTCAATATTTCCCTAGAGTAATGCTCCTCAACCCAACGTGACATGCTTAATATGCCAACAGATGAGATGACGATATTATATTTAAGGAAAAAATTAATTAGTATATCTTATAAATATAAACTTTATAAAATAAACTAAACTCTACCAAAAAAAAGTTAAACCCTAAAAGGAAAAATCATTGACGTGACACTACCACGTCAGCCGTGAGCATATTAAACGTGCCCACGATAGGTAGGGGAGCATTTCTTTATTTCCCAACAGGCGAACCTAGGTTCCTGTGAGCTTTTTAATACACTCGTCTGTCCGTGTCCCGTTAGTAATGTCTCACTTACTTATTTTATACCGTTACCAATGGAATAGAGAGAATAGATAATCTTTGAATATAATATGTACCTCCGTCCCCCATATATAGGTGCAAAGAGAAATGTCACGCAAATTAAAACGAAGTTGGTGTAAAGTGGAAAAAAAAAAAGTAAGATAAAATAAGGAGAATGTGAGAAAAGTAGATAGAAAGTGGGAAAAATAATAATAAAGTGATGGTGAATAAATAATTTTTATAAGAGAATCTTTCCATTTATAAAATGTACCTATATATTAAGGACGTCCCAAACGAGTAATACGCACTTATATATGGGGGACGGATGGATTATAAGATTGTGTTATCCCCAGCGACTGAAAACATGCGTAGCACATCCTTGTGAAAATAAAAGCACAATTAAAAATCAAACACAAAACACAAAAATACGAAACTCAAATGAGTCAAAATATATACTACCTATATCCTATGGGATTAGTCTCGTTTGTATTGGACACAGAAATCAAGGAAGAACTGGATATGTGGCTATAATCAATTCTAAAGAGAGAGAGTTAATTATAGCCACAAATTTTTTGTCATTTTAGAAAATAAAATTAATAAATGAGACATACGAAAATGACAAATGAGACTAATAGAGTGAGATAGAGTTAGTATAGTAAGTGCCAACCATGCATTTCGCAAACCAAAATTTAAGATGTTATCGAGGTTTTTGCCGCCGTACAACCAAAAGCACATGAGGTTACATTCTACGCCCTACAATCTGTAATTCCTTTATCATTCATGAAGGCACGAATCACGTATTCACAATTCACATCATATAACATATACACACATATTATTATATAGAAGGGGGAAGTGTTTACAGTTGGAGGTCAAGGGACAGTAAATAGTCAAAACAATTCCAAAAATGCATATTCTTGAATAGAATCCATGTGTAAACATTCTGACGGCAGCACCTAATCGACGAATCGCAACCTTACAACTTACAAATTATCCGTCGATTATCACACTATTCTCAGCAGCCATCTCATAAATTCTACCAAACTCTCAACAACATTGAGCCTTGTCACCCTATATTAAACCCCACCTTTTTTTTCTAATAATTTGATTTCAAAAACTCAACGCCATATCCCAATTCCTCCCTCCCACCTGTCCCATCTACCACCGCTCCTTTCTCATCCTTCCTCTACAACTCTAACACGTGTCCAACAACTTTGTCTCCTTCAATTTTCAATTCGATATTCGATATCCAATCTCACTTTTGGAATTTTGGTGTAGATTTAGATTTTGTGAATTATTGCTACTGTGGTCTGAGCACGTTATATTATATAGTGATATTTACATTGATTTGGATAGAAATCTAGTGGCATAAGAAAATTGCTGCATTTTTTCAAGTAAAAGAGGAAAAGAGAAGTACCGGGAATTGAATTTGCCGTACAATTGTGATGAACGATGGAAGGCGTAACTTCACCGACCAATGCCATGATGCAAAATGGAACCAAATCCTCTGTCCTCAGCCCCTTGCTCATCTCAATGCTCGGGATAGTGGTCACGACCATGGCTATATTGGCGTACCACCTTTTGCTGGTCAAGTACTGCATACGCCGCAACGCCGCAGGAGCCGCGGCGGCGCAACCGGCTGATGCATCTGCGCCGCGACTGCCGACCGGCGTCGACGAGAAAGTCCTCGAGGCGATCCCGATCCTTGCGTTCGCCGCGGTGAAGCGCGGCACCGATCAGGAGGAATGCGTGGTGTGCCTGGGGGAATTGGAGGACGAAGACGCCGTGCGCCTCCTCCCCAACTGCAAACACGCCTTCCACGTCCCCTGCATCGACAAGTGGTTCGCGGCGCACGCCAGCTGCCCGATGTGCCGGTCGCCGGTGCTCCGGCAGAAAACGGATTCATTGCCGGCGTATCCCGATCTAGCAGCGGATCCGAATCCCGGTGGAAGCGCCGAGGATAGTGC
>CM038117.1:4819904-4938802 GCA_001642375.2 Mentha longifolia
CCCCATATTATTGTTATTATTATTATTATTTAAAATTTTAATGATTATTATTAAAATTATTGAGGTTTGGTTGGAACTCACGCATTAGTGATGGCGACGGAGACCATGGTTTACTATTGTGGGTTATCATCACATTTAATCATCTTTTGATTAAGAGACATCAAATCAAATACATGAAAACCATGTATATTGTGTTGACATGTGGTTGAATGAATTGAAGATTTCTAGAGAGAGAAAGAGAAAGAACCTTGCAACCCAAAGAGCAGAAGCGGAAAGTGTCCAAGAGGCTTCTTCCACAGATTTCGCAGATATGAGAAACGGCTTTGCCTCCTTTGGGCTGAGGCCTCTCGTTGAGGAACAAAACCCTCGCACTGTTTATTACATACGTTTGAACTCCGCTTATGTCTAGAACCTTCTGTATCTCCGACACTCTTACCACATCATGGTACGACGATCGCCGTATCTGCAGCATTTTTTTTTTTTAAATTCAAAATTAAGTAAAAGGTATATATGTATATAAAAGTAGAATGCTGCTATAATTTGTAATAGATTTGATATGTAATTCAAAAAAAAAAAAAAAGTACAGATGGTGATGATAATAAATTGAAATAATTCCATCAAAATTCTTGCAATGCCGTAAGAATTAATTGGTGGAGAAAACAAGAAGAGGAAACTCCTCTTTTATTAATGTTCCACATTCAAGACTTCCTTGCGTACGTTATAATCTAATCTAATCTAACAAATCAAATAAAAATAAATTAAACCATATTTTTTTTATTATTAAAAAAAGGAAAAAAGAAAAGAAAAATGGAAAACCTGGATGACTTGATGATCCTTGTGTTTGGAGGAGCGGCAGTAGAAGCAGAAGGCGCCGGCGTTGCAGTCCAAGCAGAACATGTTGCATTCGCTCCGGGCGGCGTCGCCGTGTGTGCGGCACACGTTGAAGAAGGTGGTGTTGAGGAGCTTCTCCAGCCACGCCGGCACCGGCATTGTGTTCGTGCCCTGCCACAACTCCAACAATCACTTTCTCTCACTACCCCTCTTTCTCTCTCTCTCTAAATCACCAAACAAATAATTCACACGCAGTATATTGTATTTGTATTGTACGCAGGCATTACCATTACCGATCAAATTCCGATTAAATCCTCCGATGACGACGATGGGAGAACTATTTTAGAGAGAGAGAGAGAGGGAGAGAGAAAGGAGAGAGAGAGGTGGAGGGAGGAGGCCTAACCTAAACAACCAGCAACTTAAAAATCAACAACAAAACTACACCTAAGCTAAGGGACAAAAGCCTAAATTAATGAAAAAAATAAAAGGAACGGACGGTGAGGATGGAGAGGGGTGGCTGAGGGCGATCGTGGGCCGTTGGATGGGAGGAGAGAAAGAGGTGGGGAAGGGTTTGGCGCTTACGCAATATTTTTGGATCTTCTTTGCGTCTGTACGTAGGCATAAGAAGGGTCGGCCACCGGGCTACGCTACAACTAGGCCCGATACGGCGTCGTTGCGTTTGCTTGACCCGAGCCCTCTACCATAATTAAATTAAAAGCCAATTTTTTTGTTATTCCCCAAAATGCCCTCGGGTTTTCCCGATTTTCACGCTCCCCATCCGCTAATAATGGGCATGAGATTTAGGCAGGATGTCACGTCCGATTCAAGATCTTTTTTTAATAATTCTTTTCTATTAATCCAGATTTTGATATCTTACGTTTTTCTTATATAGTAATTTCTTTTTATTAAGAAATTATGTGTAATTATTTAAAATCGATATATAGAAAAAATAACTCGAGTGGTTTGAAATTATTGTTCAACTTGGTTTTTTTTCTAATGAACATTAATATTGTAACGAATACGGTACTTTCGATACCGAATCTTTGCTGTAATGGAAGAGAGCAGTTAGATTCCGTTTTTTTGGTTAGGCTGTATGAAATTTTATTAAGAGCTTATATTAAGGGTGTATTTGTATATTATTCTTGTGATTATTCTTGAAAAGGCATTTAATTTAGAAAACCAAGAGGTTTTGTCTATAAAACTCATAGTTCGTGGACATTAAATCATTAATTAAAAGTTTCTCATTAATTTTATTATTATTATTATTATTATTATTATTATTATTTTGATTAAGGGTGTATTTGTATATTATTCTTGAATAGACATTTAATTTAGAAAACCAAGGGGTTTAAATTATCTATAAAACTCATAGTTCATGAACACTTAATTAATCATTAAAAGTTTTTCATATACTCCCTCACTTTTTATTCAAGTGTCTCACTTACTATTTTTGTTGTTTGTTATTAAGTGTCTCGTTTCGGAATTTGATAACATAATAGTTATATTTTTCCAACTTTACCCCTATAATTAATGTAATATATAAGGTAGTGTGCAGAAAAAAGAATAATAAATGAGGTTAAAATGTAAATTTACATATTTTCTTGGTATGTGTGATTTGTTGACCGAGACACTTAAAAAACAGAGGGAGTATGTGATTGAAAAAAATGAGGAGGAAAAAGAAAAGAGAAAAGGAATCTATTTGGCAATATTGAAGAAAGAAGTATGAAGATGTGAGCAGGAAAGAATACATCTTTATCGTTGCCGGCGCTACGAAGTTTGGCACAAAACTAAGACTATAGGGATAAACAACCTATTAAACATATATAAATAATATTAATTACGTAGTACCATTCTTCAATTTTCATTTATAGTGATCGTCACTCATCACTATGCCTAATGTATGAATTTATTATTCCACATTTTGTTTTATTATGCTACTACATGCTAGCATAGCACGTACTTTCCTATGTGGAAGATAACTATAATTTTGTTTTTTTAGCATTTCATATAACGTAACCCATGATCAGATTTTTATATTATTAGTAAAGTATTTATGCAATGTATGTAGATCACTATTATAGGGTGTCACGTGCGCAACTTCTTAACTAGAAAACTTACAATAATAAGTTTAAAAAAAAAAAAAAACTTACAATAATAGGATCATGATTGAAAGCACAGAAACCAATCTCTCTTTGGCGTTTTCACGACATTAAAATAATTATTTGAATTGGAAAATTTTAATTCCTATATCAACCGTAGTAGTATTTTTTTTTCCAAGGTGCATGGTTTCAACGTGAAAGATTAATTCGTGTGAGAAAGAGATAAATTATCGAAGCAAAAGATCGTGAATTATAATAATATAGAATGATACTGATAGAAAAATACGAACGGAATAAATATATTCATATTGGTTTTTTTTTTTTAAGGGAATTTTTTGTTGTTGATAATTGCTTATTTAAAAAAAAGGAAAATTTGACAAATGGCTAAGTTTTTTCTTACCAAGATTGTATCATAGAACTTGTCAGAATCCCTTAAACAAAGCATTATTTTGGGATGATATATCCATCATTTTTTTTGAAAAGATATGATTTTGATAGATTCGTAACTCTTTCTTCTTCCCACCAATTTAAAAAAAAACAAAAAAAAAAACTACTGATTGTTAGCTATGTAAGAATTATTCTCAGGCCAATTACTAGTAAAAGCTATTGAAAACAACTCTCAAAATATGATTATTATTGGATCTCCCTCTCTTTATGCAGTAGTGAAAACTAAATTAAATATATGATGGCAACTCTCTCTCAATTCAGTATATATGGTTAAGTTTTACACAAATAAGATTTCACAATATGCCATATTGTTATTTGATGGTATTAAATCTCCCCTTTCATTATCCTTTTTTTTTTATTACGGTAAAAGAAAATATTTTACTGCAATGCCAATTATTTTGGACTGTATAGTGTCAATGAACTAACTATTTGATCACATAGCTACATCCGTAAGTAAATAGTGCAGCAAGATTAATGTGGTTTGGAATTAAAGGTTAGGTGATTCAATCTAAAAGCATCAGTGGAAAGTCTAATCAATTTCCTAAAATTACTTTACAACTTTATTTAGGTTAATACTACAGCAACAGACCAGAAATGGGTACCAATTTAGCTCTTTCCCTGAAACTTTTTGCCTCTGGGATTTGTTCATTTTATATTCTCTCGCCATTTTTTTTAAAGGATGATCAATAGTAGTTTCTCATTTTTCCTTCGAGATGACTGAAATCCCCGATTTTTTGGTTGGAGAGGAAACAATTTTATTTTGTTCGGGTGATTATACATATATTCATGATCTTTTTTTTTCTTATAAAAAAACATATTTATCTTATCTTATTCGTTTAAAAAATTCCCTAGCAATTAATATACACAATTACACGTTAGTATCTGAAAAAACACCTGAAACTGAGAGAGATTTGGATTTAGGCTGGATCCATACAAAAAAAAAACACACGATCCTTCCGTGATAGAAGGAAAAATAATAGGAAAAAAATATATATATTTTAAGGTGGTTGGCATGAAACATGTGCCACCCAATGTCTTCAAACCGTAGAAAACCATTTACACAAGAAAAACAGTAGAAAATTAAAGTTTACTGATTTCTTAAGAATTAAATTATGGACTTATATATATCTTATTAATTCTTTTCTTGACTGAGTAACCAAATAAATGTTGATGAACTTGAGCAAAAAAATACAAAAGGCAGCTAAGAGTAAGCTTTATGTGGTTAGCAAGGGAGCGAGGCTGGCAAACATATGGGAACGTGCGTCAATCTTCAGACTTCAATCATAATTAATTACTGCCTAACCGCATCTTAACTTCAATTATTCTACCTTAATCTAACTTTTGTGCTCCAGATATACTCAATCTTTTTATGAGATCTTCAACAATATTGAAAAAGAGTGATTATTAATACGATGAAGTTTTTTTTTTTTTTTCCTTTTCGAAAGAATGTTTAGAATTGAACAATAAATCGTTTACATGTGTATGCAATAATGAAATATATTTAAAATAAAGCTCTTTTTTTTTTTCGAGTCAGAATTTGTCGAATTACCTAAACTTTTGGCGAATTTACAAGTTTATCAATTTTCAGCCCATACATAAAGTATAGTTTGATTGGGCTAAATAAGCAATTGGATTGGACCTCTAGTCTCTTTTTACATATACCAACTTCCCATAGCCCAAATATTTTCCTTAAAGATCATTCACATTCACAACAAAGAGAGAAAAAAAAAAGAAAAAAGAAAAAGAAAAAGAAAAAGGCTATACTTGATATTTTAGTCATTCTTGCATTTGACTTGCTCTTTGCTTCGTTGAAGTTTTGGTTTAGTACCGACCTCGATAATCTATCTATAATATATTTCGTTACGAATTCGAAATATTACGTCGATCTTGTTTACATTTTTTTTTCTCAAAAAGAGAAATTGTTTAATATTATCATCCATTTAGCTTAACCTACACATGTGCATAGCAAAGGAAGGCGTACTAGTTGAGAACAAAGTATGACCTAAAATTCATAATTTTATAAACAAAGGGACTGAATTGCATATAACCCTATCTTGTGGGGCGAAAAAAAATATATATATATAAATATAACTTCAGAAATAGGGAGGAAAGTGGCTAGGGGAAAACCCAACACGCTTAAGCAATCAGCTTCGATCATTCGTAAAACCAATCCCAAATAAAATACAGCTTAATACGTTCTTGAGAGAGAGAGAATGCCAATTGAAATCCAATCGCAATGTTAATTGGAATTTTCCGCTGACAAATCGATTGGGCGTTAGGGTTTGGAACTTTTGCTTCTCCTTCTTGATTGATATTTCGACAGACCAGCGACGACTAAAGACCTCAAAGTCATGTTCAAGAATTTCTGGTAATCAGTCTTTTTCCAATTTCTCTCGCCTTTATTCTTTTGCAATAATGGATTCGGTGACCTACCATCGAGTGAAGCGTGTTAGATGCTATAATTGTTGAACAATTGCCAATTTGTTGGTGAAAAGAACGTCTTCGAGAATGTTGTCTCTGGTGCGAGATATTTTTTCGATTCTTCCACGCTTAGTTAGGCTTATTTGCTCCCCTTTTGTGGTATCGCATGTGTTTGATCTTGTTGTTTCTCAATACTGCGAGGTATTAGCGTAGGCAATCGGTCGATTTTTTTGCATTTTTTTTTTTTTAAATTTGCTAAACTTCCATTTCTGTACAATTACATTTTGTAATGTGAAATTGCCAGTAGCATATGAATGTTTTCAAATTAACATGTGGAGATATTGGATTTCGGTTATGTTGAGACTGACTTGTTTAGTTTTTTTTTTTTTTTTTTAATCATTGATTTATGTTAAGGTGTCTTGGTTTGTGTGAAGCAATACATGTTTGAGATGTAGTGAATAAATCTTCTTGCTTGATCCGATCTGAGTCATTACTTCTTCAGAATTAACTCTGCTGCTGAAATAATTGAGATATAAAACTCGTGGTTGCGTCTCTCTACAGGGGCTCTCAAGAGACGCAATCTCAGTCTCGTCCTCAAGAACTGCCAACAGACTCATGGTATCCACCTTCTGTAATTACTTCATCGAGCTCCTCACGACCAACAACACCTGGATCGAGCACCTCTAGCAACTTTGGCATCTCAAGACCAACAGACAGACCGAACTCTTTGTCGAACGTTTCTCCGGCAGAGGCTGCAGGCATCATTGCTATGTTGAAAGATAAGAGGTGGCCATTCATTTTTATTTTTTTTTGTACATGACTTAATGAATAGTTCCTCATGCTGTTGCTCATTATCTTCTTTGTTCGACTAACATTTTCAGTGTTGACGAGTTGAGGAAGCTTCTATCGGACAAGGATGCGTATAATAATCTATTGTATTCACTGGAACCTGTCAAAACACAAAATAGGGTGAGTTTGAGTTCAGATTTTTTTTTCTAATGTCATATTATATTTACATTCTGCCAGTTTTCAATGCTGCTCAAACTTTCATTTCATCTAAAAGAGTATTAGAATGTTTTAAATCATAGGCTGTCGGAAAGTGTATGCTAGGTAGGATCTCCAGGTAGTACTAGAAGCATCACATCTGGTGGATGGACTTTTACTCCTTGTGTATGCTGTTATCACCTTGGATCATAGTAAAACATAGAGTGATTCATGTGTAGCTTCTCATGATAGAAAATTTCGTGTTATTGTTCCCAAAATCTCTTCAATATTTAGTTGGTTCAGAACCCATCCCATCCAAATCGAGTATTAGGCTTGATGTATATGAAGATAGGTTTGCAGGATTTGTGTTTTCTGATTTCCTTCGATGATTTATAGTTCTTTCTGATCTTGAAAGTGGTAGATCTTTATTTTGCCATTTTTTGTGCGTGTAGATGAGAATATGGATTGTCGCGCTCCTCTATATTTTCAGTGTTTATCCATGAGTCGTAATTAAAGCTTTCTTAGCATCTTAAGTACACCATCTGCATATTTGGAAGGTCTGCCATTTTGCTTACCTTGATGTTCACAATTGAATTTTGTCTGGAGGAGTCTTTCTTCGTACTTTAACCGACACAAGTCTTTATTTTCTGGATTTTGTACGTCTTTCTAGTTTCTCCTGTATTTGGAAAGGGGTACATCTTTTCTTTTCCTCATTTTGTGTATGCATGTAACCTGCAGTAGCTTTGCAAGTGTCAATTCTCACTAACCCGCACTTACATTTATATGTGCTTGTTCTGTTAAGATGGTCTTCTTGCTATTATCATTAATGATCTCCATCTTGTATTTGCTCAATCAGGTCAGAGATGAACTGAGGAATGAAACGCTGCAGTTAGCAAGTAAGTTTCCTGTTCACAATTTTCAGTAGCATCATTGGAGTTGTATACTAAACAATATCAATTTTCCCAATTCCAGGAGAGAATCTGGAAAAAGAACCGCGAATGATGGAGTTAAGGAATCAGGTGAATCCCATAACCTTACATTGTGGTCATTTTCACTTTTCCTTCAACTCTCAACTTCCTAGTAGCAACGAGGGGCACTATTTTACCTATTTGGTTTGTGGAATTAGTGCAGAATAATCCGGACTACGGAGCTGGCTGCTGCTCAAGAAAAGTTGCATGATCTGGAAAGAAAGAAGGAAGAAACTCTTAAGCACTATTCTCCCTCATCGCTCCTCCACTGGCTTCAAGGTACACTAGACAATTGAGTTTCGTTTGCCTTTCTTCGTTCCTTTGTGCCTCTTGACATTTATACTTCATAAATTGGAGGAACTACTCGAACCAATCATTACCTCCTCTGAATAGTGATATTAAACCGAGTTGCTATGCTATTGTTGCAGATGGAATGAACAAAACAGAAGAAGAATCCGAAGCCCTGCATCAGCAGCTCCTCGATAGAGAAATCGAACTTTCAGCTTTCGTACAGAAATACAAGAAGATGCGACATACTTATCACAAACGCGCTCTTACCCACCTTGCTGCCAAGACTTCTACTACCAGCTGAGAAATGTTGTCCGCTTCTCTTTGCTCAAAATCTATGTATCAAGAATCATGTTTTTAACGTGTGATGCGTGTAACATTTAATTTACAAAAACAAAAAAAGAAAAGAACATTTGAAATATAAAAATTTACCGTGTGTTATATGTATATGATACATATTGTAGAAAATCTTAGATTTATATCTGCCAAATTTTCCGATCGTTATTTTTGTCGGTTGATTCGACACTTACATAACTCGGTGCAATGAACCATTCGACGTTCTTGTATCTCATATTATGTACTTCTCTCCGTCCCACTTATATATGGATAGTTGACTTCTTTTTTTGTGAGATAAAAGTGCAGTCAAGTATCCCTATATAAGTGGAACGGAGGGAGTAAATGTCTAAAATATCTTTTTTTTCAATGTTCTATGTAATGACTATCCTTATATAAGTGGAACGGAGGGAGTAAATGTCTAAAATATCTTTTTTTTCAATGTTCTATGTAATGATGGAGGGCAAGAGTAAAATTACCGATTTTCAACAAAGGGAGTAGCGCGATTTTCTTATGTGAAGAGGCCAAAAATGATAATAATAGTAATAATAATATTGATAACAAATGAAGGGGAACATTATAATTTATAAGAAACGAAATTCAAAGGGGGGAAAAAAGAGCAAAAATCTAGTAGTTGTTCTGCTTGGGATCATCATCATCAGAAGCATCTTCCTCTTGAGGGGAATTGGTGTCCGGTTCGTCGCACATGGGAGTAGTGTAGTAGAATGGGCCCAGCTCGTACTTGAGCATATCCCTATACACCACCGAGGGGCGGTGGAGCTTCACCCCGTTCATGCCGCCGGCGAAGTTGGTTGCCACGTTGCACACGGGGTCCGGCGACGACACCAGCCTCAGGTAGCAGTTCTCCGGCTTCAGTTTCTTCCCGTTGACGAATTTCTGACACGTGACGTCGAAATTCCCGGCTTCGTCCGTCAAGTCGCTGGCGTAATGCACCACCCTGCTCCTCTCGTCCAGGCAAGTCACCGACACTTTGCTCCCTGCGCCACACACACACGCACACATTTTGTTAGTAATAGCGCATGCCACGTGTCCGTTCGTTTTTTTAATTTTTGGTTTGTTATCTACCTTTGATGGGGTTGGCGCCGTTGACCCATGAGGTCCAGCCCTCGCTGCAGTCCTGGCAGAGCACGCTGCCGGCGACGTGGAAGACGTCGGACTCCGCCGAGGCGGCGGCGGAGCCGGCTAGGAGGGCGAGTGCTGCGAATGTGAAGAGAATGTGGGCTCCCATTGTTTGGTTGATTTATGTAATGAATGTTCGATATTAAGTATATGTATATATAGAGAGCGAGGGAGAAGAAGAATCGTCGCAGTATGTGGGAGGGCACGACATCTGACGTGCTATCCATGAAGATGTTTGACTAATTTAATATATTAATTAATTAATTAATCATATAGCTAAACCTCTTGGTTCATTCATTTCTATAATAACAATGTCCATTTTGTGTCAAGCATGATTCCTCTTCTTTTTCTTTTTTCTTTTTTTTCGTTTTCTTAATGGAAGATAAACGGGCTTTTGCATGATTTATTTAGACAGTTTTTTTTCACAATTGTACTAAAAAAAACCAGAAAAATACTCGTCCCAACAGGAAATCATGTTTTTTTTTTTTTTTTTTAACAATTGTACTAAAAAAAACAAGAAAATACTCGTCCTAACAGAAAATCATGGCTAGAATCAAACATGAGACCAGGCTGAATATAGAACGGAATATAGCAATATGTAATAAATTACGGTACACATTATCATTACAGTAAATATAAGAAAGCCATACTACATGAACCTAACAAAAAACCTATCACATCTCTAACACAAAATTTTCTCAACAGAAATTTCATTCACTTTCACCCCCCGGAAAAGTCGAGACGACATGAGCCACAACAGCCCTTTTTGTTCGGAAGAATCGAAACACATCCACATGGTATCGGCCGTACTTAATAATAGAAGGAATCGGAAGAAATATGTAGAACTGCCCCTCCTAAAATCAGCGTTTTGCAGAAAGATGAGGGGGAAACTATCGAACATGGAAGAAATAAACCGAGAAATGCGAACAAAAAACTCTCCTTGGTGCCTCATAACATGTCCTCGTACTTGAAGCTCCAGATATAAGTTTAGCGCCTCACATTAGGCCAGCATTCTGTAGAGCAACCTCGAATTCCTTCCGATTATCCCAAGGACCCACCTGCGTATTCATACAAAGGATGAGAATCATACAGAACCTCACATATAAATTTATCTAAGGAGCTGCTATGTGATTTGATTACCTCGGTGATCTGAGTGTTGAAGTATCTCTCAATCTTGCCCATAATCATATCATCGCTATCGAGGCAAAGCAAGTTGAATACAGCACCTGTTCAATCGCAAGACACAAGTGTTATCCCTGTACACAAATTAGTAGTAGTATTTTTTTTGAGATTTCAGATCCTGCATACACCTAGTTATCCTTCTCACATCCTTCCAAGAGGGAAAGAAAAAAAACCATCCTCTCTCATATGTAAATTCGCTCTAACTCTCTCTCTCTCTCGGACCAAAATGAAATTTGTTCACAAATGCAAACAAAATGATAATGAAGGATAGAGTACATGGCCATGCCAAATCAACCCATAAGGTAAGAACAATGAATAAAATCAACAATGAGTACCTTTGCGACCAAAGCGCCCAGCTCTACCAACCCGGTGCAAGTAAACTTCATAGTCAGGCTCAGAGCGTTGACCATATCTCTCAGGAAGATCAAAATTGATAACCAAATTAACCTACATTAAGAAATTTTTTTTGATCCAAGTTAAACAAAAAACTGCAAGAATAACAAACGTTGAAGCATCGAGAAACAGTAAAGAGAGATAAGCAGCAGCACCTGTCTCTGGTCAAAACCTCGAGCTAGAAGATCTGTTGAGATTAAAACTTGGGTCAAACCCTCTTTGAACTCTTTTATGATCTTGTCTCTGTCTTCTTGATTCAGGGCACCTTGAATTGTAGTGACCTCATAGCCAAACTTGGACAAAGCTTGATGCAACATTGCCGCAGCATTCCTGGTCTTTACAAATACAATTGTCTGGCCTACTTTCTCACCAAGTTCAAGTATTTGGTCTTTAATCACCATGATCTTGGAATGCTCGTCAGGACAATGAACCTTGTACTGTTTTACCGACTCCAGAGATAGTTCTTCCTTTTTGACAAACATTTGGTTATATTCTCTTACAAAGATCTCCTCGACTATTTTAGATGCAAAGGCCTTGACAGCATCATCAAAGGTAGCCGAGAACAAAAGGACCTGATCATTATATTGCACAATAGCACAAAGTTAACCACACAACATAATTGCCAATAAAGATTAATTGAATCATTTTCTTGGAGGTATGTTAAATGAACAAAATTGATAACATATGGTTGCACAGATATCTAAAAATACGAGGAAAAAAAGGTGCACTGTAAATGTAATGCAATAGCAACAGTTTTTTGGTGCACGATGATCTTCAGCTTTATTTTAGAATAAGCACAAGATTTGCAGCCACATCAGCTGACAACAATTCCATTTTCCGTAGCATGTAGCTTCTAGACATACCATCACTTGTGCACCTTATCCCTCATACCAAACATGAGGAGAGAAGGTAGTGTCAGAAATTAGTTCTTACAAGTGTTAGCAGTGAAAGATGACTAGAAAAAAAGATCCAAACTGACGAAGAGAAAAGAATAAAATTGAAAAAGAACATCTTCCGGTCATTTGCATTATAAATTGTTACCACTAATTACCATGATTCAAAATTCAGCAAGCAAAATTCATATTATTATTAATATTATTACAGTATTTGATTAGAAATCAATGTTCACAGTGCTAATAAGCAAAGTGCTAAACCAATATGCAAAAGCAAAGATAACAACAAACCTGGCATTGAGGACTTTCTTTAGTTATAGCCTTCATTAACCTTATTGAATCGTCTCGGAAGCCGCCCTTCATATCAAAAGACACTTATTACATGAGATTTCATTATATGGGGCCTCAAAAAATTATAAATCATTTGATGCAATTCAGTGAACCTAACTTCACCGGGGAACCATAACACAAATTTTTAATGCATCATCATTTATTTCTCAGGTCATAATCCTCATGTTTATATGGATGCATGCAGACATATAATTAATTTGCATGGGGCATAATCAGACAGATAATCAACATCTACAAGAGACCAACCTAGTGATACACAGCATTTACAAGACATGGACATAGAATACCAAGATAAATACCAAGATAGTAAATGCATGTAAGAATATAATGAGAATGGAGAATAGGTATGTGGGTCAACCAAAAGAGAAAGCATGCATCTAGAGATACATAATATATCCCATATAAAAGGTAATCGTGCGAAAAACACTATGATGAAAAACGTATAATAAGAAGAAGCAAACGAACTTGCACAACTTACTATTGCCAACATGTGGTCTGCCTCATCAAATACGAGGATCTTCATTCGCCTCAAACCCAATTTCTTGACTTGCAACCACTTCATTATTGTGCCTGGTGTGCCAATGATCACTTGTGCTGTAATAGGCGGCCTTTTATTTATCGGGATGTAGTTTGATGGATCAGTTGGTATAGCTAATTCTGAAGTTATACCGGTGAACTTCCCCATCTTCAGGAGAACTTCCATATTCTGCATAATTTAACCAGTATTGCTTAAAGACCATATAAGATAAACTTAGAAACAAGTCAAGATTGCAATAATTACATAATCATTAGCAATTGATCAAATTCATGACTTCGGGAGATACAAGTATGCAACCAGCATAACCTCAGTTGTTTATAACATCATCTATCACGTGCAATATCAATAAATACTCTCTTAAGCTATTTTATCAACCAAAACGTAGACCTACAATAGACCTATGATGAAAGATTGGACGAAAACTCTTAGAACGGACGAATGACTAAAAACAAGCAAATGAACAAACAAACCTGAATGGCTAACTCTCTTGTGGGGCAAATGCAAAGAGCCTGCGGACTAGGAATTGTCGGATCAACACGGCTCAACATACCAAGCACGAAACATGTAGTCTTCCCAGATCCATTATGAGCTTGAGCTATTAAATTCTTGTACGGAGGAGTTAAGATCATGGGCAAACTAATTGCCTGTATCTTGCTAGGTTCCTCAAACTTCATCTCAACGTAAAGGCCCTTCAACAATTCAGGCGACAAGTTCAAGTCCTCGAATCTCTTAGCCGAGGTATATGGAGTGTCGCCGGAAATAACCTAAGTTTCAATCCAAAAAGAAATAATAAGAACAGTACCAAATAGCTTCTTCACAAGATTAACTTCACAAATTGAAGTTCAATAGAAATCCATTAAGCAACTAACAATCAATTAGGGAAAAATCTAAACACAAAATTAAAGCCCTAAACGGACATCGATCGGCGATAAATAACAATACACAAAAAGAGTGAAATTTGAGATGTTTCGTTAGGTTGAGAGCATTACAGCTTCAATGGAGGAGTCATCGGGATCAGTTAGGCCGACTTCACCTTGCTTGGATTCGTCGATGACCAACGAATCCAGATTGATATCGGCCGACGAAGCCACTTCTTTCTGCTTCGCCATTGCCTCCGCCTCGGCCTTGGCCTCTGCATCGGCCTCTTCGGCTACATCGGCCCACCGCTTCGTCTCCGGCGGATTTGAGGGCACCGGAGTCACGGTGGCGGTGGTAGATGAGGTGCTAGTATCGGTGTCGGCCATTGGAGGGAGAGTTCTGGAGATTAACAGCGAGGCGTAATTAATTATTTACAGTCCACAGTTACAGATACACACATATATATATATAGGTTACATATAAACACAGCGAGTCAAAACCCCGTTCGTGAGAATTAGGCTACCTTCATTATGGATCAACATACAAAGATTTTTACAGATTTTCTTTTTCGGCTTTTCCTCCTTTTTTTTGTTGTTTTTATTTTATTCGAATTATATATTTATATTGCCATAAATATTTCTTCAAAGAATAACCGACCTTACATTTTCTTTAGTCCAACGACCTACTTTAGTTTTATTTATTTTTATTCAATTCTAAAGACTTCTTTAGTTCTAATCGAATGTCATCTTATATATTAAAAAAGGCCCATAACTTAATTTAAAACTCTCTTTGTTTTTTAATCTATAACAGTATAAAAGTTAATTTAACATAATTTAAGGGACCGATGCTGGTCCTGGATATCGAGAAGCATACTAAAGGTGGAACATTGCCTAAAATATTTTCAAATAAATAAAGTGATATCATATCTATAAAACTACAATAGCCCACTGCCAATGCATGGAGGATATTAATGGGCTTCTTCGAAAAGGCTTTTTACCAATACTTATTTCCGAATTCGTTGTTTTTTTCTTTATGGAAGCTTAACGAAATGGTTATAGTTTCAAATACATCAATCCATCTTTAATGGGCCTACAACGGCCCATGTAATATCACGAGTAGTAAATATGAGGCCAGGTGCTATATGTTCTACTTCTACCAAATGATTATCATCTACCCACTTAATTTTTTTCTATTTTTCTATTTTATTTTTATTTTTTATGATGATTATTATTACATAATTCTCCTTTTGATTTTGTCTAACGTGAGGTTAAATTGTGGTTTATGATCTCACATTTGGTCTAATTTACATTTGAAATTATCGTTGTTATACACTTGAGAATTTTTGGTGACACTCAGACCATTTTTGCAAAAGAAATTTAAATATCAGACTATTTTTATAAAGAAATTTCAAAGTAGGAGCCATAAATGATAATATTACCATTTCTTTATAAGAAATTCTCTCTCCTCAACTACTTCGATTGCAATTCATGTGGGCTTAATCATAACCTGGACCCAAATTTTGTACAAAAAGCAAGGACTGTGGAATGCAATAAAGGTCTTTATTGACTCGTTCCTTTCTTTCTTTATTACCTCGTAACATGCATAAACAACTCATGCAAAGAAATTTCAAAGTGAATAAATATATGAAATCTTTGCTATGCTCAGATAAAGATCGTTATTTTAAATAACGTGGGAGACATGCATAAGCTGTAATTTGAAAAACACGTGGCATATTGCTAAACGTTTCAACAAATTCCCTTAAGTTTGATTGTATTAGTTGTTCATGCGTTTTTTTATTATGGCCCAAATTGGTTTGAAGGATTAGCCCCGATTGTATCGTAGATTATAGCATATCTTTTGTTTGGATTGAAAGATACATAACATACTTGGCCCGGTACTCAATCATGCGACAAGCAGGCCCGGTACTTAATCTTTCAATTTCTATCGCAGCCTGACCCCCGCGACTATCTTCTCTCGGGCATGTCTCCAAGATTGGACTGTATTCTCCTTGGTCAGTCGCATCACTATTGGCAAATTATTAAAAAAGATGGATGGATTTATTAAATAAAATATTGGTGGATTTATTAAGTTTATGTGATTTAGTAATAAAATAATCATCACTTTAGTGATACATAAAATTATGTAAAGGTGATATTAGATTTTTTTTAAAAAAAAGGAATAATAAGAAGAAGAAGGGTATATTATTATTATTTTTTATTTCTATTGTATACAACTTACAATATTCTTTGGATTAAATTATAAAAACATATATATTAGATATCCTTGTAGAAGGGTGTATTAGTCAATAAGCAATAATATAACATTATATAATCATGCAAACCAAACGTGATTTTCAATCATATAAAAATTAGCATGCCAACCAAACAGCTTTCTTTTATCCGAGATACAATCTATCCCGTATTGAATCTTGCTTAATCTAATCTATGAAACCAAACAGGGCCAATGAATCCTAATCTCTACTTGGTGTATGATTGGAAATTTTGGTGTTCTACACACACAAATACGTGCTACTGATTTTTATTTATTTATTGGGTCTTGGTGTGTGATAGTTTTGATATATTTCTCAAGAAAGCATCCATAAATTTTACACGAAATGATTTCAAAAAAAATAAAAAAATTACACGAAATAGAACAGGCCAATATTATAAAAAAAATGGAGACGTGTGCTCTACAACAACACTTTATACCCAATCCCACGAGTATACATGTCTAACTTATTTGTTTTTTTTTTTTTAATTAAATTTGTTCAAGGGATTACTCCAAAGACTTTTAGAAGAAACACGAATTCTTGTGATGCAAGAATTATAGAAGAAATATATTTAAGGGTGCATTAGAAATCGATAAGATTAACAAAAATAAAACAACTGGCATGATAATATAGAATATGTTGGAGTCCAAAAAATCCCAATATCATGCTTTTATTGCGCAATAATTAACGAAATATTAAGGCGATTCAAATCTATTGTTGTTTAAATTTTCAACAATAATTTAAATGACATATAAAGCCATACTTTAGTACCTATGATTTCAAATTAAATAAAATGTGTAATCATGATACCAATCTGTCTCCAAAAAGACGGCACTTTGTTCAGCTCTTATTTTATAAGTAGGGACACACCTGGGTCAGCCAGAGGCACCATGCGGCCGGCTAAAACACTAGCATTTTTATTCGTGTAGATTATCACTTTTCTGTATAAAGACACTTTTAAAATTGACATTTTATTCGTAAAATAATTATGTTAAAGATTGACACTTTTATTCATATAGATTAGCATTTTCTGTATAAAAATTGACACTTTGACCCGGTCACACTATGTGGCCGACATCACCTAAGTTTTTATCTTATAAGTAAGCTAATGATGGGTAATGTATACCCTACCTCCTAAGGCAATGCCTCACCCTCTCACATGAGTATTAAAATATATTTTAATTTAAATATATTTTCAATGAGACTACATTAATATATTAATAACCAGAAAAAGAAAAAAAAAGTTGATCTTTTGCTCTCAATATCATGCAAATAAAGACTTAAATTCTTTGACAAACACAACACTTAGTTTCCCCCCTTACCAGTTTGAATTAAATTCTGACTATTTGCTATTTTCATATGGATTACGTGGATTATAGACAAAATATATACAGATTTTGCTTTCAACACATATTCACTCCTTCCCACTATCCACATTAATAACGTCATTAATAACGTCGTGTTTTTTTTTAATGAGAAATCCACACTTTTTTAAATACGACGCTATCTATAAGACAATCCAATCGAAAAAATAAGACAATATCTGCGGTATGAAAGGAGGAGTATATGTTACCCTTTTCATTTCAAAACCTTAGCCACTAAGCTAGCTTTTGTAATATTGCACCAAATGAAAGGATGTACTACACTTGAATTTGTACCTAGCAATTTCTATTGCTTTACCACCTTTTACGCAGATGAATCTGGATGATTGACTAGTGTGCTTAATTGTGTTAGCGACATGTTAATTATTGCGAATATATATAATATTATATTACCTCTATATTATTACGGAGTATATATTATAATGAGTTCATTGCAACTTACACGTGCATGGAGATATTGTATGTGCCTATATTAATTCATCGACTTTTTAGTTGTCATTATTCTTCTGTCTTTAATTCAGAGACAAATGGATCCCAGATTAATTACAAGTCTTTTAATTTGGCTTTTAAGCGCTATAAATTTTTGCTTTTGCATTTTCTCTCATTCGATATAAATTATAGTAATATTTATTTGTTTTAAATAAATTACACTACCTCCGTCCCATTGAAGTGGGAACGCTTTCTGAATATATGTGAGGTATATGATAGGATATGGCCTAGCTACTAGGCCCAAGCATCGAGCCCAATATAATTGGGCTCCGACTGTCAAGCTCGGCCTATTGCAGCTCGGCCCACTTAAGAGCCTTACTTGGCTCGGCCCAAACAGCCTACCTAGGCCGAGCCCACTTCGGTCCACCTCAAAGGAACCTCTACACCAAGGCAACTCCTACATCGACTACAATTCAAGCTCCACAAGAGATATAAAAGCTCGGTGTTTATCCAATAAAGGAGGAGATCAAGCCAAAGAGTCCTAATAGGAAAAGACTTGTAAACCTAGTCAAATTCCATATGTAAACACTTATAAATAGGGGTTTAGAATAGGTTGAAAATGAGAGAACAACCTTGTAATCACTACTCATACAAGCAATAAAGATCTATACTCTTTCCGCCCGTGGACGTAGATCTATTCCAATAGATCGAACCACGTAAATCCCTTTGTGCTCCGTTTACTTTCGTGTTCGTTAATTCCTTGTCTACATGCATTAATTACCTTACGAAAATAAGTTCGATCACTGGCGCCGTCTGTGGGAAACGAAAATTTGTGATTTTCGATCAAAAAATTTCTAGGTAATCTACATCCATGACAGGAAGACTAATGCGATCCCCCCCAAACGCGAAATCACGATTTGTTCGGAGCAGCTTCTATTATTCGCCAATTCCGGACTGAAATCACCGCCAAATTGGACGAAACCACCCGGAAACATGTTCTACTCGTCGAGAGGATTCCAACGGTAGGTTTCCCGTCAAAAACCGATCACCGGTGCGGCGGGAATCACATCTGGAAGTTCGTACTGTTGCACGACTCGCGAAATCACGATTCGTTCGGAGCAGCTTCTGTTATTCGCCAATTCCGGACTGAAATCACCGCCAAATTGGACGAAACCACCCGGAAACATGTTCTACTCGTCGAGAGGATTCCAACGGTAGGTTGCTCGTCAAAAACCGATCACCGGTGCGGCGGGAATCACATCTGGAAGTTCGTACTGTTGCACGACTCGCGAAATCACGATTCGTTTGGAGCAGCTTCTATTATTCGCCAATTCCGGGCTGAAATCGCCACCAAATTGGACGGAACCACCCGGAAACATGTTCTACTCGTCAAGAGGATTCCAACGGTAGGTTGCCCGTCAAAAACCGATCACCAGTGCGGCAGGAATCGCGTCTGGAAGTTCATGCTGCTGCACGACTCGCGAAATCACGATTCGTTCGGAGCAGCTTCTGTTATTTGCCAATTCCGGACTGAAATCACCACCAAATCGGACGAAACCACCTGAAAACATGCTCTACTCGTCGAGAGGATTCCAACATGATCAATCGTCGCCGCTGCCGCCGCCAACACGGAAAAGGATATTCAGCAAACCGGACAAGGTCCGACAACAAATCCACCTGTTCAGGAAGCCGAAATCCACAAAGGCGAGGCAAGCCAGGCGCAAGATCTACACCCGGCAACATACCGGCTATCTAGGAAGGAACACGCCAAAGGCTAGACTCCGGACGGACACATTGAGCATGTTGGATAAGCATAGCAAGATTTTCTCCAGCTCGCCAAAAACAACACACGCTCAGCCGTGAAAAAGGACAACCCTCACGCAAAGATGGTAGAGAGCACGAAGCTTACCTCCGGATCGCGGCATCGGCAAAAGTCCCCTAGCGTCAGGATCATAGACGCACGGGACGTCGGGATCCGCCAACGGGGCCACCATCGCATCTCACCTCGCCGCAACACCATCTCACCTCGGCGCGACACCGTCTCACCTCGGCGCGATGAGGACAATTACCTCGCACTACGAAACCATTATGGCATAGCAAGTCGGTTAGCAAGAGCCGACAAAGCTGATAGGCACAAGCGCGAAGCCGACAAGGCCAAACCTTCAGATCGGAAGAAGGATCGGAATGACCGAGGCCAAAGTCGGTGAAGTGCCTTCGACAGGCTCCAGCATACACCCCTGGAATCCAGGCTCGGACCTCGGCAAAACCAGGAACGAAGCCAACTCACTCCATTGACGAGGCTGAAGCCAACTCACACCGATATGTTCGAGAAGCCTCGGCCCATGTCAAGTGGAAGGGAGAAGCGCCGATCCAAGGAGTACTGTCGCTTCCATGAGAATTACAGGTGCGTATCGAGGAATGCAGAAAGCTTGCTGCAGTCATAGAGCAATTGGTGCGCGACAGCACCCTCAAGAGGTACCAAAGTCGCAACCGATGTTCTGACCAGCACGAAGCCCACACTCGAGGCAACGCACAATAAAGATGATGAATTCCTCTCAAGGCCGACGTGACGAAGTCCTCTTAAGGCCTAGGCGACGTCCTCTCAAGGCCGAGGCCGACCGAAGTCCCTCGAAGTCAAACTCCTAAGTACTGACGAAGCCGAGGAGACAGGTCCACTCTCAAGGCCGAGGCCGACCGAAGTCCCTCGAAGTCAAACTCCTAAGTACTGACGAAGCCGAGGAGACAGGTCCACTCTCAAGGCTGAGGCCGACCGAAGTCCCTCGAAGTCAAACTCCTAAGTACTGACGAAGCCGAGGAGACAGGTCCACTTTCAAGGCTAAGGCCGACCGAAGTCCCTCGAAGTCAAACTCTTAAGTACTGACGAAGCCGAGGAGACATGTCCACTCTCAAGGCCGAGGCCGACCGAAGTCTCTCGAAGTCAAACACCGAAGTATTGACGAAGCCGAAGCAAGCCTAGTAACTCCATTAGGCAAAGCTCTTATCCAACTCCAGTTCCCATCATAGCCATCGACTACATCAAATGGGTGGAAGTCGAACCCTTGGCAGAAATCACGAGCAAGAACGCCCTCAACTTCGTCTGGAAGAACATAGTATGCCGCTTCGGCATACCCCATATCCTCATCTCGGAAAATGGGACACAATTCGCGGACAAAACATTCAGAGAATGGAGTGAAGGGCTTCATATCCAGCAGAAGTTCACTTCGGTAGCTCATCCTCAAGCGAATGGCCAAACCGAAGTTACAAACCGAACTATTGTCAGGGGACTCAAAACCCGCCTCGACAAAGCCAAAGGAGATTGTGTAGCGAACTTACCCCGAGTTATAGTCACACCACACAACTCCCCAGACCTCGAACGGTGAAACACCCTACAATTTGGTGTATAAATCCGAAGCAGTGATCCCGGTGGAGATCGGCCTGCCGAGCCCGCGCACTCTCAACTTCACAGCCGAAGTTAACGAGGAAGACCTCCGAACCGAACTGGATCTGTTGGAAGAGAAACGAGAGCTCGCCTAGATAAGAGAAGCCAAGTACAAACAACAAGTAGCTCGGTACTACAACCAAAGAGTGAAGTACCAACAATTCTAAGTAGGCGACCTCGTACTTCGGAACAACGAGGTCAGTAAAGCGGAAAGGCTCGGCAAGCTTGAAGCCACATGGGAAGGACCGTACTGAGTTGAAGAAGTCCTCAGCAAAGGGTTGTACAAGCTCGCCCACTTATCCGGTAAGCCAATACCCCGTGCATGGCACATTACTTATTTAAAGAGATACCTTGCACAAGTGGCCGAGAGTAATGTCCAAGTTCATATAGTTCATTTAGGTCATTTAGGTCGTCTTATTAGGGTCTTGCATACATCTTGCACATCTCTCTCTATGCCACTTATGCATATTATCTCGACAAATAAGGAATTTAAAGCTAAGCTTCGTCGAAATCCAATTTCCGAAGTGAGCTATTTAAAGCCAAACTTCGTCGAAATCCAATTTCCGAAGTGAGCTATTTAAAGTCAAACTTCGTCAAAATCCAATTTCCGAAGTGAGCTATTTAAAGCCAAACTTCGTCGGAATCCAATTTCCGAAGTGAGCTATTTAAAGCCAAACTTCGTCGGAATCCAATTTCCGAAGTGAACTATTTAAAGCCAAACTTCGTCGGAATCCAATTTCTGAAGTGAGCTATTTAAAGCCAAACTTTGTCGAAATCCAATTTCCGAAGTGAGCTAGTAAAACCCTGACGAGGGTACTTAATAAACTCCATAATAGGAGTAAAATTAAAACGCGCGTATTGACCTAACCTCGGTTAAAAACAAAGATACGGCCTTTGTTTAAAACAGAGAAGAGCCTAAACCTCGTCTGAAGACGAGGTCGTGCTAATTAAAGCATAAACTTCGTCTTTGACGAAGTCGTGCTATTCAAAGCCTAAACTTCGTCTTTAACGAAGTCGTGCTGTTCAACGCATTCCGACTTCGTCGAAATCTAATTTCCGAAGGGGCAATGCGAGTTAAGACCCACCTCGTCTTAAACGAGGTGGCCAGCATTCCGACTTCGTCGAAATCCAATTTCTGAAGGGGCAATGCAAATTTTACACCCACCTCGTCTTAACGAGGTGGCAAGCATTCTGACTTCGTCGAAATCTAATTTCCGAAGGGGCAATGCAAATTTAATACCTACCTCGTCTTAACGAGGTGGCCGAATTCCGACTTCGTCGAAATCCAATTTCCGAAGGGGCAATGCAAATTTTACACCCACCTCATCTTAACGAGGTGGCAAGCATTCCGACTTCGTCGAAATCTAATTTCTGAAGGGGCAATGCAAAGTTAATACCCTCCTCGTCTTAACGAGGTGGCCAGCATTCCGACTTCGTCGAAATCCAATTTCCGAAGGGGCAATGCAAATTTTACACCCACCTCGTCTTAACGAGGTGGCAAGCATTCCGACTTCGTCGAAATCTAATTTCCGAAGGGGCAATGCAAATTTAATACCCACCTCGTCTTAACGAGGTGGCCGAATTCCGACTTCGTCGAAATCCAATTTCCGAAGGGGCAATGCAAATTTTACACCCACCTCGTCTTAACGAGGTGGCAAGCATTCTGACTTCGTCGAAATCTTATTTCCGAAGGGGCAATGTGAATTTCAGTTCGACCTCGTCCTAACGAGGCGCTACACATTCCGACTTCGTCGAAATCTTATTTTCGAAGGGGCAATGTGAATTTCAGTTCGACCTCGTCCTAACAAGGCGCTACACATTCTGACTTCGTCGAAATCTTATTTCCGAAGGGGCAATGTGAATTTCAGTTCGACCTCGTCCTAATGAGGCGCTACACATTCCGACTTCGTCGAAATTGTATTTCCGAATGGGCAATGTGAATTTCAGTTCGACCTCGTCCTAACGAGGCGCTACACATTCCGACTTCGTCGAAATCTTATTTCCGAAGGGGCAATGTGAATTTCAGTTCGACCGCGTCCTAACGAGGCGCTACACATTCCGACTTCGTCAAAATTGTATTTCCGAAGGGGCAATGTGAATTTCAATTCGACCTCGTCCTAACGAGGCGCTACACATTCCGACTTTGTCGAAATCTTATTTCCGAAGGGGCAATGTGAATTTCAGTTCGACCTCGTCCTAACGAGGCGCTACACATTCCGACTTCGTCGAAATTGTATTTCCGAAGGGGCAATGTGAATTTCAGTTCGACCTCGACCTAACTCCTACTTCAACTTTCTACCCCGAGTCACACCCTCACTTCTATATCTTTTTGGGGAGGGATGTGATAGGATATGACCTAGCTACTAGGCCCAAGCATCGAGCCCAATATAATTGGGCTCCGACTGTCAAGCTCGGCCTATTGCAGCTCGGCCCACTTAAGAGCCTTACTTGGCTCGGCCCAAACAGCCTACCTAGGTCGAGCCCACTTCGGTCCACCTCAAAGGAATCTCTACACCAAGGCAACTCCTACATCGACTACAATTCAAGCTCCACAAGAGATATAGAAGCTCGGTGTTTATCCAATAAAGGAGGAGATCAAGCCAAAGAGTCCTAATAGGAAAAGACTTGTAAACCTAGTCAAATTCCATATGTAAACACTTATAAATAGGGGTTTAGAATAGGTTGAAAATGAGAGAACAACCTTGTAATTACTACTCATACAAGCAATAAAGATCTATACTCTTTCCGCCCGTGGACGTAGATCTATTCCAATAGATCGAACCACGTAAATCCCTTTGTGTTCCGTTTACTTTCGTGTTCGTTAATTCCTTGTCTACATGCATTAATTACCTTACGAAAATAAGTTCGATCAGTATAAAATAATGAAGCGTCCCCACTTTAATAGGACGGAGGGAGTAATATTTATTTACTAAGCACATTTCTACAAATCATTTTGGTTGGACTCTTGTAAGAGTGTATAATGAATTTTCTGTGATATTTCAAAAAAAAAAAATCATTTGAAACTTATAGTAAAGAATTAGTATAAAATATCTGAAATACCTATACATCCCCGCACCAATTGACTTAATTTTTTTTAAGTATTTGAAGGGAAATCAACGTCAACTCACAATTAAATTATATCTATTTAGATACTCTATTTTATTTTCGTATCACATCCTTTATTGTATCATTATCTATATGTTAAAAATATTTTTTACAATTATATTAATGATTGTTGAAATGTTTTTAATACGCACCGACCGTCTCTAACTCTTTGTCGATGCAATAAAAGATGCACTTCGTGTGTGGAATCGAAATTGGATTGCAATTAGTAGTGTTTCATAAAAAATCTGTAAAAGCGAATTATAAATAAAAATCAGCACATATGAAGGTCAAGTCAAGCGTGTGGACTACGCACAAGAAATATTGCAAAAACGCCCTTGAGATTTTACTTTTATTTCAAAATCAACCAAAAAGATTCCAATATTGTCAATGCCATCCCCATGCGGCCATGCCAACCTCGATTATAAAAATCTATAATTATAGTTAACGAAAGGTAGGTTACTTTAGTAAGCATGGTGTAATACCGGTTTTACCCTTTGCTAAACCAACCGCTGCACTAATGACTAGAGACAGCTCGCTTAAAACAAATTTGCAAAACATACTTACTTTTCTTAATCAGAATATTTTCCATCTCGCTCTCCGTAGAGAGAGAGAGAGGGGGAGTGCGTGTACTGTGTGAATTTGTGTTTTTCTTCACGTACTTCAGACACCATACTGCATACTCAGCAAACTAAATACAAGCGCAGAAGCACTCAATTTTCTGGTTCTGATTGAATTTCTACAGTTCATAGCAAATTCGTAGAAGTTTTGTGTATATATATATTTCTGAAGTGCGGCTTTTGAGCGCCGGCAATGACTGGCCGGGAAATGACGGCGGCGGTGGTCGCGGTCGCTATTGCAGCCGCCACGATTCTGTCGACTGTGCACGGTGGCGGCGGCGGAATTCAAGGCGTGCTTACTCTGCAAAGAGCGTTTCCGATTGATGAGAAGGTGGAGCTCGACGTTATTGAAGCTCGGGACCACGCTCGCCACGCGCGTATTCTGCAAAGCTTTTCCAGTGGCATCGTGGATTTTCAGGTCGTCGGGACCTTCGACCCCTACGTCGTTGGGTAACTCTCAAAATTCTGTGAATTTTACTTGCTCCCCGCCCTCATTTTTTATGAATTATGATGTTTGTGTTTTGGGAAAAGGTGAATCCAGTTGTGAACAGCGCTCTTTTTGTTTGTATTTACCTTATTATTTCGAGTTTT
The DNA here is from genome assembly GCA_001642375.2 of Mentha longifolia. Lineage (NCBI taxonomy): Eukaryota > Viridiplantae > Streptophyta > Magnoliopsida > Lamiales > Lamiaceae > Mentha > Mentha longifolia. The sequence goes on from CM038117.1 coordinate 4,845,463, forward strand.
TGTCTCTTTGCGATTCTGATTTTAGTTTGTTATACACTTGTAGAACTGCCATCTTTATTGCCAAACTATGAGAGTTTGTTAAACATGGAGGATTTGGCTGCATGCTTAACTTTAACTTTGGATGCCAATCATTTTCTTCGCGACTGCAATTTTTTATTTTATTTTATAATATTGTGTTTATAGAGCATGTAACAGATTAGTTGTCATGTCTTTAACTTGCGTTCTCCTTCTGTGATGATCGACTGGGGGTGTTTCAATTATGCAGACTTTATTTTACTAAAGTGAGATTAGGAACTCCACCACGAGAATTCAATGTGCAGATCGATACTGGAAGCGACATCTTGTGGGTTGCTTGCAGTTCTTGTACGGATTGCCCACGGAATAGTGGATTAGGGGTAAGCTCTTACCTCTGTGTGTCGTTTTTATTCACAAAGTTCCTTTGACATTTGATTATAGTAATTTGCTTTTCAAGTCGGACCAATGCTGAGTCGTGCTTGCAGATTCCTCTCAATTTCTACGATCCTGCTGCTTCTTCAACTGTTTCCTCCATTTCCTGCTCAGATAATGTCTGTGCTTCCATAGTTCAATCTGCAGCTGCTGAGTGCTTCGGTGAAAGCAATCAATGTGGATACTCATTTCAATATGCTGATCAAAGTGGCACTGCTGGTTTTTACGTATCTGATCTGCTGTATTTCGACTCAATTTTGAGCAACTCACTAGTCGCCAATTCTTCTGCTCCTATTGTCTTTGGGTAAGCCGTTATCGTTACTCCTAATTACAGAACTAATAAATGCTTTATGCTAGCGGTGCTTTCTTGGCTTAATATTCACACTGCTGACTACATGTGGAAACAGGTGTAGCACCTCTTTGTTTGGAGATTTGACCAAATCCACTAAAGCACTTGATGGAATATTTGGGTTTGGTAGGCAGGACACTTCTGTTATATCACAGTTGTCGTCCCGTAAGATTACTCCTAAAGTATTTTCCCATTGCTTGAAAGGAGATGGTAATGGCGGAGGTATATTTGTTCTTGGTGAGATATTGGATCCAAGAGTTGTTTATACGCCCCTTGTTCCTTCACAGTACGTATACCTTCTAAAAGATGGATATATTGGCATTCTGCTTCCTTTTATTCATGAACACATAACACATAACATTTACCATACCACATGCATTACAATCAGGATAGAAAATGTCAAGCATTTGATAGGCATCAAAACTAGTAGATATAATTCATAAGCAATCTACTGTCTAACTAGTCAGCATGATTTATATACATATGGATTTTCTGATAGCATTTGCTAACTATGCATTAATACATATGTTTGTCCTGAACAAGCTGCACTGAAAGAAATTATGAGCTGAAACTGCATTCCTGAATTTATAACATGGATAGATCTTCTCTCTGATTTTTATTGCTGATGTTTCAGGTCTCATTACAACATATATCTGCAAAGCATTACTGTCAATGGGCAACTATTACCTATTGACTCAGCAGTGTTTACAACATCAGTCAATCAGGGAACAATTGTTGATTCTGGTACAACCTTGGCCTACCTTGTGGAAGGAGCATATGATCCTTTTATTGCTGCTGTAAGAAAGCTCCATTCGGTCGTGTCTCTTATTGAACTATTAGATCTCACGAGAGTTAATTAATTATAGGAACTTACTTTTGTTAGTCAACTTTTACCCTGATGGTTACTGCCTTACTGGCCTTGCAGATAACAGCTACTGTTTCTACATCTGCCACCCCAATTGTCTCCAGTGGAAACCAATGCTATCTAGTCCCCACAAGGTTTGACTTTTTCCTCATTGTTCGATAAATTTCTTGACAGCTAGGTATGTGAAAAGCTGTTGAGAAAATATTCTTGAGCAGGACTGTAGAAACTTTATCTTGATATGTTTGTTATTTGACCAGTGTAGCTGAGATATTTCCACCAGTTGCGTTCAATTTTGCTGGGGGTGCATCCATATATTTAAAACCACTTGACTACCTCGTGCGCTCAGGCTTTGTTGTGAGTATATCAGTTATCTGTTTGTTTTGATGTATTATTTCCTCAGTCTGCAGTATTACTGTGAGAATGAAAAAAGACCAGTTGTAAATTTTACTAGCATTTTGTTTGTTATCATTGTGACGTGTTCATAGTTCTCTTCATTAATATGTGTTTTTCCTCTCATGAGTGCTGTAACGGCACAGTCATGGTCAGGATAAGAGTTATTATTACTGTTGTTGCCTTTTGCTGTTATTGTCATTACCTAATTTTATTGTCATGCCCCTCAGGAAGTAAACAAAACATTTGAATTGCTGTCATTTTTCAGGATGGTTCTGCAAAGTGGTGCTTGGGTTTCCTTAAAGCTCCGAGTCAAGGCACTACGATTTTAGGAGGTTAGTTTTGTCTTATAAGAAAATAATCTCCATGTAAATAATCTTAAAGATTAATACATATATATGTACACTCAGATATCTATTGAATCATATTTATACTTGCACATCTAAGGAGGCACCAGTACTCTGTTTCTAGCTTGTTGCCATTGTTGCATACTCTCTGAGCATTGGATTGTTGCCTCTAATAGTTTGTCCGCTGGTTCTGCTGCTACAGCACCCAAATTGAAAATAGTTTGTGAAGTATTAGAAATCAGCGTAGTGCATTGCATGGTTGCACCAGTTGATTGAATTACTATAGAGTGATAAGTATTAAATCTTCATTTTTTATTTCTTCTTATTCTAAATCTTAACTGAATTTGAGTTGCTTAAGCCCAAACTCTTTTCAATATGAGTGAACCTTAAGCCAAGTTCGCTTCACCATCTATGGATGTAGATTTTCTTCCATAGTTGGTGAAGCAGGCATGCCATTAATTTTAATGTATTGCTCCGAATCATACGTTGGAAGAAAATCTTGTCTTGGTTTTCAATAATATCTACCAAATTAGAGTCTTCTTAAACTATTAAAAAAAGGAAAGATGTATACTACTCTCGTTCTCGACTCGTAGGAAACCACCTTGACCAAGTTAAACTTCCACTAAAAAAAAAAGGTTAAACATCCATATATGATTCTTAAAAACCTATCTGCTATTTTCTTGTTTCCAGATCTTGTACTCAAAGATAAGATCTTTGTCTATGATTTGGCTCACCAAAGACTAGGATGGGCAGACTATGATTGTAAGTATAATTTCTCTACCAAATTCAATCTTAATTATTCTAAGAACCAATGATGCCTGGTTAAAAGTTTCTCTTCCTCATCTAATACTAATGATAAACTCAAATTCTCTTCGGACATGATTACTCTTTTCAGGTTCTTTGTCAGTGAACGTTTCATTAACTTCCAGTAAAGATGAATTCATGAATGCGGGACAGCTGAGCGTGAGCAGCAGCTCATCAAGGGATAGCATAGTATTCAGAGTAATGCATGAAGGAGATATTGCTGCCATGCTGTATATATTAATGGCCATTGGATCTCTCTTCTTGTAAATAATTTTTCCTCACCATTTTTCTATTTCACTATAGTTTTCGATTATATCGTAGCAATTGCAGGTAGCGTGTTTTCGTCTTTCCTTTCCAAGAAAGGACGTATTATGCATATTTTACCATTTCTTTTTTGTGGGGCTTGAAGCATACCTGAGTAGAAATATCCAAGTCTTCAAGATTCACAAGTTATAGCACCCTCAGTTATTAATAGTTTGCAGTTCCTTCCATAGGTAATAGTTGAATGGGTAGAGCGAGAATAATTTTAGGAACTAGCTTATGACAATTTTTTTAAACTACATTGGACTTGATTCGAAGATCTTTATCAATTTATCCTCGATCTCTACATTACTCTACAGTCGCTCATACTACGCAAGGTTATGAATTACTAGCACTATATATGGGGCCTTTCACACTTCCCATCCACAAAATCTTAGCAATGGCTTAAAATTATATCGAATGAATCCCCGTTGATCTCATCATCCACGAGTCGAAAAAATCACCACCAATCGATAATAACCATTTCCAAGTGACAATTATCCAAAAATCTGAATACTATAAATAGTTCAATTAGTTCTGTCCAGTTCAAAATTTGGAGACGAGAGGGAAAACGTTGCATCACCGACCACCATAAATGCTTTCGTGGTGAGGGTGGAGGCAAAATTAAGCAAGCCTCTTTTACTATCTTTCTAATTTCCTGCCATTCTGATATACAACATTGGAATTAATTTAACCAGATCGACCGCGTACAAAGGCTACTTGTCCATGATCTAAGACGAGGGTTGAAGGACGATTACGAACTTCTGATGAGTTCCACTCACCTCCATTTCTCCTGAAGCTCTTTCTTCTCTGACCAAACCCAGGTCACGAAAATTGCAACCACCAGGGCAACAATTGTGATTAGAAGCAGAGCGTAGCTGAAATCCTCAGTAAGAGAATCGTATGTTCTAGAAGGTGCGAGGCGAGTGAAGAAGAGATCCACGCCATATGCAAAAACAAGGGTGGTCGACTCCAGCTTTGCGGGAACTGTTACTATGCCTCTCAGACCTTCCACCTTAAGAGCATGAGTTACATAAGACTGCAAAGGATGGAAGAAACATTGTCAAACAAAATGAAGATGTACATTATTAACAAAGAACAGTGCTTCCAATCGAAAAATTATGATGCTACAATCCATAAAATGTCCTCACCTGAGGAATAATTGGTAATGAATCAGTAAGAGGGAGAAGTCCTTCTTCTTTCTCAGCTTGAGTAGGATTAATTGATCTCCGGGGGTCTAAAAATCGCTTATCAAGAGCCAATACCTAATAATGAAAACAAGGTAGAATGAAAACTAAGCATGTAAAATACAGGATAAATGGCTGAAAAGATAAAGCTATAAATATCAATCACTAATTTGTTAGCATAAAAGCTGACCTGATCACCAATTGTGCCAAGAAGAACCTGCTTGGAAGTTATGCCTTTGGCTGTTAATGTGACTGCCATTGTTTTCACAGAATGTGCAAAAAAATATGATTGTGACTTTATGGAGACTTCAGGGCGGGAGAAAGCTGTTATTGGAGAAGTGAGATTATGTTTTCCAAAAACAATCTTCAACACGTCTTTGTTTTCCTGTAAATCACAATAGTTTATGGCACTACAGAACCACACAAATGTAAAAAATGAAGAAAGATCAGAACTGAAGGAATACCGCGCGAGCTTGGTCATATATTTCAATGACTGACATCTCATATCGGTGTGCTCTTAGGTTGAAGTAGTGATAGACAACCCAATTCTCACTGAAAACCTTTATAAGATCAACAAGCAATGGTTAGTTTCGGCAACGGAAAGAGGTTTCAAAATATTATTCTATTCGTTATTATTTTTATGGAAAAAAACTAGCAAAAAAGGCAGATACTGCAGCAAGAATATTGTGTGCCCAGTCTAGTTTGCCTTTCAAGTTTCTAATGATTGCAATAGACGAGAGAGACTTACAGCATGAACAGGACCTACAGAACCCTGATGGGTCACTCTGTGCAAAATACGACCAGTTACTGTATCGATCAAATAAACAACTAGAGATGATTCATCTGGGGTAACAGTACCAATAGGACCAACAGCCTTAGGTGCAACAGTTGCCAAAAACAACAAATTCTTCGATACATATTTGTACATGACTTCCTGATCTGCTGTCACCTTTGCTTGAGTATGAACTACCTGCAGAAGAAAATTGAAAACAAACGTGGAATAAAAATCAGTGAGCAGAAGGTCCAAAATACTGTGACGAGATCTATCACAGACGAACAACTAAAAATTGATTAGACGTCTATTTTGCCAAAGAAAGAAAGGAGATTTAGCAAGATTTCAGGCCAGGCGTGGCAGCTAATAGGAATAGGATATGAATATAACAGAGTATTCCGCATCAGGAAAAATACTAATTCCACTGCTTCAGCCTACTATATTGATGAATGAGTATAACTTAAAAAGTAAACAAGCATAAAATTTTATTAGCCCAAAATTTGTGATCACACAAAAGGAGGATAAAATAGTAAAAGAAGCACCTCATTTAAACTTCTTGTTGCAGTTGCCGCAATCTTTTCTGACTCTGAGGGGAACACAATTGACCATAAGTCCCTTGTATCAAAACAGAAGGCATCTGCCTCTTCAAGAACACAATTTTTTTGCACACTATGACCCCTTAGAATACCGTTGTCAGTTTCAGCTGAGTACCAGTATGTGTTCCCTAATTCTCGCCGAAAAATTTCTAGAGCCTCCGCAGTTTGCGGATATAAGTGAGCACGCCTGTTAGCATCTAACAGCAAATGCAACCGCTGCTCCACTGAATCTGTAAAAGACAATGGAATAATGTGTGCAATGGAATGAACAGGTCCCATATGGTTGCGCTCATCCCCAGTGTATGCGTCAACAATAGATAGAACTCCAGCAGAATCTAAACTGTCTCCACATCTTCCAACAATCAGAACAGACGGATTCTGATCCAAAGCATGATGATGGGGGTCCTGCCACTGATGTAAGCTAATCCCTCGAGGATTTTGACAAGTCTCTGACTTGCGAAGAGATTTCAGTAAAAGAGACCAAACAATTCTTCCATCTCCAGTGTGCAATGCAAAAAGTTTTCCTGATCGTGTAAGTACTATGAGAAGCTTCCTGAACCCATTTCTGTCCCGAGTCATCTTGCTTTTCCCAGAGCTTTGCAACCTCATCTTCTGTATGGCTGCCACATCGTCTGGGGTTGCTATCATTAGAGTTCCTTTTAGCTTCAGCAGATGTCCCTTCAGAAGAAGAAGAATACACAAAAGAAACCATTAGAGCACAGCTCTACCTTTTTCTAAGAGTGGAAAAGGATAAATCAGAAAATATAACATCATGAACAACGCCCCCCCCAACCCCACTTTCTCCACAAGTACAGGTATTTCCTTTCATTCACTACAACTTCGTTGCACATAAATCCTTCAGTCATGGCAAATGAAGTCGCAGCATGACCAGTTACCCTCAGTGGATAAAGGAAAAGATATTGTTACTTAAATTTACATAGTTTCTAGCAGTATAACATACAACTAATATATTACTATTTTGTGCTATTTTTCCAATATTATTCCTCTAGCATCAAATGCCCAAGAAAGGTGAGTAATTTGGTCAACAAGTAATAATCTGATCTCATATCTCATATGGAAACTAAATGGCTTAGCCATCTCAGCAAATTAAAATAAATATAAGCTAGAACCTAAATCTCCTAATAAAGTGTTAAGTGACATTTACCTGAAGCCATTCAAAAAGGTTGTTCTCTACTTTCGCCACTGATACACCATCCTTTTCAACTGGTAACTCCGCTGCTTTTACATCTACAACAGAAGCAAGTCCATCTTCCCTACTCCAGACAACCTCCCCTTGCTGTAACAAAAACAATGAATCGTCTTCCAAGACAATCAAAACCCTGAATCCATTTGACCTGTCCATGCGGACATAAGTATTGATGAAAACCTTATGCACTTTTCCCCTCTGATCACCCAAATGAATAGTTTCCTGAACTATGTTGGATGTCCAGTCATCAATGCCAAGCTTCACAGTCAGCAGAATCTCCCCATCATGATGTTGAACTAGGGCAAATGCTTTTTTGCCTTCTGGAAGAGATAGAGCGTCACTGACAGCGGTTGCATGACCAAGTTCTCCAACAACCTTCAACCCGCCTTTATCCATAACTTTAATAAGAGTAGCAGAAGTAACAGTTTCTATGACAAATGCTCCTGGAATATTTGATGGTGATATAGCAGCTATCCCTCGAAAATCTTGGATGAGATGAGAGATAAGTGTCTGGTGGAAGCTAATCAGTCCATCTTGGAATTGTATAGTAACTAAGCTTGTTCCAGTAGAATCCATCGCCACTGCTGTGTCATCTGTCACAAGTGACAAGTCCCCAGAAAAACCACTAGGAAAGACCATGCTGTTATATTTCAACTGCTCACCACTCTTAACATCTAATACATAAGCACCAAACTGAGAGGTGCCGAGCAAACCAACTGCACATACTGCGCCACTCCCATCTGGATAAATTAATTGTTGGACATCAATGCTGCAAAACATGAGGAGAATATTCAAACAGTGTCTAGATGAAGAAAAAGTAAAAGATGTTGGCAATTTAAGCTTTAACATTATCAAACCCTTCTGAAGCTAACTCCTTTTTCCAGATAACTTCGCCATCAATGCTTGAGATAGCATGGATAAAACCATTCCCATAGACAAACATTAGAGTGTCCTTGTCAACCTTCAGATTAGCCTGTATAAAAAAATATTGTGTTATACCATTTGCTGCAGTCTACTGAAGCAAGAAGAAGAGTGGCCACTCAAATTAGCAATAAACCATGAAATCCATGTAAATTATGAGTAGACACATAGCATAAATGGAGCTTCTGTATAAATAGAAGAACTATAATCTGGTCAGTGATACTGGCATTGTCATGATAAATCCTAAAACTCCACAAACAAGGCGAGGAAGACTAAAATTTCTACTTCCTTCATAATACTCTAATACTTGAGCAGCAACCCATGATCTTGGGACATATCAGTTTAACAATAAATCAGCAAAACAGCAGTCATATACTTTATATAATGAGTAGCTCTATGGAAACACTTAACAAAACAAAGTAGTTTCTAAAGTTTATGAGGATTAATGATCCAACACCAGTGCAGTAGACTACATACAGTGAAGATTGAACCCAGCTGGTATCAAGCCAACGCCTGTGGGTTTCCACCAAAATGATGACATGAATCTTTCCTTTATAAAACTTGGATACCAAATTCAGTAGAAAGGTCGTGCTTAAAGAAACGTAGATCCAATTAGTCAGGGATCCACATTCATGTCTAACAAGGATCCTTTAATACAGAATTAAGCATTTGAAGACACATAACTACATAAGACATCTATTTAGCTGGTTTGAGCAATTTTCACTTACTGGAATTAGTAATAACGGTTTTGAGGACTTTGGGCCAAGAAGAGTCGACTCCCACACCATCTGGCCATCAGGAAGGTTCCAGGCTCTTAAGATACTCCCCCCAGATGACAGAGTAATGACATCTGTAAACACATAAGCAAGTATCTAAGAACATGTAACTTTAAAAATCAAGAGTATGCAACAGTTTATTTCATTAATTGAACAATGATTCGGTGAAATAGTTTCGTGGTATTATCTGTGCAAGTTATAACAAGCTGATCAAACCTATGTCTTTAGCCAGAAAAACAGAAGATTTGGCAATCTAGTTAATTCTCAACAACCCAAAAGGAGGAAAACTCAACCCATACATCCCAAGTCCACTGCAAGAAAATAAATATGCTAGAGCATAACAATTATCATTATAGCGTGTATTAAACTACAAACATAAGGAAGGGTCGATGCTTACACTTTCCGAGAGCTATATCGATTTGATCAACAATATCGTTGGGCCCCAAAACATGCCTCCAAACTGCGACACATTCAAAACGTTACTCTAACTGATACGGCAAAACCTATTGCACAATCTAAAGCTAAGTATCACGAGGAGGAAACAAAAAACACTCACATATCTCGCCGTGGCGAAGATCAAGCGAGGCGACGACGTTTTCCTCAGTGGAGACGATAACGCGCTTCCTCACCGCCTTCTGAGTGTGGAAGACTGCGTGCTTTACTTTGCCTATGTACTGCTGGTGCCTGCACAATTTCGAAGAATTCAATCGTCGATCACAACAACAGAAAGACTAATCACATTCTAACTAATTGTACAAAACTTTTTTTATGAAACTAATCGGAGAGTGAAGAGAAAGAGACCAATCCATGAGGCCGACTTGATCTTCATAGAGAGAGAAAGCGGTGTAAGCGTAAGAGAAAACGAAGAACAGGAGCAGAAAAGCCCTAATCGCCATATCCATGGCGTCGATTCGTCAAAAATCCTGGAGAAGACAACAAAACGAACAGATCTGAGGAAAAGGGGGCGATGTTTATAAAGGAGACCCTCTTCTCTTTACTCTCTACTACTCCGTATTTTACTCCACTGCAGCAGAGTTTTTACTGGCAACGGCTTTTTTTTTCTTTATTTCCTTTTAGAATTATACTCCAGTAGTTACTACTACTTCGTTTCCTCCTTAGAATTAAAAGCAGTTTTTCTTTATTTCAATATCGATGATAAGTTTTGAAATCAAACATCCCCGGTTCGAGTTCTTCCGTGGTACGATCTTTAAATTTTAATTAAAAAAAAATATTATTATCCATATCATTGAACTACTACTTCGTTTATACCATAAATTTAAATATTACAAATTTAGAATGTCATTTGCAATCATATACATATTCATATGTATAATACATATACACATTATAAACTACTAAGATACAGGGAAAATAGGTGCAAGTAGGGGTGTCGATGGGTAGGTTAAAACTCGGAACCGTTCAAGATCCATTGGAGTTGTAGAATTTCAGGTCCAGTTCCGGCCCGGCCCGCATCATCCTTCAACAATTTTTACTGCCGATCTGCATCACAACAAACATCACCACCAATTAAAATCATTCTTCCACTGCTTAAAAAACTAATGATTGATAAGAACAAATTTTGAGGAAAACTGCAATACCCGAATGGATTCTGTTTGATAGCCAGCAATTCAACGTCCATCTGCAGAATCAAGGATCAAGAATCAAGAATCAAGACACAGACATTCCCCATAATTAGAACTGCAAATTCACCAACATTTGATTTGCTCTATTTTTAACAAGATTTATGTGATCTTGAGGTGAGCCGAGTACCTCGATTGTCGCGTTAGGAGGGATTTCCTGTACACCTTTACTTCCATATGCTAGTTCAGGAGGTACTATGAGCAACCTCTGCAAAAAGCCAAAAAGAGTAACATAAGTACTTGATTTCTTTTCATATAAAAGTAATTAAATTTTAGCTTTGAGCTGACCTGGCCTCCAACCTTCATGCCTTGAACTCCTAGGTCTAATCCTTTAAGAACTGCTCCTCTCTCGGATTGGCCAACATCGAATCCATATGGCTATTGATCACCAAAAAGTAACATAATGTGACTAAAATGATGATTGTAAACTGAATCAGAAGGAACAATTCAAGAAAATGGTGTAGAGTAGCATCATTTGGATCTTACAGTTCCACCACCGACTCCGAGTCCTTGTCTACTGGTCATGAAGGTGATGCCTTTCCACTTTGCGACGTAATGAACCTAACAAAAGAGTTAGTATTGGTATGGCATATTTCTTGACTTCAAATGCAATGTTATTTCCCCAACTCCCTAATATGGAAAGGCAAAAGCTTTTGAAATCTAACATTTCAGCTAAAGCACTGATGCTATTTAAGTTTTACAAACACCAAAGATGCAGAAACATAATTTGCAAATCTCAGTTTTAAGTGTGCATAAAACTGCTTCGGTTTTTCGTATTGAATGATTCAAGAGGAGGTCTTGCACATTAGAAGAATTTTGCATAAATGTCACATTCTGAAAGTAAATAAATCCATGTACTTAGATATTAAAATTTTCAACTGTGCCACAGTCATACTGCAACCCGAGATCCCTTGACCGCTTCAAGTCCGTCTCCAACCTTCAAATCATAGTACCTACATATGATCAAGTCTATCGTCATATTGAGCAAACTAGGAGACGCGTTCGAAGAAGATGAAACCAAGAAGGAAATCATGTATGTATCACTGCAGAGACATGGACATTGTAAAAGAATTCAAATTAAAAACTATCAAAACCAATACTAAACTTCAGAGTCTTAACCAAATAAACGATAGTTAAACTTCAGAGAACTTGAGAGCTGTTGTAATATACTAACTTCAGACCATTTGGGAGGGTTTTAAATTCACTTTCAGGAATTTTTGCTCCTTTCAGCTGCAGCAGATAAAGAAATTGCTGTTATCAAACTGGGAATCGAAGAATCAAGAAAATCTATATGCATCCATGATTAGATTTTTGGAGCCAAAATCTGTGATGAGTATGTTCAAGAAAAGGGGCTTACAGCTCTTCTACTTGTGCTCACTGCACCAGCTGCTTCACATAATGAAATCCCCGCAGCTAACCAATGACATAAATGCAGCAGCAGTAAACAACAATTCTCAAAATAATTAGAGAAAACTTAACAAATTTCTAATGTGCTAAGCTGTGATAGAGAAATTTTCAGGCGAAACATAAGATCACATCACATTTTAGAGGTGAGAGATGAAAGAAGACAGCTCAAAAAATCCTTAGTTAAGATCATGGGAAAACCTAAGATTTCATTCGAATTTCGACCGCGAAAATCGATCAAAATTCCATGAAACCCTAGAAATTATGCAACCTGCAGCAAGGAGACAGCTCAGCATCGCCCTCCTCCCCTCATTCTGCAATTGCGATTTCTGGGCAGAGCCATCCAAAGACGACGACGATGAACAGCGGCATCGAAACGGCGTCGTATTCCTATAGTGGCATCTCTTTCCTGTAGAGTGGAAACATTACACGAAATTATGAAACATGGAAGTGAATGTAGTAATAAACACAGAGATTTAATATAAAGGGGACCTTCGGCGGAAAGGGATGAGAGAGAGTGGAGGAAGAAGGTGGGCTTGAGTGGATGGTGAAGGAGAGAGAGCTCCATTTCCCTTTGTTGCCAGCAGTTGACAGTTGAAGAGTGAAGCAAATTCAGTTATGGCTTGCAGAATGAAGGGATAATATTCTAATCAATTTGTAGCCACAATTTTCCACATATTTAATTTTAAAAAAATGATCTTTTTGTCATTTTAACTTTGTTTCATGACTGAGAGTGAATAATCATTACAAGATTACTAAAATTCATCCAACTCCACCATTTTAAAGGAATTGCAATGAGTGAAAGTTTTATTACAGAAGTGTAGCTTTGAATTATTACAAACACATTGTACACTCAGACACTAGAGCATGATTTTCTTGCAAGAAGAAGACATGAATCTTCTGCTCCATTTTTCCCCCTCTCAACCAATCTTCTTAGCTTAGTTTTGTCACCTCCTTCCACCCATTTCTTGAACTTCGCGATCAACCTTCGCCTTTTGGAATGATCGCGAGCATGATCTTGAGCTGTCGAGCCAAAGTAGGAGTCGTCTTCTTCCACATCGCGTTGATTCAGTTCATTATCCCATTCGATGCCTCCAAAATCATTATCCTTCTCCTTATTTTCTTCTATATCATGTTCTTGGCTCTTCCTCATTAGTTCATTCTTTGAGCATGCATTATTAGTCCACCTTAGGTCTATCACTTTCTCCTCTTCCTCCTGCACTTATAATTGATGAACAAAATCCCAACTTGAAAATATTATATATTTAACTAAATTCTTGATTAATAAAAGGGAAATAGGAAGAGGAGAAGGTAATGTACCTTTGATGCAGCTGATAACAGTTCATTTTTCTCCTCTTGCAATGCTTCAATAATGAGTTTCAGCTCCATGATTTCATTTCTGTTTCTTGAAATCTCTGTTTCTTTACACTGGATTTTCAAACACTGTTTCCTCATAATCCAAGAATGTTCTCTAGTCTTCCTCAGAAGCTTCTTAACCCTCTTACAAAGCTTCTCATTTTCTGATTTAAGAAAATCATCCAACCTCAAAAGCTCCAAATGCTCCTTAGCAAAATTCTCAAATCTCTGGCTTTCTGCTTGTACTAATGACACTTCCTTCTCCAGAAAATCGACTCGATTAATCTCCATCATCTTGTTGTGAAGATCCATCAGCACAATTTCTTGATCTTTCAAGCCTTGATAGTAAAGAAACCTCTTCTCTAACTGCAATTCTCTGTCTTGCATATCTTCAACTCGATGTCTCAACTCCAAAATCTCTTCATCATCATCATCTTCATCGCGACCTTCAACATTATGTATCTGAATTTGAGACGAAGCCGTTGGGCCAGAGGATCTTCGAGCAACGATTCTTGCTAGAACAAAGCCTGCTATACTCGTAGCCAAGGGAATTCCAGCCTTCAAAAGAACTGGTTTCATGGCTTCCACCTTAGAGCTTGAGCTATCCATGTTTATGTGTTTGTTCAGTAATGAGCGATGACTATCGCATTCGTTGACATAAAATTGCTGTTGTTTTGCCATGATCATGCATTGTTTGCAGAGAGGAACTGCTTTTTTCTACTTGATTCTTTTTCCTTTGAGTTTGCTTTAAGATTTCTTTAGTGTGGAGAAATATGTTGCTTTTGTAATACTCCATCAATATAGGAAACGTACTAATTTGATTGTAAGCTACAGCTTCGTACAGCCTTCCCCCTCTTTACTGGAATCTTCTTCTTTTCCATGGTTACATGTTGTTTGGTGTTCTACTTTGGAATATATTCTCCATGAATAATAATGAGTCATAAAGAAAATTAAGAAAATGCTCTCTTTGTTTCGCCTAAGTATTCGCTATTTTTTTTTCGGTCCATTTCATAAGAATATATACATTCCATTTTTGCACATTACTCCACTCAAATTAATGTGGGTCCCTCTTTCCACTAACAATATTCACTATAAAAAAAAAACGAATACTCAGCTAAAACGGAGAGAGTATAAACAAAAGGACATGTTTTTTACTCATCTATTTACATAAGATAATAGAAGGTAAATCTTAAAAAAAAGAAGAAAAATATAATAGAAGGTATTGTTGTGTAATAAAGTACATGGCTTCTTAATTTTGTTTTCAGCATAAGTACCTATAATTAAGTGTTTGTGATATAATCAAAATTAAAAAGAAAAAAAAAAAAGAAAAAAGGTAATTTCTCTGCAAGAAGGACTTTCTTTAACAATAAATACCACTAAAAGAAAGCGCATGAAAATGGGACCGTGGAATTTAGTAGTTCACTGTTCTTTTATTTTTAATATATTTCTTTTACTTTATAAAGTTCACTGGTCTAAATCGTGACTTTAAATTGGTTTATTAAGGGCTAGTTTGATAGCATGGATAGGATATAGAAAGTTAGGATAAAAATATACTAGGTAGTTAAGATAAAATTAAACAAGGGAGATATTTTCATGTTTGATAGACTATCTAAAAAATCCATATATTTATAAAATGGGTGTTTGGTAGGCATTAATATTCCCAAAATAAAGTATTGAATTACTAAATTAGCCTCTGATGTTTCTTCTCTCACCCATCGTCTTCTTCCTCTCTCCCTCCTCTTGCTGGGTACCAGAAATTAGCGAAAATGAAGATTGGGTGATACCCAACATCGGTCACCCCAACGGTCAAATCTTGCTTCCAACATCGGTTCTCTCTCTCTCTCTCAGCCGACTCTCCTCCTCCTTGAATTATGTCGGCCTCCTTCTTTTAGTCGCCGGATTCCGGCTTGCACCACCACCCCGTCGCCGCCGCGGCAGTTCGGCAAAATAAATTCCGCAAAATACTTGAGCGCCATATCTGAAAATTGAAGGTATTAGAATATCACTAAAACCACAACAAAAGAATTTCGCTTTCCGTAGATTTTAGGGTTCCCAAATCACTTCTCGATTATGTCGTCGGAGAAGAGAGCCTTTGTATGAAAGCAATTTGATCTCCGACTATCTTGTCGGAGAAGATGCGTCAAGTCATATGAGCAGATTGAAGCGAAGATGCGAGATCTGTGAAATGGTTAGGAATTGGAGACGTGTTTCATTTTGTTGGAGGACGATCATGATCTCCTGCTTCGCCGTTGGGCTGATTTGAGGCGGTGAAGGCTTGCGTCTCTCAAATTGGGTGCAATTCGGAGGAAGAGCCCGGGCGGGAGGAAACTAGGGTTTTTGTTTCTTCATCGGCAACGCTGCCGCCACCGCCTTCTTTGCTGAACCAGCTGGAATCGGCTGTGGAGGTGCTCAGGCAGAGCCTGCTGGGATGTTCCTCTTCTTCTTCGCGCAGCGGCGGCTCTCATCCTTCGGCGGCGGAGTGAGCCGGACGAAGATGAGGTCATCAGCGTCGGAGTCGTTGCGGGGGTGTGAGAGAGATGAGAGACTCCGGCAACCTTGGACGGTGAGAGATGAAATGGGGAAGAAGAAGTGGAGTCAAAACGAAATGAAGTGGGGTAGTTTGAGAAAATCACTTCTATGATGAACACTGTTCAATATTTACTAATTGAATCGGACCAAATTGGCGAGTCAGAAAATCAAGCTCAAATAGTGAAAATAGCTCGGGCCCTTGATTGAAGCCCGGGCCCATGGGTCAACTATAAATGCTATCAAACGCAAGATATGGTCCTATAAAAGTAATCTGACCATATCTTGCGTTTGATAACATTTATAGTTGACCCATGGGCCCGGGCTTCAATCAAGGGCCCGAGCTATTTTCACTATTTGAGCTTGATTTTCTGACTCGCCAATTTGGTCCGATTCAATTAGTAAATATTGAACAGTGTTCATCATAGAAGTGATTTTCTCAAACTACCCCACTTCATTTCGTTTTGACTCCACTTCTTCTTCCCCATTTCATCTCTCACCGTCCAAGGTTGCCGGAGTCTCTCATCTCTCTCACACCCCCGCAACGACTCCGACGCTGATGACCTCATCTTCGTCCGGCTCACTCCGCCGCCGAAGGATGAGAGCCGCCGCTGCGCGAAGAAGAAGAGGAACATCCCAGCAGGCTCTGCCTGAGCACCTCCACAGCCGATTCCAGCTGGTTCAGCAAAGAAGGCGGTGGCGGCAGCGTTGCCGATGAAGAAACAAAAACCCTAGTTTCCTCCCGCCCGGGCTCTTCCTCCGAATTGCACCCAATTTGAGAGACGCAAGCCTTCACCGCCTCAAATCAGCCCAACGGCGAAGCAGGAGATCATGATCGTCCTCCAACAAAATGAAACACGTCTCCAATTCCTAACCATTTCACAGATCTCGCATCTTCGCTTCAATCTGCTCATATGACTTGACGCATCTTCTCCGACAAGATAGTCGGAGATCAAATTGCTTTCATACAAAGGCTCTCTTCTCCGACGACATAATCGAGAAGTGATTTGGGAACCCTAAAATCTACGGAAAGCGAAATTCTTTTGTTGTGGTTTTAGTGATATTCTAATACCTTCAATTTTCAGATATGGCGCTCAAGTATTTTGCGGAATTTATTTTGCCGAACTGCCGCGGCGGCGACGGGGTGGTGGTGCAAGCCGGAATCCGGCGACTAAAAGAAGGAGGCCGACATAATTCAAGGAGGAGGAGAGTCGGCTGAGAGAGAGAGAGAGAACCGATGTTGGAAGCAAGATTTGACCGTTGGGGTGACCGATGTTGGGTATCACCCAATCTTCATTTTCGCTAATTTCTGGTACCCAGCAAGAGGAGGGAGAGAGGAAGAAGACGATGGGTGAGAGAAGAAACATCAGAGGCTAATTTAGTAATTCAATACTTTATTTTGGGAATATTAATGCATACCAAACACTTATTTTATAAATATATGGATTTTTTAGATAGTCTATCAAACATGAAAATATCTCCCTTGTTTAATTTTATCTTAACTACCTAGTATATTTTTATCCTAACTTTCTATATCCTATCCATGCTATCAAACTAGCCCTAATTATGGAATTAGTGAAAGAGATGGTGACAAAATTGGTGGCCCCGCCACCATCACCATCTTTTTCCTCCACTTAAAATGCATAATAGTATATTTTAATTATAAGTGTGACTAATTTAATTAAAAAAATTGGTAGACAAAGCAATCAATATTGTCACATGTTGCCCTCGTTCGCTTTAGGTGGGACAGGTTTGGTATTTGTGTGATTTATTTAATACACGAAATATCTTTGCTAGTTATAAATTGTTTTTGTTTCTGAGTGTGTTACTTTTTAGAAAAGAAAAGAAAAATGTACTGGGAGACTGCAATAATTGTCTACGTGTATGTATAAAATGTTGAAATGGCGTTCTCAGAATGAATCGCGTAATGCAAATTAGTATTAAAATAATTAGTAAGATTCGTTTGATGTGAGGATAAATAGCGATCGTGTAATTTGAAAATTTATGATGCCTTAAACTTTCATGCCATAATAATAATAATAATAATAATAATAATAATATAGCTAGGTGTATTCTTGGCTATGTATTCATGCCTTTAGGTAAATATATATCGATGAAGGAAATATCTCGAAGCTTATTTGTTTATTAATTTTGTAGTAATGACATATTTAGCTCATGAAGCTAAACCAACTAACCTAGGATGGTGTACCTCTAGATTTTAGGGAGGCAGTTTCCCATACTATTATGTCTAACTAGTAAGATATTATGATAGATAAGAAATACTACTAATATTCACCTGTCATTTTTTTAATGATAATATATTAACTTTTTTAATGGAAAAAATTAGATGCCTATTATATTAATTAAATTAACTCATTAATCTAATTTTTCAATTTTTTTTATTTAATCATCCCTCTGCACTTGGTCATTCATTTTCGAACTTACACCTTTTATATCACATTAAAGGTTATGATACCACTTATAATTTTAAATCAATTATCAATATATTATAAATCTAAAATACTTTAATTTATAAAAAATATATATACATTAAAATATTAAACATCAAACTTTATACCTTATTAGACTTTCACAGAAATGACTAAAAATTATAGCAGTATTTCTGAATGTGGTCAATTTTGGTCCAAAAATTTATAAATCAAATTTACACCTTTTATTTATTATTTAAAAAACATGAATTATTATGTTTGGAAATGGGAAAAGTAAGTTCGTGTGCTCGGACAATCTAGGTTAGGGTTCGTTTTTGCTTAAAAGCCCTTATTAAATCGATGTCATGTGATTTTCGTATTAAATTCATTCAGTCAAGTATTCAACCATGGTATGGTATCATCCACGTGGGCGTTCTTCCCAGTTCTCTCACCGGCTGTTTCCCGAACGGTCCCCACCTATCTTCCACGCGTTTAAAAAGCATTGGCTATAAACAAAACGTGCTAATTGTGATTGGCTGCTCCCGTCACCTGCGGTTAACCCTATTCGTTTCACTTTCACAGTTTCCCCCATGGCAAAACCCTTTGGGCGAGCTCGGTATATAAATAGAGCCATGGCCGTTAGATTTAATCTCCCTCGCATTTCTTGCCACATTTCTGTTGAGTGGAGCAGTACGTGCGGGAATTAAAAATCTACGCATTGAGCAATGGAGGTTCTCCGTTTTGCCCCTGCGCAATCGCCGCTCCGCCGCGCCGCATTTTCCGGCGGCGAATTTGCGGAGGCTTCCTCAGCCACTGTCCGGAGCCGCTGCCGGTCGAAGCCATTTCCGGTCGCCAGATTGTCGAAGCCGGCGTCTGCTGCGATTTTGCCCTCCGTCGAGGAGCTCCATTCGGCCACGCCGCTGTCTCCTCCCCCTCCTCCTCCTCCGGCGTCGGAGAAGCCGTTATCGGTGGTTCCGCCGAGCTCTCTGCAGTGCGAGAGCGGATATTTGGTGCCGAATAAGTACCGCGGCAACGGTGGTGCTGGTGCTGGCGATGATACGTTGAATGCAATGGAATATCTGACGAATATTCTGTCGTCGAAGGTGTATGACGTGGCGTATGAGTCGCCATTGCAGCTTGCCCCCAAGCTGTCGGAGAGGTGGGGTATCAATGTCTGGCTCAAAAGAGAGGATTTCCAGCCTGTATGTATTTAGTTTGTAGTCTGCATCTTTTCTTTTGAGTTCGTTCTTTTCGTTAATGGAATTCTTTGCCGTGAAGCTTGCTTATGTAGGAGATTATTATTTTATTTTTTTTTCTCTCGATTTTTCTCCACTCAAAATTATTTTGCAGTTTGAGTATTTTTCATATTTTAGCCGAAATTCGAGAATTTGGTTGATTTTTGGAAAAGTCTCCGACCTCAGCCACGTTTGTTATGGAACACCAAACGTATTTTAGGCATAGCGGACACCGATTCTCTGAAAGTAGAATCCCTTTCCCTCTTTCTTAGACACAGATTTCTATGTGAACACTAGAGAAAGAGAAAGTACAGTTCTTTATCAAGAAAATTGACGATTGAGTACAAATGCTGACAATCTTCTTTGTAGGTTTTCTCGTTCAAGCTTCGTGGGGCTTATAATATGATGGCAAAGATTCCAAGGGAACAGCTTGATAGAGGAGTGATATGTTCTTCAGCTGGAAATCATGCACAGGGTGTGGCGCTATCTGCCCAGAAATTGGGATGCAACGCTGTGATTGTAATGCCAGTTACTACTCCAGAAATAAAGGTGATGTGCTTCTTCATAATTCGCAGAAATTTCCCTTTTCTAAATCTCATCTCTTGATAATGTCAGTGGAGATCGGTTGAGAAACTGGGGGCGACTGTAGTTCTTGTGGGGGATTCATACGATGAAGCTCAGGCTTATGCCAAAAATCAAGCTGAAAAAGAGGGCCGCACATTTGTTCCTCCCTTTGATCACCCTGATATAATCGTAGGGCAGGGAACAGTAGGAATGGAGATTGTGCGACAAACGAATGGCCCAATCGAGGCGATATTTGTGCCTGTAGGTGGTGGTGGACTTATAGCTGGCATCGCTGCCTACGTGAAAAGGGTCTCTCCGGAAGTGAAGATTATTGGAGTGGAGCCTTTTGATGCGAATGCAATGGCACTGTCTCTGCACCATGGTGAGAGAGTGGTGTTGGATCAAGTGGGAGGTTTTGCTGATGGTGTGGCAGTTAAGGTGGTGGGTGAAGAGACTTTTCGACTTTGCAAGGAATTGATAGATGGGGTAGTTCTTGTTAGCCGTGATGCCATTTGTGCTTCGATAAAGGTCAGCTGTTCTTACTTGGTTTTCTGGATTGAAATCTCGTTTTTGCTTTTCTTTTCAGATTCTTGATGCCTTCCTTAGGAGCTGCTAGTTTTAAGTTGTATTCTAGTCAGTATTGATTTTCTGATAACTGCTTTCATGTTCTGGTTACTGTAATATGATGAAAAGCTATCATGGAATGCACTTGTGGAGTTTATTCTTTTAATCGAGCCTCTCACTTGGACGTTCACAAACGTGGAGTTTTTTTATAGTTTTTGTAATGTTGCTCTTGTTGCTTTGTTCTCTTCTAGTTTCTTATAGGTTATCAAATTCCAACTTGTGGCCAGATTTAGCCGAGGAAAATTGTGTAGAGCTTGAGCACTTTTCCTGTCTCCATGTAACAGTTGGTCCATTTACACTATAATGGCAGTTTGCCAAAGTGATATAAAATTCAGGGGATCGTGAATTTAATCACAATAGTATCTGGAAATTTCATCTCATAGTTGCTCATGTTTGGAATATGTTCTGCCAATCAATCTTTGAGATTTGAGTCCTTGACCTTGAATATACTATGTTACAGGACATGTTTGAGGAGAAAAGGAGCATTCTAGAACCTGCAGGTGCTCTTTCCCTAGCTGGAGCCGAGGCGTATTGCAAATACTATGGACTCAAGGGTGCTAATGTAGTGGCTGTGACAAGTGGAGCTAACATGAATTTCGATAGACTCAGATTAGTAACTGAACTAGCAGATGTCGGTAGGCATCGTGAAGCTGTACTAGCAACTTACATGCCAGAGGAACGGGGAAGCTTCAAGCGATTCTGTGAGCTTGTACGTTTTCCTTATTATTTCTGCTGTCATTCTTATTATTTCCAGAACATCCTCCTCCTTAGTATTTGGATATTGTTCGATTGCAGGTTGGATTTATGAATATTACTGAATTCAAATACAGATTTAATTCAGTTAAAGAAAAAGCTCTAGTATTATACAGGTAAGAGATACATTTCGGATATTTCTTTCTTTTTTTTTTTCCACAAATAATGGAGCATAGCTTTTGGCCTACCCTAGTACTACTATTCATGAACAACTTAATGTGTTTACCCTTTGCCTTTTGCTATGTGTTTTATGCAGTGTTGGTCTTCACACAGCAGCAGAACTTGATGCGATGATAGAAAGAATGAAGTCATCTCAACTACATACTATTAATCTAACAGAGAATGACTTGGTCAAAGATCATTTGCGACATCTGGTAAGGACTTCCAACACTTGATTGTTTCATTTCTCTAACATGTTGATACGCCTCGATCACGTGACGTATCGAGGATTATGCTTCGAGTGCGCAATAACTCCTAGAAGCCAAAACCGCGAGGTTTCCAATTGACAATTCTATTTCATCATAAAATTCGTAATGCATAACTTGTCCCCTTTTAACTAAAGGAACAACCCTAAAATACTTGGGTTTGGGCCTAATAAAACTAACAAATAACAATTACTATGGGCTTAACACTTGGCCCAATCAAACAAGCAAATACCCAATTACTAATTAAATAACTATAATATAATTCACGATCGTATCACATGAGTATGTAAATTTATAATACAAATTTTGGATTTCTTGTTTCTCGACTGTCATGTTATTGAGCGAGCAACTTAAGTACTGGAATGTAATTCGATTATATATATATAGAAGATCCTTGCTTTATCTATTGATTCCATGCATATTACTCACCATGACTTTCTTTACATGATTCATTTTTTTAATTTTGCCAGATGGGTGGCCGATCAAATGTGAAAGACGAGCTACTGTGCCGATTTGTTTTCCCAGAGAGACCAGGAGCCTTAGTGAAGTTTCTAGATGCGCTCAGTCCGCGTTGGAATATTAGTCTCTTCCATTACCGTGGACAGGTTACCAGTTACCGTCTCTTGATTGATTGCACAAGCTTAATGCATAAGTTTACGGCTGTTATTGTTATCAGAATGCACCTTATTTCCTTTTCTTGCATCCCCACTGAAAACTTTTCACTCCATTCAATCTTCAGGGAGAGACAGGTGCCAATGTGCTGGTTGGCATCCAAGTCTCCGATGCTGAGATGGGGGAGTTTCAGGACCGTGCAAACGGCCTCGGGTACGAGTACGAAGTCGAAACCCAAAACGAAGCGTTCCAGTATCTAATGCGGTGAAGGGAGCATAACTTCCTCAAAAGGTGCATGCTACTAATCTTTTAAGGTTCACGAATCCACAAAAATGTTAAGCCATGATCATCTATTCAGTGCTAATTGATAATTCTGCAATCTTGCCATCTCATTCTCATAGATTGTAGTAGTGGATGTAGCTTTTATTTGTGATAGGATGCTCCTAAGAACAATTTAGAGTGAAATAATTTGTAATGTACCAAAAATGACGATGCAGTGGTGCTATCCTGCGCCTGAGTCTGTATTAGTTCTTATTTAAATTACTAGTGTAAGCTCTGTTGTATTCCTCTGCATTCAATTTGCTGATATTTGCTGATAATTATGTTCATATTTGCCATTTTAACTCTCTTATAATTTTTTCTATTGATTAAGAAGTTGTATGAATGAGATTTGTTACCAGCAGCACTAAATGAATATGCTGCAAATATATTTGCAAGAAGCTGTACTACCGCTAAATTCTTGCTGGCTATAGGGAAATAGGAAATTTCAATTTTTTTTGTATATATCTTGTTTTAGAAAAAAGAAGAAAGAAAAAAGGAAACCGCTTCTCCAGTTCTGAACTAGCATTTACTTCTCATCTAATGTTTCTGGATTTGGTCGATATTTATTGCTCTGGTGAAGTGTTATTTACTTCTTGAATTTTGTTTCTCAGTCTTTACTTTCAGTCCAACTTGCAGATTCATTAGATATACAGTTTTTTTTTTTTTTTTTTCTTTTCGAAAGCCTTATAATTAGGTAGTTTGAGGCGATAATATTTGTTATATTTCTGTTATGATATAGTGTTTGTTATCTTTCTGGTATGACTTTTGTGCAACTTGGTATTGGGGAAAGTTGGTGTATGATGCAAATAATGAAACTATAGAGATTTGGGTAAAATAGTTGATATTGCATGCCATATATACAATACAACGTGACGCTATAATTGCTCTGAAGATTAATTGGATGTCACTGTCTTTGCTCTAATAATGGTGGACATGTAAAATGAAAATTGCATGTAAAGGAAATGGTATCTCTGCTTTTAGTTCCATTCATTGCACGGATTAGACATGCGCGTATTTAAAGAAAATTGCATGATATTTCTTGATTTCATGCGTAATCAATTATTCAAATGATTTCACATCATGCTGAATCCATACATGGGAATTTTTATGAATTAATTTGTTGTTATAGATTTCGAATCCATTCTTCAAAAGGAAATTATAAGAGATGCTAAGGCTAAATTAGATTTTAGTGATAATAACATTTGGAGGGTGATTTAATAGGCAATCTTTCTTGTAATCCACCAAAATCACTTATTCAAACAAGAATCTTGTTTTAAAACGTGAGATGAATTTAGAACATTACATTTTATTTATGTTTCTCTCTTTTAGTACGAAAACAAAGCGGCCCATGCAAATTTGCTCCTCTCTAACAATAAAAATGGTTGCTTGAGTCTTGCACACTTAAAACCAACTATCCAAAACAAGAAAATAAAGTTGAAACTGATTTTTATTTTTATTTATTTATTTATTTATTTATTTATTATTATTATTATTTTGGCGATATGCTATTAGAGCATCTCCAAGAGCCACCCCTATTTTCCAGCAGCACTATCACTAAAATAGTGCAGAAACAGTAACTCATCTCCAACAGTTTACACCAAAATACAGCAGAAAATGAATATTCTAAAATATTCTTTTTTATTTATTTATCTTTAATAAAATAAAAAAATCAGATAAAATTATAGCAATAATAGAAATTTAAACTTATTAAATTAAGATGTGAAATAAGTAGATATTATAACTAAATAAAATTACAATTCTAAAATTTTTATAAAATTATAAAAAAATAGGAAAACGGTCATTTTATTTACTTGTATTATTTTCGGGTTATTAGGAAAATCAATGTATCTTTAGTTTTTTCATTATTATTTTCTAGTATTTTTTACTTATGTTCTCATGTTTTAATTGTGTTTTGTATTTGGTTTGCCAATTTTATGTAATTTCTAAATTTATGTAATTTTATTTTTGTTATTTTGTACTTCATTATTTTTTTAAAAACATATATCAAATTGAATTGTTGTAAAAATAAAAATTTAATAAAACAAAATCATACTAAATAAAATAAAATACAAAGTAACAAAAATAAAAAATAAAAAAAATAAAACACAAACACACAAACGACAATTATAGTGGAATGGTGGAATTGCTACAGTATCTCTCTATTAATGGCGTAATACTATTGATTTCACTAAAATGGTGTGATTATAGTGTTGGTTGTTGGAGGAAATTCTTGCACTAAAATAGCGCTCAACACTATAATAGTGAGGCTCTTGGAGATGCTCTTATGCCATTCCGATAATGACGAATTGAAGTCGAATTGAATTCACTTTATTGCAACGGACGCACACCGATTGATTCATTAACCATGATCGAAAAATTTAAGCATTAGACCGAACTGCTTCGTGCACAACATTTTTTTGTCACAATTTGCATAAAAATAACATTATTTATCTAATACACACATAGAATATTATTTTTAAAAAAATATATACAAAACATAGGAATAGATAATGTTAGAATATTAAATGAAATAATTAAGCTGACCTTTTTTGGCTTTTTACTAACCACAGGCCTCCATAAATTCCACCTGAGCTGAGAGTTGCTTTCTCTCTCCATCAAATTCATTCTCTCTTGTCCAAAGCTTTTGAAAAAATGGCGTCAAAATGCATGCTCGGAGCATTCATAGCTCTTTCAATGGCGTTGTCATTCGTTAGCGGAGATCCTCTCGTTCCCGCGCTCTGCATCTTCGGAGATTCCGTAGTCGACGTCGGAAACAACAACAATCTGCAAACGATAATCAAAGCCAACTTCCTTCCTTACGGGAGGGATTACGTCACCCACACACCTACCGGAAGGTTCTGCAACGGCAAGCTCGCCACCGACTTCACCGGTAATTAACTTCTCGCACCTCCATGCACCTCTCCCTCTCCCTCTAGATCTCTCTCTCTCATGAAATTAATGAGAGTGTCTGTGCATGATTTGCAGCTGACTACCTCGGATTCACCTCCTACCCGCCTCCGTACCTCGGCGGCGAAGCCAGTGGGAAGAACATCCTCACCGGCGTCAACTTCGCGTCGGCTGCCTCCGGCTACTACGACCGAACTGCACAAATTTATGTAATTAATTAATTACTATAAATTCTCATAATTAATTAGTTCCTTAAAAACACACTCACAAGCAGAGTATTAGATTTAAGAATGAATTAATTAATTGCAGAGGGCGGTGACGCTAACGCAGCAGCTGCAGCACTACAAGGAATGGCAGAGCAAAGTGGTGGATATGGTGGGGAGGAAAAAAGCCGACGCCATTTTCTCCGGTGGGATCCACCTCATCAGTGCGGGGAGCAGCGATTTCATCCAAAATTACTATATTAACCCCTTCCTCAACCGCTTTTACTCTCCCGACCAGTTCTCCGGCATCCTCCTCAAATCGTACTCCACCTTCATCCAGGTTCAATTCCTCACACACAAACCAATTCACGCATAATTAATCATAACAGTAAGACTAATTGAGGTATGGATTGTTCAAATTCCGACCAGAACCTGTACGATTTGGGGGCGAGGAGAATCGGAGTGACGAGCATGCCGCCGGTGGGGTGCTTGCCGGCGGCGATAACGTTATTCGGCAGAGGAAGCAACCAGTGCGTGGAGAGGCTGAACAACGACGCCGTTTCGTTCAACCAGAGATTGAACTCCACGTCTCAGAATTTGAAGGCGAACTTGGCCGGGCTGAAGCTCGTGGTGTTCGACATCTACCAGCCTCTGCTCGACATGATTTCCAATCCCAGAGATGCTGGTAATTACCAAATCATTATTTCTAAGCATGATTTTTAAAAAAAAAATTAATTACTAACTAGTGCTAATTATAATTAATTGTAGGGTTTTTTGAGGCGAGAAGAGGATGCTGTGGTACAGGGACGGTTGAAACGGCGATTCTGTGCAATGCGAGGTCGCTGGGGACGTGCGCGAACGCGACGGAGTATGTGTTCTGGGATGGATTTCACCCTTCCGAAGCTGCTAATGAGAAACTGGCGCAGGCTCTTCTAGAACAGGGTTTTGACCTTATTTCTTAATTAACCATTTACTAAGTGCTTTGCTAATAATTATGTTCCACGATCCATTAATAATGTATGTCTATGTGTGGTGACTGGTGAGGTTAATATATATACAGCAAATTCAGCTTATAGTGTACTATTACCCAATTTGATGATGGATGATTTAATAATGTGAAAATTTGTCTTTACAAAATTAAGATTTTAGTTTTATACTAGTATTATAAGTTAATTGACTAATGAGACAATGTCTACCGTGAATATATTTCATGTACTTACAAATGACGTAATCATGTTGTAACTGAATAAATTAATTTATATATATACCTTAATATTAATTCCTACAAAATAAATAAAAAAATTAAACCGTACTAAAAAAATTTAGTACCCAACATTGCCATATGAGTAGTAGTATGCACATTTAAGTGTAGTTAATTAGCAAAATAATGATCAATGTCTACCAAGGCAAAGCAAAGGTGACGTCTTTATATCATCAAATCAATTTTTTTTTTGAAAAACCATTAATCAAAATCAAAATTAACAATTATCTTAAAGAAAATGACAGAAAAAGAATGTATATAAATCGATATAAATTTATGCCAAATATTTTATTTTTCCCATCCACTGCCATAAGCTTGGCGCCTCACTTCAATGGCGGCCCTTATCCACCATCCTCCCTTCGACGCCGGCGCCTGCTCCCCTCCCTCTCATTCACTCCTGAAATCCTCTACTCCATCTAAAATCACTTCTTTTCTTTCTCCCTCTAAAACCCCTCTTTCCCTCTCCTCTCCCAAGCCCCTCCTCTTCTCAGCCCCATCATTTTTACTGACCAAGACTCCACCGTTCGAACACATACTGACTCCAAAGCATCCTGAAAATTTTCAACCCTTATCCAACGATGAGATTACTCGTCTGCTCAAACTATCACGAGACTACGCTGATGTTCAGCTCGGCAAAGCGCTTCACGCTTCAATTATCAAGGTTCGTCAAGACGTACGCCTCTGCAACTCTCTCATTTCATCTTATATCGAATTGGGTCACTTGAATTATGCTGGTAGAGTTTTCAATTCAATTTTGAAACCGGATGTTGTTTCCTACACTGCTATGATTTCGGGCTTGGCGAAATCGAGCGGTGGGGACGAAGCCGTCGAGCTGTTCTCCGAGATGAGAGTGTCGGAAATCGAACCCAATGCGTATACTTTTGTTGCCGTTTTGACTGCTTGTATGCGTTTGTTGGATTCAAAGTTGGGTTCTCAAATTCACGCATTATCGATCAAAACTGGGCATGTTAATAGCAGTTATGTTGCCAATGCTCTGATGGGATTGTATGTTAAAACTAATTGCTTTGAGTTTGTCACCAAACTGTTCGATGAAATGCCTGAGAGAGACCTCACTTCTTGGAATACTGTGATTTCTTCTGTTGTTAAGGAGGGTGAGTATGGTGAAGCGTTTGAACTGTTTTATGATATGTTGATGGAGATGCAAGAGGGTTCTAGAATGGATTACTTTACTCTCTCTAGTTTACTGATTGCAAGTGCAAGGAGTTCATCAACTATGTATGGGAAGGGAATTCATGCATACGCACTCAAAACGGGATATGGGAGCAATTTGAGTGTGACGAATGCACTGATACAGTTCTATGCAATGTGTGGGGGTGTCGAAGATGTTGAGAATTTGTTCAGCAGAATGTCGGTGAGGGATGGCTTTACATGGAATGAGGTGGTTAATGCATATATGGGATTTGGGCTTGTTAGTTCAGCTTTGGAACTCTTTCGTAGAATGCCCGGGAAGAATTCCATTGCTTACAACTCTCTTTTAGCTGGATTTTGTGAAAATGGCGATGGCTCCAAGGCGTTGAGACTGTACTGCAGAATGGTGGAGGAGGGCGTGGAGTTGACAGACTTCACATTGACTAGTGTTCTACATGCTTGTGGTTTGTCCAAGAATTTGAAGTTCAGCAAACAGCTTCATGCCTTTGTTCTCAAGATTGGTTGTGGCTCTCAAGATAATTATGTCCGAGCAGCTTTACTTGATATGTGCACAAGGTGTTCTAGAATGGACGATGCTGAAAAGATATTCCAGAGACTGCCATCGGAAGAGAGAAGCTCGATCATGCTCACAACAATGATATGTGGATATTCTCGACAATCAGAGTTGGAAAAAGCAATCTCTTTAATCTCACATTGCCACAGTGAAGAACGAATCGCCATTGATGAGGTTGCATTAGCTTCGATAGTTGGAGTTTGTGGAGATTTGGGGTTTCAAACACTAGGCGAACAGTTTCATTCCCTTGCGATAAAATGTGATTTCTTGTCTGATGTTGGAGTTGGAAATGCCATAGTTAGCATGTACTCCAAGTGCGGAGACATGGATCGAGCAATTAAGGTATTCGATAGCATGTCTGAACACGACATAGTTTCATGGAACTGTCTCTTGTCAGGCTATATCCTTAACAGGAAAGGCGACGAGGCTTTATATTCGTGGAGGAAGATGATGAAAGCTGGTGTAAAGCCAGATACAGTTACCTGTGTTCTAATCATTTCAGCCTATCGCCACACTAAGTTGAATTTAGTCGATCAGTGCCTCGACTTCTTCCTCTCCATGAAGCATATCCATAACATCGAACCCAATTCAAACCATTACGCTAGTTTGGTAGGTGTTTATGGTTTCTGGGGTCTTCTGGAAGAAGCAGAGATGATAATCAAGAAGATGCCGTTCGAGCCAAAGGCTTCTGTTTGGAAATCCTTGCTCGATAGCTGCAGACTACATGGAAATTCCACGGTCGGAAGAAGAGCAGCTAAAGAAATACTAAGCCTCGAGCCTCAAGATCCTTCGACATACATACTAAAATCGAATCTTTACTCTGCTTCTGGAAGGTGGCACTGCTCTGATCTTGTAAGAGAAGAGATGAAAGAGAAAGGATTGAGGAAATTCCCAGGCCGGAGCTGGATCATTCATGAAAACAAGGTGCATTCCTTCTTCGGAAGGGATAAGTCGCACCCACAATCGAAGGACATTTACAGCGCGCTTGAAATACTATTTTTGGAATGCTTGAAAGCTGGATACACACCAGATACGAGCTTCGTCCTTCACGAAGTGGAGGAGCATCAGAAGATCAATTTCTTGCTTCACCATAGTGGAAAACTCGCGGCGGTTTATGGGCTACTCGTGAACCGAAGTGGAAAACCGGTTAGGGTTAGTAAGAATATTCAACTTTGTGGAGACTGCCACACTTTCTTGAAGTATGTTTCGCTTGTCACTAAAAGGGAGATACATGTTAGAGATGCTTTAGGTTTTCACTGCTTTGTTAATGGTGAATGCTCATGCAGTTATCATTGGTGAGGGCTGAAGTTTAATTAGTTAGTTTCTTTTTCTTTTCTCTTTTTTTCTTTTATTTATAGATACTTTTCTTTCTTCCAGGAAATTTAGTTAGTTTCTTCTTCTTTTTTCCCTCTCTTTTTCTTTTATTTTGTGAGATGTATAGATACTTTTCTTTCTTCCAGGAAATTTAGTTAGTTTCTTCTTTTTTTTTTCCCTCTCTTTTTCTTTTATTTTGTGAGATGTATAGATACTTTTCTTTCTTCCAAGAAATTTAGTTAGTTTCTTCATTTTTTTTTTCCCTCTCTTTTTCTTTTATTTTGTGAGATGTATAGATACTTTTCTTTCTTCCAGGAAATTTAGTTAGTTTCTTTTTCTTTCTTTTTTTTCCCTCTCTTTTTCTTTTATTTTGTGAGATGTATAGATACTTTTCTTTCTTCAGTTTCCGTGACTAATTAGTATGTATGTATGTAAGTAAAATATGCAGTGTAAAAACATGAGTTGTGTATTTTTATATACTAGCAGTATTACCTCTTACCTCTACAAAAATTTGCAAGTATATTAAAAATGACGTCGATATGCATTACTATTTTTTTTTTTCTTAAAGTAAGAAATTTTATAAATCGGTGTTCGGTACAAGGGGAGGGCTACCAACCCGTACAAACTATGTTATGTCCCAAATATCAATCGAATACTTTGTTGCCCATCTATTGAAACTAATACAAGGATCGACCTCTGCTTTTACTACACACCAACTTAAAAAAATCGGTATTTTATTTCAATCTCCATTCGCCTAAAATCTCACTCCTTTCCTTCGAATAATATCGCTTTCCGCCA
The DNA here is from genome assembly GCA_001642375.2 of Mentha longifolia. Lineage (NCBI taxonomy): Eukaryota > Viridiplantae > Streptophyta > Magnoliopsida > Lamiales > Lamiaceae > Mentha > Mentha longifolia. The sequence goes on from CM038117.1 coordinate 4,876,519, forward strand.
TTTCCATATAACCTAAGTTACACACGTCCATAAGCCTCCCAGCCTACGAGCGAGCTTCCCTCTACCGAGAAGGTTAGCAAACGCATCTCGCTTCCCTCTATTTCTCCGTAGTTTATAATTTTTTCCTTAACCAAGTTTCTAATTTTTTACGTGACGAGATATTATATATCAACAAAACTTATTCATAATCTTTTATAGTTAAATGAGTAACTATTCAACTCGTTAATTTACACCCTGCCTAGGAGATAGGATATAATACAAAATATAATTTTACCATATATTATATTACTAATAGACCAAATTACCATAAATCAAGCATCGTATGCAAATATATACATTGAAGAAGATGATTTAGTTCATAATTTAATTCATAAAGTACAGTACATGAGAATCAAATGTATCAAATTTTATTCAAACCAACAAACAAACCCATAGCATAAAGTAAGAAAGAAAATTGCGAGAAATTAAAGAATTCGCAGTCGAACGCGACGGGGTAGTTTGCCTTGAAGTTGTGTCATGGCGTAGTCCCTAGCAATTACTTCTTTACCCTTGTCCGGATAAGGGGCAATAATTATTTCTCGGAGCGCAATACACGTGTCCAGAATATACATCACCAATTGGATATGATCACCAACATCACCACCAAAACCCCTAAAGTGGAAAGTTTTGAGATGGTGGTGCATAGACCTACCAACATCCACTATAACCTTCTCATCAAATGGTCTCACCACAACACTAACAAACTGCATATACCAAAAACACTTGCTTGGTAAGAAAACAAGTCGAGAGAACTCGATGGATGTTGTATAAGATCAATAAAAATGGATTTTTTGTAAAAAAAAATAAAAATTAGAGATGATCTAAAACCGTTGATCTTAGTGTGATTTATCCTGTCCAAATTAAGTGATGCATTATGATGACTGACGCATTATAATTGTACATATCGTGCATTATATATACTTATTTTGGATTGATAAAGTGTACTACCTATATGCTAATTATTTAAAAATATCAATAGTTAGAATTAAAATCAATCCCAACTTCCACAAGAGAGGAAAAAAAAGAATTCAAGAAGAATATTGTTTTGTGATTGTGTCCAAAGTACGTATTCCCTCCGTCCCATTCTACTTGAGTCATTTCAATATAATAATACACTCGATTTCAATATATTGGGCTCAAGTAGAGTGTGACGGAAGAAGTAGCTAGCAACTGAGTGGGTCCTATAGATAGTCTATCCATTCCTAAATCTCTAATAAAATCCCAAAAGAGATGTATTTATATCACTCCATCGGTTGGATGAATGGATCAACTAATTGAATATGATTGCAAAATTCATAAGTAATTAAGAGAAGCTCTAACGATATACCCCTTCCATCCCATAAATTTAATCTAGCTTTCTTTTTTGGGTCATCCCATAAATCTAGTCCCATTCTTGAAATGAAAACTATAACTTCTACAACACACAATAAACTTTCTAAAGATTTCAAAATTACACAATATGTCATTAAAGCCTATAGAAAATAAATCTACGTTATGCATAATTTTTCATTCCTACTTTAACTTTGACAAAATACAACTTTTACTTTTTAATTTTATTATAGACTATTCATTTTCTTAACACTCATGCCAGCCCTATGAGACTAAATTTACATGTAGTAGGGAGCGTTATACATGTACTCCCTCCGGCTCAGGATTTCTAACTCATTTTATATTCATATATGAGGTATAAAATAATAAAAAGGGTCAGAAATCCTGTACTAGAGAGAGTATTACTAATATCCTTTTCTATACTATCATGCGGCATTTTTTTTTTCAAAACTATCCCAACATTGGAAAAACAAAGTTTTAAAAACCAGACCAAAATATAGTTCACCTTACTATGTGGATGTCTAAATATAGAATGAGTTGATGTACCAACCTCTAATTTAAATTCTTGAAGACGAGGAGATGCCCGTATTAACGCAGTTACTGGCAATAGATTTTGCCCAATAGGTTCTTTATATGTAACTATCAACTTTTTCAAGTTGGGCATTTCAGGGAAACCATTCACCAAAAACACCTACAAAAATAGTGAATAATAAGTTAGATATAGAAACAAAAGTACAGAAAAAGAAGTCAACAAAGCGCAGCTCAATTGGTAAGACGTTTCCCCTCCAACTAAGAGGTCGGAGGTTTGAGACACCTCGAGTGCGTGTATGTGTGAGTGTGTGTTGTTTGCCTGATAAAAAAAAAGTACAGAAAAAGAAAGAAATTTGCGAGTATATCTTACCGCGGGACGGTTGAGATTTAAGTTGAGAATTTTCAATTGGGCAATGCAGCAAGATACTGCAAAAGAAAAATGTTGTACAACATTTGTAGACGGAGACCCATACGTAAAAGCCATCCCAACAAGTTTTGGGTTATTCTTCAGCAACAACTGTCCTGGTGTATCGTCGTCGACCGCAAGCCAAGTAAGATTTGGAGCGGAAACTTTTACCGATCCATTACCAGTGATGGATATTATTTTGAAGTAGTTTAGCATGAGGTTTGCACCACAAACCTCGAAATCAGATGTCAAATGTGCAAAACTAATGGACAGTCGCTCCAACAACGGGCAATTGCGTAAGAACAACTCAATATCATCACCACTCGCTATCAAAGAACACAAAAACAAGTTTTTGAGGGATTTAAACAAGATTTGAGGTTGAGGAGCTTCACCACAAATGTTGCTATCCCTCAACAACTTTGTAAGGGAAACTTGATAGTTTTGATCCGCACATTGGAAGATCAATGCTAACTTCTCAACTTGTCTCGAGAATACAAATTCAAGCCATTTGGTGACAGTGGAGTGGGCTGATTTGGTTACAAAGACATTGATTATGAATTGTTTCAAGAAAAGGGCTTTATGTGAATGCATAATTGAGCTTATCCATCCTATATAAGGGGAATCATTCACATTCCATAATGAGCTAGGCGTTCTAGTAAGGGTGTTGAGACTTTTATCAGTGAAGACGAGATTCGGGGTGTGCTTCCACAAATCTAACCACCGGGGAGAAAGGATGCTAGTGGCTGCCGCTTCCCTCATCGATAAAAAAGACAATATGAAAATGATAATTTCATCAGGCAATCGACTTATCCGATCAACTCCGCCATCGAATCCCATACAACACTATCAAACACCACAATAGTCAAACAAAATGAGTAATATCAAATCTGCCGAAGAATTTCTTGCCACAACGCAACAATCAAATAGAAAGAGTGGTAAAACAAAGCTGAAGATAATTATGAATCAGGCCACTATATATAGAATCTTTAAGAAGAACGAAAAAAAAAATTAAAAAAATTAAACGATCTTGGCAGAAATAACTGATGTATTAAGATAAAAACTTATTATTTTTTATTTTTTTTGAATCTATTATCTCTAGGTTAATACTTCCTCTGTCCATAAAATATGTGTCAGATTTTTTTCGGCGCGGAATTTTAATGTGTCGAAAAATAAATGTTAGGGATTAACAAGGAGGCGATGCGTAGTTTGAGGGTGAGGGATTACCTTGTGGAGCCGAAATTCGGAGTCGGGTTCAATATACTCTTCGACCATAGCAGCTTCAATCAATTACTGATTTGCCCTGGTTTTCCATAACAAGTAATTCAAGACCTAATTTTTAGGATAGGGGCGGCGTTTTCTACTGATAAGACGGCCCAAAAACAGGTATATTCTAAAAAAGAACATTAATATGAAAGATCTATTAAAATTTACAGGCCCATCAAGAAAATCAACTATAAAGAAGCTCCGACATACATATTAAAATCGAATCTTTACTCTGCTTCTGGAAGGTGGCACTACTCTGATCTCGTAAGAGAGGAGATGGACGAGAAAGGATTGAGGAAATTCCCAGGCCGGAGCTGGATCATTCATGAAAACAAGGTGCATTCCTTCTTCGGAAGGGATAAGTCGCACCCTCAGTCGCATTGAAGGACATTCACAGCGCGCTTGAAATACTATTTTTGGAATGCTTGAGAGCTGGATACTCACCAGATACGAGCTTCGTTCTTCATGAAGTAGAGGAGCATCAGAAGATCAATTTCTTGCTTCACCATAGTGGAAAACTCGCGGCGGTTTATGGGCTACTCGTGAACCGAAGCTGAAAACCGGTTAGGGTTAGCAAGAACATTCAACTTTGTGGAGATTGCCACACTTTCTTGAAGTATGTTTCCCTTGTCACTAAAAGGGAGATACATATGTTACAGATGCGTTGGGTTTTCACTGCTTTGTTAATGGTGAATGCTCATGCAGTGATCATTGGTGAGGGCTGCAGTTTAGTTAGTTTCTTTTTTTTCACTATTTTTTCTTATTACTAGCTCTTCGACTATTGCCTCCGTTCTTGTTACTCCTCTCTTAACTGGACTTCTCATTGGCTCTGTTGTTCCAGTTGATGCTATTGCAATGTCAAAATCGATTTTGCAGGTGCCAAATTAATTTGCCGAACTTTAGTTTAAGTTATTACTATCTCATTCTCATGTTATTTCACTATCTTCTTAGGTGGTTCTTGCTCCTATTGCTCTTGGATTGGCATTGAACACATATGTGAAACCAGTTGTATCTATTCTACAACCCGTGATGCCATTTGTTGCCATGATTTGTACTTCATTGTGCATACGAAGCCCTCTTGCTATCAATAGGAGCCAGATTGTTTCGATCGGTTGGTCCAGTGCTTTCGTTTCATGCAACGGCGTTTACCTTGGGGTATTGGATTGCAAAAATCCAACCTCTCAGGCAAGTATCTCGATACTTCTTTACATAAAAATGTCTATGCGTGATATGAGGCAAATGGGACGCATAATCTTGCATTAGAATTTAGATTTTTCATTGAATCTTTCCAGAAAAATTCATTCCAAACTCATCTGTTGCTGAAGTTGGTCACATGTTCTCTGGTGCCAAGTCCTAACTCGAAAATTTTGTGTTCGAATGGGGATGTTTGAGCTGTTCTTTCTTTGCTATCGATTTCAGTTCTAGATCTGTGATATCCAACCCCATCTTCTTCGTCTCTTTCAATTTATGAGTGAAATTTCAATCTAAATAGCACGTTCGAAGAAATTTGTATGTTGGATAGGATACTACCATAGTTGGTACGTTACAATGCTGAGCATTCGTTGATGGGATTCAATCCGTCTGTACTATAGCTTAGCAATAGGGGTATAGTAGTGACTGCGAGTAGGGGGAAATAGTGAGGTTTGTAAAGTTTTTTCTTTCTTTTCCTGCACTTATAATTCTTTATGTATAGACTATACAAGTGATCTAATTTATAGAGAGTAATATATAGACAAAAACTTGGGTGATGTCGGCCACATAGTGTGGCCGGGTCAAAGTGTCAATCTTTATACAGAAAAATGTTAATCTATATGAATAAAAGTGTCAATATTTAACATAATTATTTTACGAATAAAATGCCAATTTTAAAAGTGTTAATCTTTATACAGAAAAGTGATAATCTACACGAATAAAAGTGTCCGTGTTTTAGCCGGCCGCACGGTGCCTCTGGCTGACCCGAGTGTGTCCCGTAATATATAAGGTTTTGATGATGAAGGTATGAGGGGATTTGTGTCTTGATTCTTGCCTTGTGTTTTTTTTTATAAATAATTGTATAGATGAATGTACATTATGCATAGAATTGAGATTTACTTTATTTGAAGAGTTCTTTGTTGTGACTAGTACGTGGCCCGTGCGATGCACGGAAAGGACTTCACATATATAATAAAATAATTTTGTTGTAAAATTTATGTAATATGATTTTTGGTTTTAGAATAATAAATGCGTATATCATGATATAACCGAAATAAATATAATAGAATTAGTTACATTTATATTCAAGAAATTATTATTGTATAATAGATTAATAGTTGCATTTGTAATCAGAGTGAATGTTAGTTGTTTTATCTCATTTCATTTCACGATCATCTTTCCTATAATTTTGAAGTGGTCAAATTAAAAATCCCTAAAAAGCATTCAACAATTAGACAAAATTTAAATTATTTTTTCTGAATAAGATAGGAATTTGGATTTTTGTGTATGTCATTCTCTCGAAGAGGTCAGAAATTGCATGATTAGTATATGGTATCAACATTTTTCTACTTATTTTAATTAAGATAAATAACTTAAGAAACAATTTTTGGAAACCACAGACTCGGAAAACCTTTATAAATAGTTGAAAGTCACATTTCCAACAAAGTCTTCTTTTTTCTTCTTTTTTTTCCGAAAATGTGAATGATAAAAATTTCTAATTCACTAAATACTAAAGATTTATAAAAATAAAATAAAATAAATAAATAAAGGGACATTGAGGTCAGACAGGTTAACATCGATCATTGTTGCGTTATTCATAGTTCTGTAAAAACAAAATCAATATAATGGGCCAAAATTGATTGATACCTATGTTGCCTGGGTGCGAGGGTGAGGGTGCGGGGGCGATACGATTTGGATACGGGGATACAGATTTTCAAAAATTTTAGGGTGTGATTCGTCGATGATACGTCTATATATTTATATATTTTATTAAATATATGACAAATTTTCTAAAAATAAAATTCATAAATTAAATATTACATTATAAATGTTAATTAAAAATAATATTTTCAATCAATACACATAAATAAAATACTATATTAATTTTGTAGTGAATTTAAATTTTATAACAATATATATAAAAAACATAAAATATAAAATTATTTAAAAATAAACCCCAAACGCATAGGATTCGTGAGGCAAACGCACCCGATACGCATATCCTATTTATTTTTTATTCTTTATTTTTAGGATTCGCCATGTGGCGTATCCGGTGCGTATCCCACGAGAATCGCACCCTCACGTGTATCCAGTGCGGGTGCGATACTGCAATATGGTATTTTTAGAAGAATCCGTGCATCATAGATTGATAATCTTTGTAAATTGGTTGCTATTTAAATTAGAATGCTAGAGAAATGATATGCTAATCACCCATTCGTAAGCACCTTCGTGGGCACTTTTATCATTCTTTCACTTTGGCATTATTTTTTTCGATTTTTATTGTTGTTTTATATTCTAATACTCTAGAAATTAATTTAGAAATTATTAAATCTACAAAATAAATAAATACCAAAGCTCGATTAGTTTTATTACTCATTTTTTGAACTCAAAAATAAAAAAGAACAAATTGAGCTTTGATTTTTTTAGATTTTTGAAAGGGTTTAATATTTTTGTTATGCATATTAATGTGTATTTTGGTATTGATTGTAATGTTGATTTGTTATAAATTATGTGGAATTTCATTTTATAAGTTGTAAAGTTGTGAAATGATCAATATTTATATATTTGACATGTATTTTAAAATTAATTAATTAATTAATTAAACGGTTTGACTAATTGAACTGCGACTCGGAGGTCTTGCCGGGCCGACCTCCGGGTCGGGTTTTAAAACATTGCATGCGATGAAAATTCAAGAAAGCATAGTAGATAGACATTAGATGCCATAGAATTCAAGAAGCACCAATACCGGTAGATACACATTCAGCCAAATGTGACTATATAGTTAAATGGAATTAAAATTCGAGAACAATCAATTTAGATGAAGTGTAAACTGGAATCAATAACCGACTAGGTATACAGTCTAATCTGACAAGATCAATGAAAAAATAACAACTGAGGATAGAAATTCAAGAAAGTATCGATAGTAGACTGGGAAGTGGGATAGAAGAATTTCATCAAGTACCAATACCAACTAAAATTTGAGTGCATCAGTCAGAAGATTCCACATTCAAATCCCGTCATCCGAAGGCTTACGTGTCGAAAGCTCTTCATTAATGATGATTCCCAGCCTTTCGGACCCCATTTACCATCAGACTAATGAGTCTCTACATCAATCAGCCATGGTCTTGTAATCACCATGAGTGCCATTGATAACTCGTACCTTTGTTCAGCCTTTACCTAGACATAACAAGGTAACATATGTAATTAGGAACTGTAATCGCATAAAAATAAAAATACAAATTCTTGTTTAATGTAGTAATTTAAACTAGAAGATGAGACTTACCGAGGCAATGACTTATGGAACTTAACATCAGCAACCATCCAATCAAACACATTGAAGTTTTCTTCGATCATATCTTTATTTAAGTTGTTCGTGAGAACATTATGATCACAAGCAACCCCCATCACAGTACATACTGGGCAGGTGTTTTCCTATCCATCTCGGCTCGATGAAGTATATAACGATGAGTGAGATCACCCAACGGTGAATATCCCTAGCCAATCATATGTTGTGAAACATAACATATAGAAAATAAAGCCAAAATAGTACAGAAATTATCTAAAGTTCACTCACCGGTAAATGAACTCTCTTGAAGTGACAAAATTCATGGAGCTTTTCCGGTGACCACATAGGATGTCACTCAACCTGATCTACAGCTGGATGAACACGTGCTATATTTATCACTGTCCCCAACTCTTCAACATAAAAAATTACTAATTCCTAAAGGCCTTCCCACTATCATATAATGCCTCCAGGCATTCCACATGCTAGCTATATCACAAGACCTCAATTTTTCAAGCTCCACAACAGTGGAACCCTTAGCTTGGCGGACAGGCCAATGGATCTGCAATATACAACTCTTAAATATCTACCATCCCAAAAAAAAAAAATCACAAGGATAAATATTCACACCTTCATATAAAGACTCTTCTTTTGTAGTGGTGAAAAATTTATAGTTTGCTATACAACTCCTTCCAAATCCCCCCATAAAAATCACAAGATATTCGTGTTTAAATGCCTTATGAGATATGAGAGTGAAAAGTGTTGTGCATTTAATCTATTCACACTTTATATAAACACTCTTCTATAACTATAATTTATAATCTCATACATTTCCTTCCAAATTTCAAATATTTATCAAAAGTCTATTTCCATTCATTAATTTGAAAATACACCCCACTTCAATCTACTTCCTAGGACTTAATTTTACAAATGAAAGTTGTATGTCAACCAATTGAAATAAGTTGGATCAGGGCAAGAATATTCTTTTAAAATGTCATAATTTTTTTTTAGTTTTTTACATAAAATGAATGGAGATGGAACTTAGTTTGTCATCTCATATTTAGATTGTGTTTTGAAAAGAATAATAGAAAAATCATATTGCATGCCGTGTTGCACTGTCCCCTTCAATGTATGATATCTAGATCTACCGGTGTGTTCTGAGGTGAGATTTTGTCAACAGAACTCAAGCATTGGATCTAGAAGATGACATATTTGGATTGATTTCTGCCACTTTAGAAGACATTCTATGCCAAATTTCACTCGGACTATAGCGGACTATATCATACTAATGTATATTCAATGGTGGTGCTTGGTAACCCTAACAATTGGAGGACAATTTTTGGGTAATAACGGAGGTACAAGACAGATTATCATTGGAGTGGAGGACAATGATGCTAGACTCGGTAGTGGTGCTCGATAACCCTAAAATCTTGTCACAAGATGAACAAAATCTTATGAAGATTTTCTTTTCCAGTGCTAGGTATGTTCTATGCCCCATAGCTTTATGAAGATTTTCTTTTCCGATGCTAGGTCTGTTCTATGCCCCATAGCTGCAGTTTTGGGGGAATAGATGGACAAGAGGTCCTTAAAGCATACTCAGGAACCTTTCATCTCATCCATTAGGTTAATTTTCTTTACTATTGATATTTAAGTTTGTAAAAATATAATTCGTAGGGTATTGATCGCTAGACGCTAGTTACTTTTTCCACAGTTCTTATATTTTGATTCGGTGGAATCGCTTCCAATTGAACCACCAACTATGTTTCTATCTAAAAATTAATCTGGAAAAACCCGTTATAATGCACAAACTTCGATATTTGGGTGTCAGACATACAGAAAAGTCTAGGCGATATGAAGATACTTTTAGCCGGTTTAGGTGCATTAGGTGCACAAACCTGTTAATGATCGAATTGGTTGAAGTTTTGTATAATTTTCAGCAATTTGATTGATAAGTATGTAGTTTTAATATTCTATTAACAATAATAAATCGACAAAGGTGTAGTCTTACAGTCTATTTGTCCAATTTTACATTTTATGCAACAAAATTTGCTCACACCACTTGAGCTTAACTAAATCATTAAATTTACATCAAAATTACACAAAAAAAAGGAAATGAAAAAAGCGATTTCATAGGAAACAGCTCTTCACAGTTAAAAATAAAAGTATAAATATAACTAAAGAAAAGTTTCTTCTTCTTTTTTTTTCATTTTTTTTATAAATGACATGCTCAAAACTACGCAAACAGCAAGAGGCCCTTTTCATATATTGCTGCAAGAAAAATACACAACTCTAGGAAATTTGAACAATCAATTTTCATTTTGCATAGTTGCAATACTCCATAAACAGTGGGCCGTTTGCTACAATTTGTGCGAGGCTTCATGATTTAAATTTCGGTATATCAAATGGGCCAACTATTGACTTATTAAAGGGGGATTTTAAACATAGCCCCCTTTTCTCTCACTATAGCCCCCAAATAAAACTAAAAATAATATTAATTATAGATGTATAATTTTGCCCTTTTATAGCCCCTACTTCATATTATATTCTTAACACCCCGTAGCCTCCGCTGGCAGAACGAAGTTATGAAGATGAATGATCATATGATACTTAGAATGCATGTTCATCATCATCATCATCATCATCATCATCGCAGATACTTAGTTTTCATGGTATGAATGATTCTATGTCTATCTTTGTGTATCTACAGTTTGAGGTTGTCCTCGGAGTCTTGGACCATGACGGTAACGAGAGAAGAGATGGTTAAGCCTTGCGATGGGCTGTCCATGAAAGTCGACCCGGCTTCGATTCGATGTGGTAATTCAGGCGCTATTCTCGTATTCTCTACCAACATTGCCTACGCCGATAGTTACAGCGACGACGTGGCTGATTTCGAACTATACCATCCCAATCTAGATCTAGATGCGGTGGTGAGACTCCCTCAACTGTTCGTTCGCTGCCGCCGCCACCGCCATCGTATCGATTCTGACTATCTCTAAGAGCTGCTGCATCCGACCTGGCGACCTCCAAGAGAGGAAAACGCGCGCTTCATGCAGAGGCACTTGGGCCGTTGTTTCGGTGACATCGATGATGACGCCGGCGAATACGGCTACGCAGTGGCCGCAGCATCTGCTATTGGCAGCAATGGGGCAATCTCGTTTAACATCACCGCCTACAATGCACAGCGGAGGCTACGGGGTGTTAGAATTTGAAGTTGGCTATAAAAGGGCAACATTGTACATCTGTAATTAATATTATTTTTAATTTTATTTGGGGCTATAAGGGGAGAAAAGGGGCTATGTTTAAAATCCCCCCTTATTAAAAGTTGCACCATAAAGTAACAAATAACCTAGAGAGTGTATTTTGTAGGAAACGAATATAGTGTAAGAAAGAAAAAAAGTACTCCTCTGTCCCGGCCCATTTAGCCGATGTCCCGGCCCGTTTAGCCGATTTTTTACTACGGGGTGTCTCAACTGATTTTTTGTTCTTTTTTTTTTCAAGTTAAAGGCGGAAAAAAAAAAAAAACAAGTCGAATTTCATTTTTTTATATACTAGTGTTGCGCCCGTATGTTAGCACGGAAAATATAAACAAAATATTTAAAATTACTCCATTTTTTTAAGTGTCATATTTACTATTTTGTTGTTTATTTTTAAGTGTTCCATTTCAAAATTTGATGACATAATAGCTCTAGTTTTCAATTTTACCCCTATAATTAATGTTATATACAGTATAAGTTAGTGCTCAGAAAAATAGAATAATAAATGAGGTTAAATTGTAAATTTACACAGTGTTTTGGTATTTGCGATTTGGCGGCTGAGACACTTAAAAAAAACAGAGGGCGTATATATTTTTCTATCACATAATTATTAAACAATGTAATTCATTACATTATGTTATTGTTATCTTCAATAAAATTTTAATTTTCATAATTTTAGAAACCTAAAATAATTTTAACAAAATATAAATAAATATAATTTTAAATATTTATGTGATAGAAATTAGAAGCATAAGCCCCGTATAGTGAAACTACTATTGAAATTAACATATTTAAATTAATATTTTTTTGGTATTTTATTTAAATTCGTAATAGTTATCTACATAATTAGTAATTACTATGTTCTTTTAGTAATTTAATACTACATTTCTTTGAAAAATAGTAATACATCAAGAAATTAAGCAATGAGTCATGATTACAATAAATTTATCGATCAATAACTTTAGATCTAACTTAGTATTATTTCACCAAGTTCAAATATAATTAATTTTATTTGTGAAAATGTATCCAAATTTCGTGGTGTCACAAAAAAAAATTAAAATAAAAAATAGGATTGAAAAAATAAACAAATACTAACATGTAGGTATAGCAAAATAAGAAAATTAATAGAATAATTTAATGCAAAAATAGATATATTAGCAAACAATGAAACAAAATTTATAATTTAAAATACATTTATTATTAAATTCATTGGACAATTCACAACTTTTTAAAGTAAATCATCTTCATAAACTATCGGACAATCCATGATAACTTTTGGAGGAAAAATAGCATTGTTGTAATTTTTGGCAACAATTCTTCTTTTATATATTGTATAGATATGTTTTGTAAATTTAATGATCTCAACATCAATTTTTAAGGTGACAATGAAGCGCAGCTCAGTTGGTAAGACGCTCCCCCTTCAATTAAGAGGTTGGGGGGTTCAAGTCACTTTAAGGGGGAAATGGAAAACCATTATTGATCCTCTTAAAAAAAAAAAAACAAACCAATTTCTAGAGTACTATACAACAATTTAAAAAATTGAGCAAAATAATGTTAAAGTGAGCGATCAGCGATGGGTGGTCACGAAGGTGCTCACCTGTTGATAGGGGTGAGCATGGGTCGGTTAACCGCCCGTTTAACATATAAAAAAATCGACCATGCGATTTTTAGGTGGTTCGGTTAACCGTGAAAAAATATAAATAAAAATCAAAAACCGTTCGTACAGTTAACCTAAAAACCGGTTATTAACCAATTATTCAACGGTTAACCATAATCAAAATATATATTTAAAATTCATGTAATGAAAAATTTTAAATTATAAGAGATGAATATGTATAACACACAATTTAGAAAAGTACATAAATCACATGGTTAAGAAAATAAAATTTTAGTTCAAGTAACAAATACATATATATAAGAATAGAGTATATACAAAATGACATGTGAGTTGTGGGTGGGATGAAAACGAGTAATACTTTAGAAGAACAAATATTTTTGAATTGAAAAAAAGTTTAAAAATAGTAAAAGAGAATAAATAATTAAATAAAACTTATATGACATATATCTAATAAATATAATTCTAATTATTTAATATATACCGGTTCGGTCTGGTTAACCATCAGTTTTTTGACATAAAAACCAAAAACCGAACCGTTAACTCGGTTTCTTTAAATTAAATATTTAAACCGTAACCATCGGTTTGGGTTAACCACATTTTCGGTTCGGTTCGGCAGGTGGTTCAATTTTTCGGTTTTCTATGCTCACCCCTACTTGTTGGGGGTGCGACATATCATTCTTATATATATATTCTTTTGGTTTTTTATAAGTTTTCTATGTCAAATCATACATATCAAAAAAGTATATATATATATATATATATATATATATATATATATATATATATATCATTTATTATTTTCTTTTTTTAAAATTTGCTTATATACAGCATTAATTGTAAGAGTAAAATAAAAAGAATTTAGCTATTTTAATCAAATTTTAAAATGGAACGGTTAAAAGGGAGCAAGAGCAAAGTAATTTTTAATACTATCAGTAATAAGGTTCTAAGTCAATTAATTTATTAACTGCGTTTGTCAATCTCTTAATCTTAGACATACGTCCACGGTACGTAGACTTTTAGATTCCCGACTACTTTCACTTCGAAACCCGCATTCGCTGCATTAATTTCTTCCAAAAATCATGACATTTTTTTTATATTAAAAATACGATATATATACATATAAAATAATATATATAATATAATATAAAATAATATATTTTACTATGCAATATTTTATCCACAAAAATGCGACATTTTATGCATAAAATGCATGTATTGCAGTTTTCACGTAATAATTAGTTTTTCATATGATCTACTACTATGTATATACACACACACACACACATATATATATATATATATATATATATATATATATATATATAATTTAATAATTCCATGATAATAAAGGAGGGTTTGATTTAAAAAAAAACATGGTTTCAATTAATTTAAGAATACCATAAGATTCTCTCATGAAATCAATAGTTTTATGTCTACAAATTAAATCAACAATTGCTATATAGTTTAGCTGCATTGCTACACGTGCAGCCGTGCCATTGGTCAAGTACATTATATAGTTGTACACCGAATCTGTACGCAGTCCATGAAATTAACCATGCCCACAAAATATAGTCACGACTGTTTAGTTTTATTACCCTTATAAAAAAACTCATTTTACAATTAATACATAATTTCGTAGAAGCTGGAAATTAATATGACAAATGCATAATTGCATATACTCACCAAAAAAAAAAAAAAAAAAATCTTAACCTTTTTGAAACATGTACTATCTTTTAGCTTTTATACTCTTTGGTATTGTATATTTCAAAATGTTATTAGGCTTGTTGTTTAATTACTCTTCTAAAAGAAATGTTCAATTGATTTACAAATTATTGTGATATTAATTAGATCACCAAAATTTCACTTGGAACAATTAATTTGACTATAATATACTCGTTATGGTTGGCCATAATTTGACTGTATAGCTTTATTGTTGTTTATATTCTTATTCCTTGATAATTTTTTCGATACATATACTGACATATGGCCAGTTGAAAAAAAAAAAATCCATCAAGAAAAATTAACCATTGCTATACGTTAGCTATCAATTTAGGTGCCAAACCGTTTGGAAGTCAAGTATGGATAGGGATGAAAATTTTGTTCATGAGTAGCTCCTACTATCTAGCTACCTAAATTCTCTAATTGTACATTTTTTTTAAGATTTTTTTTTTACTATTTCATAAATAATACTCCATTCGTCTCGTTTTTCTTGACATGTATATATTAATTTACATTCACATACATATATTCAAGAAACGCATCGAGAAAAATAGGACAGAAGGACGTAATATATGTAAAATCGAAAGTTATCTTTGTCACGTTATATGTTTGATTTATATTTTTCACGTAGCAATTAGAATGTACATTACAAAGAAAGAATTCAAAGTAAGGTGTTCTTGCACATGCATGATGATGCAACCAAATTGTAGTTTTGGCTTGATATAGAATGGGGCAATTTAGGGGTCAAGCTATATTTAGAAATTCGTGAGTCACCATCCAACAAAATCATTCTAAAAAAAAAAAAATCGATCGCTCACAACTAAACCAAAGATATAATTAAATTACTTTTAAACCAAAATATGACCAGAACTTCCTCTAATTTCTTGGTTCATGTAAACTATACTTGAGCATTAGTATCTCTTAGGAATTGGTTGAAGTTTTGGGGGATTTGAGAATTTTGTTAAATTTTAAGCAATTTGATTGATTAAGTATGGAATATTAATATTTTATTGAAC
Organism: Mentha longifolia; assembly: GCA_001642375.2. Lineage (NCBI taxonomy): Eukaryota > Viridiplantae > Streptophyta > Magnoliopsida > Lamiales > Lamiaceae > Mentha > Mentha longifolia. The sequence goes on from CM038117.1 coordinate 4,892,168, forward strand.
AATAATTAATTAAATCGAGAAAGGTGTCGTCAATTTATCTAATTTTACATTTTATGTAACAAAATTTGCTCACACCACTTGAACTCAACTAAATTGTTAAATTTACATCAAAATTACACACAAAAAAGAGAGGAAAAAGGCGATTTCATCAGAAAAAGGGAAACAACTCTTCACAATTGATCACGTCTATATCACTTTTTTATGTTGAAATAAAAATAAAAGTTGAAATATTAATTAAAGAAAAGTAATTTTTTAAAATCTTTTTTTATGTCATGCTCAAAACTACGCAAATAGCAAGAGGCCATTTTCATATGTTGCTACAATAAGCCTTAGAAAAATACACAGCTCTTTTGCATAGCTGCACGTTTAAGGGAAAACGAAAAGCTTTTAAATTTCAAATGCATGCAACTTTTTTCTTGAAAATTACTTGTTCATATATCGACCATCCTTGTTTCAGAAAATACTAAAAACAAAGAAAACGAAATAATAAAAAGTGTAATGTTTTTACTGCGATATATCCATATTTATCAAGTAGCCAAAATTATAATCGAAAATGCATGTATTTTTATGTCCAGTCGCAAGTAAACTCAGATCATAATAATTAATTTATAAGGCATTTTTTTTTACACAACATAATTGCAAACGCAATCTAAATTTAAAGCTTAGGACTTTCTCTAATATACTAAAATCATATATGAAATAAAAAAGAAATTAAAGAAGGAAAAAAAAAAAAGACATTGAGATTGAGATCAACTTTCATTTATTAATCAATTAATCTTATTGTTTATAATTAAATATACATATATTCCATACATGTTTGGAATTTAATAGTAGGCACACGATTGTATTGCCACCGAACTTAAATAATTAAATACAAGACGACACATACTAGGTTGTGATTATTAAATATTCCACATAATATGATAGAAGATATTATTTTTAAAAAAATATGTAGGAGTAGTGAGTGAAGCCACACAGCAAAGTACCAAAGAAGAAGACATATCATAACCTATGTCTCTCTCCTCCATTCCTATTTCCTTTTTCTACCACGTTTTCATGCACAAGATTATACACTTTTTATGTTGTAGAAGACTTTCAGTTGATTCAATGATTGATGTAATTTAATTTATTATTTTTAAGTAAAAGATAAAATTGAATTTGATTAATCCAACCTTGTACCATTCTAATTCCCTTTCCTATATAAATATTACTTTTATTTCCCATCAATTAAAATGACACTTTGTCATTTTGAAGATCAACACCTCCATTTGTCATTAAATTAATGACTAATCGCATTATCTTGAATTTTCTTTTAATTTCTGGGGTTTACAAGTCGAAACCCACACGTAATTATATTAATTAAGCGACTGACAACGATTTTGCCTATAATTAACACACGTACATACTCTAAATTTTCAAATGGAACTTCTCATTAAATTGGAATTTATACTTTAAGTACACTAAAAAAAATCAGTCGTGATTTTCGATTGTGTTTTTATTGCTTTTATTACTTCTCCAATTAATGCGTTAAAAATGCATTTATGCTTATTGTCCTTTTTGTTCTTCTTTCTTTCCACAATTCCACACACGGATCTTTCATATCAAGATCCATACCGTTAATTGTACTACATAAATCTTGATTTTCATAAAAACATAAAGATGAATTTGAAATAAATTTATTGATAGTTGTAATCAAGATTGATGGATGCTTTCTAAACGTGTCATTTTATGTCCATTGAACACAAAAAAATCGTGTAATTAAAGTTATAAAGTTATTTTTTTTAAACCCGATTATTTGCGACATCAAATTATCACCTTTTTTTCGATTATAAAGATGAAAAGAATGATATTTAAATACACCCTTAATTAAGTAGCATTATAGTAAGTCTTCTCTAAAATTGGGTGCCGTGTTTTCACAAACAATTCTTTCCGAGTAACAGATATCGAACAGTAAACCCCAATTAATTACAATTAATTACCTACACATCACAATTCCAAATGCTATTAAGTACAGTATTAACCACCGTCATCAACATTTAAGATTTCCAAAAAAAAAAACCCGAAAATACCCCCACGCGCCGCCCCCACTTGCTCTCATTCCCAGCTCGGAAAAAGTACGTCACAGCTAGTGGGGAATCGGTAATAGTAAAGCGACGAGAGGGGCAGAATCGGAAATTCACAAAAAAAAAGACGTAATTCCTGCATGAGGACTCGAATATAAAGGTCCAAAGCTGTGGACGCTTGGCGAGATGGCGCTGTGTATTGCAGCCACCTCTCACCAATTGTTCTTCTTCTTCCTCCCACCTCTTCTCTCTCTCCTCTTTCTCTCTCTAAACTTTAATTCCCAAGGAAGAAAGAGTATCTACACACACCACACGCACTAACTCACCTATAGCGTACATGCATTCATTAATTAGTTTCTCAATCACTGCTGTATATTGCTAGCGATTTTTTGAAAAGGGAAAAAAGTAAAGGCGGAACCGCAGAAGAGTTTGAAATCAAAGAAGAAAAAGAAAAAAAAAAACGGTGTAATCCGTGTGAATTTTTGTGGATTAATTGCAATTTATTGAGGTTTTGGAGTCCGTGTATATAGGAAGGGGGAGGGAGGGGGTGGAATTATGGAGGGGTGCAACCGAAGGCTGTGCTCATGGTGGAAAACGTCGTCGTCTTCCTCGAGGTTGCTAGGGTTTATCGTGCCGTTAATGGCGGTTTCGGTCATGGTGGTTTTGATGGGGTCAAAATCGTCAAATTGGATCCTCTCCTCCAATTACTACCCGTGGACTTGGGGCCCGGTCTACCCCGGTCCGCATCTTTCCGGTTTTCGGAATTCTACCGGTGCCGGTTTGTTTCCGCCTCCGGCGGAAGACGGATTGGAGCTGCGGCGGAGAGTGGTGGGCGGCGGCGAAAGGGAGGAGGCGCTCTCCGTTGACTACGCTCTTGAGCGCTCCGCTGCGCCGCCGGTGGGGATTCAAGCTAGAGAGGCGGAGCCACCTGTAAGAACAACTCTTGCCACCCTATTTTCTTGATTTTGTGTATAGGAGAATTTTTTTTCTTTTTTTTTTTTTATAAATATATTGTGGAATTTGTTGGGAGGGACCAGCGATATCTTGACTTTAATAATAATTTTCTGAAAATGGGAAAAAAATAATTTGCTCATGAGGTAAATAAAGTATATTATTGAAGAAAAAAATCCACTGTTACACACAGACCCATCCTCTCAAAATTCCTAAAATTGTGGATTAATTGCACAAGATTTTGCATTTCAAGTAGAGTTGTCCTTTACCTAAATGTAAGTGCAGGGGGCGGCACATGTGATGCTTCTCAATATTTAATAAAACATTATATTCAATTAATATGCTAATTAAAAAAATATTTGGATTAATTGTCACACAATTAATTTTTCTTGATATTTTACATAAATCCACATATTAAGATATAGCATAAATGCACTTCCATGTATGAATTTTTCTGGATTTACAATTCGTATCTAGGGATAAATAGGAGATAAATAATCTAAATATGTAATATTTTGAACTGTATAATCTGAAGAACATTAAATTTATGGAAAGAATGACAGTTTGCGTAAGTTTTAGAATATTTTGATGCACTAGTCAACGTCAACAAACATATGGGAATCTTGAGATTGTAATTTTCACAAAATAATATGTGAAAGTTACAATCATTGAGAAAATTAGATGTCATTTTAGAGTACTTGGATGATCTACTTGAATACAAAAACGATTCGAGTAATAGTTTATTTGATATCGGATCGTGTCATTTGGTAAAAATGTCGTAAGCTAGAACTAGATATGTTGATCATGCCGGAATTTTTATTGATGTTATGCTGATTTCACTTTCTTAAATGATGCTAGTAGTTATATGGTCTATTTGCTGATCTATGATAAATATTTGACAAACAATTAACTAATCCTCGATACCGAACTGCCTGAGATAAGCTCTCTAAATTTTCATTAGAGAAATAATTCCATGTCATTACTATATAACAATGAGTAGGAGTGGTAGAATTTGGACTATAATTTTGATTTTCATAGTAAATTCTGCCAATGGTGATGTCGATATTGTTTATACTTTATATATTGATTGACTTAATTTTGTAAAACAGAGTGATGGGACGAAAGTGGAATTAGTAATCAATGTCTCCACCATATTCAACGAGACTCGTGTTCTTCCAACGAGCCCCAAAATAAGTAGAAGCTTTTCCAGTTTACAAATTCTTGAAGCCAAACTGCAGCAAGCTCGATCTTCGATCAGAGATGCCAAAAATGGTAATGCATCGTTCGATCCTGACTACGTCCCAAATGGACCGATTTACTGGAATCCCTCTTCTTTTCACAAGTAAGTCTTGTTGTATACCATTGGCCTGCATCATTTAGGATATCAATTAAGTATAATCTTGGATTATAAAATAAATTCTAGCTGAATTATTGAATTTATATAATTATATTCAGGAGCTACCTTGAGATGGAAAAGCTCTTCAAAGTGTTCATCTACAAAGAAGGGGAACAACCCATATTTCACAATGGTCCGTGCGGAAGCATCTATTCGATGGAGGGAAATTTTATTTACAAATTGGAAACGTCGAGCTTTCGGACTAGAAATCCCGACAAAGCAAGTGTTTACTTCCTTCCCTTCAGTGTCGTATCCATGGTTCACTTCATATACGACCGGAACGCCCCCGACCATTGGTTGCCATTGAAACAAACAGTTAAGGACTACGTCGATCTTGTAGCTGGTCGATACCCTTTTTGGAATCGAAGCCTCGGATCCGATCACGTCATGCTCTCTTGCCATGATTGGGTATGTTATCATCATTTTTCATCTTCTAGTACAAAAAAATTCAATAGACTTACCTTGGTCACAATTTTTCTTACATAGGGGCCCGAGCTTTCGAAGTCTCTTCCATTGCTATTCAAGAACTCGATCCGAGCCCTATGCAACGCGAACATGTCCGAAGGATTCCAACCTTCGAAAGACGTCTCGATCCCGGAGATCAACCTGCCCGGTGGCAGGACAAATGGACTCATAGGCGGGCCGTCGCCATCCAGAAGGCCAATCCTCGCCTTCTTTGCGGGCGGGGTCCACGGCCCGATAAGGCCGGTCCTTTTAGAACACTGGGAGAACAAGGACCCCTGACATCCAAGTCCACCGCTACCTTCCGAAGGGCGTCTCGTACGCAGCCACGATGCGAAAGAGCAAGTACTGCATCTGCCCTAGTGGGTACGAGGTAGCGAGCCCGAGGATGGTGGAGGCGCTCTACACCGGCTGTGTCCCCGTGCTCATCAAGGATAACTACGTGCCGCCTTTTAGCGACGTTCTGAACTGGAAGGCGTTCTCGGTGGAAGTCTCGGTGGAGGAGATCCCGAATCTTAAGAAGATTCTAGAAGGAATCTCGTCGAGGCAGTACATAAGGATGCAGAGGAGGGGGGTGGCGGCGAGGCGGCATTTTGAGGTGAATTTGCCTCCGAAGAGGTACGATGTTTTTCACATGACTCTTCATTCGATTTGGTTGAGGAGAATGAATATTAGGCTGCGTGGAGTGGAAGATTTGTGAGATCTTGTGATTAATTTGAAATTGAAGAGATGATACACATTTTAACTTCTTGTATTCTTTTTTTTGGTTGTTTCTATTGGATTGAAGTAAATATAGTGTGATTTGTAATCTTGGCGCCATCATTTGTAAGGATAAAATAATGTGATTTTTATTTTATTTTTTGGTTTTTTTTAATTATATACTATAATTGTAGTGATTGTTGTTTGAGATTTTAGAATGAAGCATCGGACGTTTTAACTTTTCCTTTGACGTGATTATTATGCATGTTGATGTAATTGGTTTATCCTCTTCTGTTTTTAGAGTAATCCTCTATTATTAATTTCCATAAATAATTATTTAATTTATTAAATAAATCATTATCGACAAAATTTATTTATGATAAATCAACTGCATGCACAATCATTAGAAGATTGGGCTCGTTGGCTTATTCTACATCTTGTAGATTCAAGTTGGATAAGGACTTGGGCTTGAGTACCACCTACGTGGCTGGACTGGACCCACATCTAAACCATAGAGTCTATTCACTCCATATCCATATAGTAGTAACTTTTTCTTAGTCTATTACCTTTTTCACCGCTTCCAATTGTCATCACTTTTAAGTTCTAAACCCAAAAAAGATGAGACATGTACCGTGCATGGCTGAGAATTTGTATTAAAAAAAGTTCTTACTCAAATTCAATCTCAAACCCATACTTTTCATCAACTCCAAATGGGTTAGTACTATTTCTTTTCTTTTTTTCCCTCTCGTATTTATTGTCAATATCTCAATCTTTAGATATTGAATTTTCTATATCTAAATGGACGTAAATTTGTAATTTAAAGAGCTCAAACGAAGCAACCATTGCATGTGCGCGGCTTCGTCTCAAAATCTATGCAATTTTTTTTCTTAATTTCTATTTGCATTAATCTATATCATTCATTAAAACCAATTTAAACATTACTATATCAAATCGATTAATATTTCACTTTATCGATTTAGATTTCTTTCTTCCTTGCTCACATTTTACTCCTTCTGTCCCAATCATAAATAGTTCACGTTTTTAAAACTCAATTTATAAGTAAGACGGAGGAATTATTTTTTAAATACAGGCAAGCGTCACAAATTGAGAAGAGTAGTGGTCTCTAAATAATTTAAGGAAAAAAAGTGAAGAGTAGAGGAGGAGGATTAGTCTAAGTAAACGTGGCCCAACACAGATTCGATCAATAAAGTTTCTTTTTATTTTATTTTATTAATTACTACAAAATAACTTGTGCTTAAATAAGATTTTGCCTAGACGACCACTTGTGAGCATAGTTTTTATTCTTCTGTAATTTATCCTGGTAAAAAAAATAACTACGAACCAGAAACGGACACATCAATGTACAAGCATGATACATACATTTTTCAAATTTGTTGTTGATGAGCATCGTGGAGTTGTACGTTGATTCTCCTAAGCCATACAGAGTGAAGAATCATGTGAAAAACATCATACCTTTTGGGCGGGAAATTCACCTCGAAATGGCGCCTAACTCTCACCCCATTCCTCTGCATCTCCAGATACTGCTGTTGAGGAATCGCCATTAAAATCTTCTTCAAGTTATGAATCTCCTTCACCTCGACGTCAACTGCAAACTTTTTCCAGTCCAGCACATCGTCGAACGGCTTGGCGTAGTGGTCCTTGAGAAGCACAGGAACGCAGCCCGCGTAGATCGCCTCCACCATTCTCGGGCTCGCGACCTCCCAACCGCTAGGGCAGATGCAGTACTTGCTCTTCCTTAGCATGCCGTAGTAGTTGATCTTCTTCGGGAGATACTCGTAGATCTGAACTTCGGGATCTCTGTTTCGCCATTTCTCCATTAGAACTTGCCTAATGTAGCCATGGATGCCCCCTGCGTAGAAGACGAGAACGGAGCGCTCTTCCGCCGGCGGTCCTCCGATCAAACCCTCCGTCGTTCCTTCGGGGAGGTAGATCTCCGGCATCGACACGTCTGTTGAAGGTTTGAACCCTTCGGAAGTGTTGGCGTTGCAGAGGACTCTGATTGAGTTCTTGTACAGGTCGGGGACGCCGTGAGATACCGTCGGAGTCTGCAGAATTCGCAGATGTTCTTACGATTCTGCAATTTTCGGATGAGGATTGAAGGAATTGAAGGAAATCTCAATCTCACCCAATCATGGCAGCCGATGATGAAATGATCGTGACCTAGGGTTCGGTTCCAGTAAGGATGAACTGTGGAGATGAGCTTGATGTAGTCTCGCGCGATATTCTGCAATGGATCCCAAGCGCGGTTGTGGCGGACATAGGCGTAGGTGGCGATGGACTGAACGCTGATCGGAACTAAGAAGAGATGAGCTTTCGTAGGATCTCCGGTTCGGAATTTACTGATCTCGATTTGGTGAATGATGATGCCTTCGATCCCCAGAATTCCGAGGCTTTTGCTGTAGTGGAAGAGTGGGGGTTCTCCCTCCTCGTATATGTATATCTTCAACGCCTTCTCCATTTCCAAATAGCTCCTAATAAAACCAAAATAAAGTTAAAACCTCAACATAAACATCAAATTCATCAACGCCTTCTAACCTGTGGAAAGCGTTGAGATTTCTGTAGAATGAAGCTTCTGGAATATAGTCTGGATCGTAGGATGATGCGTTGTTGCGTTGAGCCTCTTGTATATTTGCTCGAGCTTTCGATAAAGTAGCTTCAACCACATCTAAATTGTCAGAATTTTCATATTTTCTGGATGATTTCATGCTCTCTTCATTTTCAACTACCTGTCAAATTTTGGGGAAGACCGATTGTTGAATATCATAATCAATTCAAATTTTCCAGAATTTGAAGAAAATCAGTAATTCTGAGATCCAGAGAGCTTCATGATAAGTGCAAAACAGAGGTCATTTACTCATCGAAATTTCAGCAACTAAATTAGGAATTACTGCTAATTATCATAATTCATTAAGTAGTTGTGGGTAAGAAAGAATAATTGTTCTAATAAAGTTACCAGTGGCCGATCCACTGCAAAAGTGGTGGCGGAAGTAGGCGGCGGCGCCGCCGTAGAAGTCTGAAGTCGAGGCGGCCATGAAAAAGGGGTAGAAGGCTTCTGGTGGAGTAGAACCACAAGGCCAGACAGCACAATGAGCGGAATCACGACGAAATACACAAACTTCGAAGAAGAAAACGACGACGGATCCGCCATTTCTTCTTCTTCTTCCTCCTCTCCTCTTTCGCGTGATGTGCTTTACTGGTAACCTAAATCTCCAGAACCGTTAAACGAAAGAAGCATGCGAGCTGCGGTTTCCTCGCTCGATCGAAGAGAGCGTGCTATGGTTTTCATCTTTCGCATGAATTTGGTAATTACTATTGCTAATTTTGTCAAGTCTGTTTAATGACAAACGAGAATGACGTGGGCACTAGTTTATATTTATATTAATATAATATCCAGGCTTTTAACTCTTGTTTTAGGCCTTTTAGCAAATAATAAAATATTTATTTAAGAATAAAACTCAACACCTTCCTCCTCCTGTTTGTTTGAAACTATTGCTGTATTGCTTTCAATTTGTCCATGAATCAATTAAATTATTGCCGAGAAAAAAAAAAAAAAAAGTACGGCGTACTAAAAATAGAAAAACGTGGAAAGGGCGGAGCAGTGTAAGACTGTGTAGTTGTGCATTCGTAAATTGTGGAGTAGAGGGCGCCGGAATATTCGGATTGCATTCCAAATCCCACACCGTTTTTACACAAGTCGACTACGTACGGCTTCGTGCTTCCATTACTGCTGATGATTTCAATATATTGGCTATTGCCTATTGGAGAAGATGAAGAAACGATAAATTTTGGTGCAAATTGGAGATAAATGCTTCTCTTTTGTGATGATATGTTACATTTTTCTTGAAATTTGAAATTGGCATTTTTTTTTATTTTTTTTGGGTGAGCTTAATTAAAAGCCCGCGAGTATCGTAAAGAGAGTCCAGGATGGAGGCCCAATATAGCTTCCTTTTTTCTTTCGTTTTTTTTTTTTTATATTTTTATTTTTTATAATAATAATAAGAAAAATGCTTTTGTATTGAATAATGTCAGTTCTTACTTTAATATTATTCCCTGCATCTTGATTAACTCAGTCATTTTCATGAATAATGTTTGTAGATCAAATCCGAGTCTGCAATAAACTTTGCTCTTCTTTGTACTGATAATTTATTGCGTTTAAGATTTATGAGGTTATTTCCTTTTTTTAATTTTTAATTTTTACATATTTATTGGTGGATGAAATTATTGTTTATTAACATTTAAATTTAAGGCTGCAGGGTTAGAAATTAGAATAGTGCATTTGTTAACATATGTTTTTTTTTTTTTTAATTAATTGAGAGGAGATGAAGAGTAAAAAGGGTGCTATGTTTAGAATCACCCAACTAAAAATAGCCAAAGAATATTTTTTTCACGGCCCAAAAGAAGTTTGGGCCTTTTGGGATAGCCTAGCCCGTGAAATCGTTGGGCTGCACAGTCGTCATATAGATAAATACTGTAAAATAAAACTCACCAACAACATAAATTGGAAGTCTCACCTTTATTTGTAATTGTATTGCTTATTGTATTGTTATGGTAAATCTATATCCTAAATTATAAGATGAAAAGTTTTAGAGGAAAACCCTCCGATAAAAGTTTTCATGGACAAAGGAAGTATTTATTATGTGAAAGTTGGGTCTAGTACACATATAAGTAGGATAGAATTTTCTGATAAAGCATAGAAAAGATAATTAATTCCAACAAGTTATGGAACGAAATGAAGAAAATGAATAAAAATAAAATTGGTGAAGATTTCAAAAAGGAGAGAAAAGATGGATGGGTGCTTGCTTCCAATCCTATTGAATTTCAAGGAAAGTGGCAGCACAATCCAGCAAATGTGATTAACTGGATTTAGCAAAACAAACAAAAATACTTGAATGATATGTGGGCCCATTTGTTTGCATGTGATGGTTGTAATTTGCAATGTCTCAAAATTCATCACAATTTAAATCTTTATTTTATTTTCATTTGAATTTCAAGAAGCTCTCAAATCAGCTTTCATCTCTCACGTGTTGTAAAATTCAAACTCGAATATAGAGCAATTAATATAGAATTTCTTGATTTGTAACATATTCATCATGTAAAAATTAACTATTAAGTAAAATAAAGTTGAGAATATAATAATTTGTAAACATTTGTCTCTATGTTGTCCCCTATGTTTGCGAACCAAATAACTTCACGCCTGTCCCACACGTGCGAGATATAGTAAAACTTGATTTTTTTAAAATAATAATAATAAAGATTCTTGTTGGAAATAATTGATAGAGCTCGAAATTGCAAAGGGAGGGATGGGAATATTCAATTTTGGCACATAAAAATCAAAGCCTCACTATTTAGTTAATAATTGACGATTGATGTTTGAAGATTATGTTAATGATTAGTGATTATTGTCTATTAAATCATTGATCAAGGTCCACTCATAGCTTGTTTGAAACATTATACTTACCATTCATGATCAAAGTCATAAAATGTATTTTAGATTTTTGGAGTGTGACGTGAATAAAAAAGAAAAATAATAATATTTAGGTAAAAAACGCAACCCTATCCATCGTGAACACATTTAATGTGCCCAGTAGCTCATATGACAATGCTATATTTGTAATTTTTTCTATTTATGGTTGAGTTTTTTTTTTTAATATAGTTTAGTTTTCTTGGTAGGGTTTAGTATTTATGGTATAAATTTAAATTAATATTTTTAGTCATAGCACTCTCACATTATCCGTTGTCACATTAAGTATGTTTACGGTGTACATTAGATCATTAATCTTATTTAAGCGGCCAGAAAAACATTTTTTTAATCCAAATTTGCCTATTCTAAGTAATGTCACATATCAGACTATTTGGAAATTACAGTCCTATTTACAATCATGAGTAATGCTCCCCTACCCACCGTGAGCATGCTTAATATGCCCACGGATGAGGTAGCGGTATTATATTTAAGGAAATAATTAATTAGTATACCTTATAAAAATAAACCTTACCAAAAAAAACTAAACCTTAACAAAAAAAACTAAACCCCAAAAGAAAAAATCATTAACGTGGCACTGTCACGTCAACCGTGGACATATTAAGCGTGCCCACGGTGGGTAGGGAATTATTTCTCTTACAATCATTGCAATATTCATCACATGGGATATATAATGAAGAAGATTCCGAGAAACTTCCTAAAACGTTATATCCCATTTGTGTCACTTATATTTGTAATTTATTTGGGAAACTATTTGTATTTTTAGATGGCCATCATATTTTTAGGGTTAACGTCATGAAAATACATAAACTTTGACTCCCATTTTATTTTCTCTACAAATTTTGAATATTCTGTAAAAATATGGGTTCTATTTTTTCTAAAAATTTAATTTCCAGCAGGAACACTGCTGACTTGAATCCTAGTTGGCAGCCAGGACATGTGTCAACATTAAGTTTTTCCGAGAAGCAAAATGACTGCCATTTGAAGCAACATAATACGACGTCGTTTCATGCATAAATTATGAAAATAAAAACTTAGGGTTTCATTATTTGAGCTCTCGCGATTTCAAGGAGAAAGAACCATAGCAGAGCAAAGTTTGTGTATTTTTACAGAATATTCAAAGTTTGTGGAAAAAAATGAAATGGGTTCAAAGTTGATGTATTTTACATTAATCCTATTTTTGATTCAACTCTGAATTCAATTTCATCATTTTGTTTAGTTTCTATTTTTCTTGCATGTTTTGATTATATGAAGATATAATTGATATAAATAGAAATTGCAATTAGTGGAAGGATGAGTCATTTAATTTGGAGATATTTATATTGAATTAAATATATACTGTATTATGCAACCGGACACATGGTGTGATATGTTAAAAATTGCTAGAAAATAATTTGAAATAATTATACCTGACAAATTGTGATTTATTAGTATTATCGCAAAAAGAAGGTTAAGTAATTCCATTTGTTTGAAACTTCAATTGAAGCCTTCTAATTTATTGGCAGTGAATTGTGTTCATGAACCTCAAAGTATTTGATAGTAAGTGAACTATATTTTATTTTTGCTGAGGTGTCATAAACATGGTTGCATTAAAAATAAAAATAATTTATAAAAAACCAATCAAATCAAGTGTACTTAATTTGACTGGGCTGAAACATTTTCATGAACAGCTCATTCACTCAAAAAATGGGACTAAATGTACAATTTATAGATACCAATTTATAGTAATTTACTCCATATATATAATTACTGTACCATCATTCTAACTGTCATCATATAATGAGGAGTTATTATTATTATTATTATTATTATTATTATTATTATTATTATTATTATTATTATTATTATTATTATTATTATTATTATGACGTTGAGCCAAAGTATAGAGGTCATTTTACGTCTTTTTAGCCACGCACTCTATTTTCACAAGCTTATCACATTAAATCACTACTGTTTTTATCCACGGAATTTTAAACCTTATAAATAAATAAATACTAAATTTTATTCTCTCGACAGAGGGCCGACAAATTAGGTAATGAAAATATAATGAGAAAAAAGAAAACAAATTCTCTTTCGCATCTAGCTGCAAATGCAATTAATACAACCTTCACTTATTTTATCGCCTAAAATTACGTGGACAAATGTCACAATATAATTTATACTTTATTTATGGTGACATGTCATTGTTCTAATCTGATGCTACTTAAAGAATGTTATACATGAACTATGAAACAACGCTCAACGTAAGGTTTAGTTTCTTTTTGAATTTTAAAGTAAGATTTAGTTTTTTTAGGAAGATTTATCGGAATCGGGTCATTCATCCGTAAAGGGTCTTGTAAAGGGGAATAATTATTCAATCTATATGTAAGGTCTGAATTTGGGACATTTTCAAATTAATATGAAACAAATGGGTATTGGGTAGCTCTAACACGCCTTCGACAACCATTAGTTTTTTGATTGGATTAATTAAAGGATCGACAGATATTGGGAATTTGGGATAAGGCATGAGATGGGATATGATTAATATAATTTTATGTGTTTGGGTGAGATTCATATTCTATGATTATTAGTATCAAGTCAAGAGATAAAGTGTGAACCAATAATAGGTCTTAAGATATTACAGTATCTAGTAGTCCCCTCGTCCCATCCAATTCGCTCTGTTTTATTATTTTATTCTTCATATACATTCAAGAAACAGAGCAAAATGGATGGAACTGAGAGAGTATTTTTTTTTATCTTACAAAGTAAATATGAGATTACACCGGATAAAATTAGTCATGTAAACGCCCTAATAAAATTGGGTAATTCACTCTTTAAAAATCATCGATCTATATATAATATTCGAAATTTTTTCCAAATCGATGTGAGGAAAAAAAAATATACATACATGCACATAACTTACACAACTTGTTGTAGTTGAAGAATTTGGTTTGGATTCTAAGACAGTAACGTAACTAGTACGGAATATTTAAATTGATGATAAATAGTACTTCCCTCCATTTCGTGGAATTTGACCCCTTTACTTTTAGCAATTGCTGGCACGTTTTTCCACGCTTCTTGATAATGAGTTTTAAAATGGATTTTTGAAGATTTCTTTTCTTTTACGGATGTGCCAGCAATTGTCAAAAGCAAATGGGTCAAATTCCACGAAATGAAGGTAGTATTTAATATTAATATATTGCATCAATCATGTTATTTTCTCTCTTCCAGCCTAGAGGTGACTTGTAGGCAGTGGTGCTATCACACAATAATTAAATTTATGTCAAATATTTAAAATAAATAAATAAAATGGGATGGAAAGAAAGCGATGTTTCATAGTCACAGAGTCGGTCTGTGCCTCGTGAGGCTCTAGGCAAAAAGGAAAAAATAGGCTCTTTACAAAGTGAGGAAAAAGAAATACGGAGTTGTACGTAGTACAAAAGATGATAAAACATATACTCCCTCGTCCCATTTAAACTGACCTATTATTTATTCAAATGAGTGGTATAAAATAATTAAACTGGCCAATTTAAATGGGACGGATGAAGTAATAAATATTAGCATGAAATAAGAATATAAAAAAAAATCTTATCTTGAAAAAGAATGATTGAAAATATGACAAAAATTAGGATTAAATATAACAAAATATACAAATTTAGGTTTCGCTTTCATTTTCAACACAATCTTTCAGGATTCAGAAAAATACATCAACTTTGATCTTCACACGATGTTGTTTTTAGATACTCCCTCCGTCCCAGTAGAATAGGTCAGTTTTCCTATTTGGGACGTCCCATTAGAATAGGTCAGTTTCCTAATAGGGAAATAATTACCCACTATTAATCACCCCATCATCCACTCACTTCTCAGCACGTATCCCAATATAATTTAAATTCTAAAAGTTTAAACTATCATAACTTGCTCGTTTGTTCTCCGATTTTTATGATTTTTATATCAAATTAAAGGTCTTGATACGATCTTTCATTTAAGATCAGACATCAATATATTTTGATGCATTTATGATGATTTAATTTCAAAATAATGAAATTGACATTAAAATATTAAACACTATACTTTATCTTTACACACACTCTCCTAAAATCTCGTGTCAAAAAGAAATAGGCCTGTTTAAATGGGACGGAGGGAGTACATTACTACATGAGTGGATTGTCGGGTGGAACTTACAATGCATCGTGTACAAAAATGGTGTATCAAAATTGGACAGAAATTAGATTCGTATCAAAATTGAATAAAGATCAAAATGGTGTATTTTTCCAAAATCATTGAAAGATTATGTTAAAAATAAAATCAAGTCAAAATTTGTGCATTTTGTAACGTTTAACCAAAAAATAGTTAAAATAAAAATAAAAAATTACATGTTAGTACCATATGAAAAAATATATGGACCCGAGGCACCAGGCTCTTAGGCCTCTATACAGGTCCGGCCCCGCATAGTTGTGGAGTTAATATAATATTTTAAATTTCATTTTGTACTCCATCTCTATAGTTTATTTGGTAAATGTAATATTTTTTAGTAGAGCTATATTTATTATTTTAAATATGAGACTACGCTTATATATATATATATGAAAAAGTTTGTGCGTGTGTAAATAAATCCTGACGTGAGAAAATAAGAACAATGCTTAAAGGTAACAAATTTATGCTTAAATCTGCATATAGTTATGCTTAATATATAATTATGCTTTTTAATATACAAATTGATGTTTAATTATAATTATACTTATTGTACCTTGTAATCATGCTTAAATCATATCAACTATAGATCTAACTAAGATCAATGGTCCAGATCTATTATTTCTCACACCAAAACTTATTTACATATGATTCATCATCTATATATATATATATATGCTTGGAACTATTTAGCTAATAATATAATTTCTCCAAATTGCGGAATAAATTAAATCTCAAATAAAACGTTAATACACAAACTTTGAGAGTATTAGATCAACCAAGCAAATATGAATAATCTCTATTTTTCGTATGAAATCTCCAAATTCATTAAACTTCGAATCCACAAGTTCCAATAATTCATAGCTTAAAAAAAAATTCCAATAATTCATAATTGTGTTCAAACAAATCATTATGTGTCAATTAAATTTATCCACACTCATATTTAATTAATTATATAATAATCTGTATTTTCCCTAAATTATATCCCCACTTCTAGTAACGTTGTGTATTGCCTGATAATAAAAAGAAATTCAATAGTATAAGCTAGCTATACTTATCATGATTTCTATAAATTTTAAAATTAATAAATTTTATTTAAAATAATTAATAGGTGCGTAAGATTTGGCACACTTGCGTTGTTGATGTGTTCACTTCTATTGACCATACATAATTTTCTCGAAATATTTGATCCGAATTATCTATTTTTTTGTGTTGAATACCTTAATTATAAATACAGCACCAATAAAGCCAAAATTTTGCCACGTGGCTTTTCTGACTACCTATCGTGTGTAATTTCCACCTAATTACGATTATTTATTTATTTATTAATTTCTGACATGTGGCACGTGCCCTTAAACGGCTACCACCACATGATTTCCACAGATTATAATTCACCTAAGTACAACGAAATTTGTGTTTATGCTACAATTTTATTTCTTCGTGTCTATATTTTTCCTAAATTAAATATATTGTTTGATGCAATTCTCTAAAACATGTCCGTATATTGTAACATTTGTTATTAGTAAGAATCTCATAAATTACATGCATAAGCGAGTGTTATATCTCTATTAATGTGATCACAGCTGATATGACAATTGTACATTTATAAATTATCGTAAATATATATCTTAAAAATAAAACTAAACACTAATTAAAAAATTTACCGGCATAAAACTGCTACATCGACATGAATACTTAAATATGGCTATGGTGGTCCACATGGCGTTTTCAAAAATGCTCTTCTAACCACTTAAACACACTTAATGTGTATACCGCTAACGCAATTGGTAATATTTTTAGATAAAATTATTATTACAACCTTTATCTCACTCATTTAGTCTCATTTCCAAATGACACAAGAACCAAGGAAAATGATGATATGTGGATATAATTAATTGTGAGGAGAGAAAGTTAATTGTAGCCAATTATTCTTTGCCATTTTAGAAAATGTGACTAATAAGTGAGACGGACCGAAACGACAAATATGACTAAGTCAATGAGATGGAAGTAGTATTATACGTTATAAAAATAAATATTTTCAAAAATAGAGAGTATTCCTGGCAATAGACATTATACATTGTTCCAAGTCTTATACTCCGTACTTAGTTATTTGGAAAACCAATGACTGCAGATTCATGTTTAAGAAGTTATGGTAAGAAAAAGTTTAATATTAACCTTACCCTTTTCGGGAAAGAATTCAATTATATTTTCCTAATACACGTCAAAAATAAAACGACCATGTATTGATGGGGATTGAGGGAGTAATAAATTTGCCTTTTAGGAATTTCCATTGCAACTATTTATTAGGAATAATATCGCTGAATTTTGAGGACATCCTGTTTCATTTATAAAAAAACTTCATCAACAAAGAAAAAACAATAGATTTTACACAGTCGCCGCCCTCTGCAAAAAAAAACTGCCCATTCATCAAGGGTGGCAAAATCTAAAGGGCTGCGGCGTTTGAATTCTTGTTCTTGAGGGGGGAAAAAAAGTATTGATTTTGTTTATTAATGGCTGCAAAAGGGCTCGTTGTTTACCTGCTCACGGCCTTCTCCTTGGCTGTTGCGTCTGTGTATTTCGTTAAGAGTTATGCTAATGGAGGTGACGCCGAACCTTCTCTTCTCTCATCTTCGAATTCGAATGGCTTTCAGCGTAATCTTGGATCTGAAGACAAAGTTTGGCCGGTAAGTTTGTCGCTGCTTTTTTTTTTTCCCATTAATTGTGTGTGTGTGGAGTGATTTTTTGTACATGACTGCATGTGCAAATGCGGCCGTGTAAATAAATTCGAAAAAAATTCGAGGGATTCGTATAGTCGGAGGAGTTCAGATGAGGCGGTTTGTGAAGTTGTGGGATTTTTATTTTTATTTTTTTTGGGTGCAGGAATTGAAGTTTAGCTGGAGGCTTGTTCTGGCGACTGTAATCGGATTCCTGGGCTCCGCCTGCGGCACGGTGGGCGGCGTCGGCGGCGGCGGCATTTTTGTGCCCATGCTTACTCTGATTGTTGGCTTTGATACTAAATCTGCTGCTGCGATTTCCAAGTGTAAGAGCCTTATAATTACCTCCACAAAGCTGATTTGTTTTTATAGATTTGAGATTTTCATGGACAAGAATGTCGATTGGGGTTGTGTTTGATTGAATTCTGTGTGTAGGCATGATAATGGGGGCATCTGCATCTTCGGTTTGGTACAATTTGAGGGTGCCTCATCCATGCAGAGATGTGCCCATCCTCGATTATGATTTGGCTTTTCTGTTTCAGCCCATGCTGTTGCTTGGGATCACCATTGGTGTGTCTTTGAGTGTTGTCTTCCCTTATTGGCTCATCACTGTCTTGATCATAATCTTGTTCTTAGGTATGCTGCTGATTACTGTTTAGTTACTAATTAAGCTGATAATGAGAGGGATTTGTAATGGGATTTTGACTTTTGATTATTATTCATTCTGCTTTGAACAGGGACTTCCTCAAGGTCTTTTGCCAAGGCAATTGAGATGTGGAAGGAGGAAACTGTGTTGAATGTAAGTTTCTTGATTAATGGTCTTAAATTTGTTCATAAAGAAGCTATTGACTTGCTGTTATTTTTATTTGTCATGCTATAATATTCATTGACTGTAGTAATGGCCTAACTGTGGAGTGATTGCCTCTTAATGTTGCCTAGTTTTTTTGTTTTTTATTTCTGTCATTGATCTTTTCTTTTCAATCTTGGTTGTTTGCTTGATGGTTGATGCAGGGAGCCATGGAAGACAAGCAAACATTTGCTAATTCTCGCGGAGAATGTAAGTGAATTAAGGACTAATGTAAATCAATTTTGTGTTAAAATTTTTTATTGAGAAAAGAACTGACCATGATTATTTTACCCTGATCAGTACTAATTGATACTGAATATGAAACATTGCTGCCCAAAGAGCAAAAAACAGCACTGGTGAGTATATTTCAATCAATCTGGTCTACTCTTTGGGTTCTCTGTTACTAAGTCGAGTCCGATTACTCCACATTTCAGCAAATTATGAAGGGTAACCTTAACATGAAGAGAATGTCGGCGCTGCTTCTTGTATGGATTTGCTTTTTGCTCCTTCAAGTGATCAAGGCAAGTCAAGTTATAGTTTTCCCCTTTCCAAACCAGCAATAATAACGGAGGCAATATTTTCTTACAGTTTTTTTATTTTACAGAATGAAACGAAGGCATGTAGTCTATCGTACTGGACAGTTAACTTGTTACAGGTAAAATATCATCCATCATATTCTTGAAAGTTGAAACGACTGTATATGTTTTGTGGCTCGGAAATAAACTTGGCTGTTTTTTTTTTTTCCAGCTCCCTGTTACACTAGGTGTGTTCGGTTACGAATGTGTTAAACTGTACAAGAAAAGCAAGAAAAGGAGGATTGCTGGAGTTCAAGAACATATATGTGAGGCTGCAATTGAATGGAGCTCTACTAATATTGCTTTCTGTGCTCTTTGTGGTATATTGGGAGGAACAGTTGGTGGCTTGTTAGGTTCCGGTGGAGGTTTTATTCTCGGACCCCTCTTACTCGAGATTGGCGTAATTCCTCAGGTATATATACACACATTAATTCAATTATTCCTTAGGTATATATACCAAGAACAGTTTTTGTAGTTGCACTGTTACATTCTTTTCCTCGTGAAATTTGATTTTCCGTGTTAAATCTAGTACAATCTTAGGATATGAAGATTCTTGTGGTATATTCGCTTAAGTTTCTTTCTCATTAATGCATTATATTCTTGATGTTGAGTTTGAAGATCATTGGTCCTCTCTAGAGATACTATTATTATGAGCTGATGTTACATCATATACCTGTCACCATTGCAACTGATGAAATTATGTACACGTATTTGACAGGTTGCTAGTGCAACAGCAACTTTTGTGATGATGTTCTCCTCGTCTCTATCCGTGGTAGAGTTTTATCTCCTCAAAAGATTTCCAATGCCTTACGGTAAGTTTCAAGTTATCGATTATTTCAATGTTGTGGTCCTCTAAATATACTCGTGTCCTAGTGAGGAGAGCCGAAGAATGACGTTGAAATTTGTTTTTGCAGCTCTCTACCTGATGGCAGTTTCGATCCTGGCCGGATTCTGGGGACAATACTTCATAAGAAAGATGATCACAATCCTAAAAAGGGCTTCCATCATAGTGTTCATTCTCTCCGGTGTCATTTTCGCCAGTGCTCTTACAATGGGTAATTATCAACTTATGCATCTTATTATTTAGCAATTATATTAAAAAGTTAACACCCCTCTCTCTCTCTCTGTCTCTCTCTCTCTCTCTCTCTCTCTCTTGGCAGGTGTGATTGGTATAGAGAAAAGTGTAGAGATGATAAACAACCATGAATTCATGGGATTCTTGGACTTCTGCAGCAGCCAATGATTGTTGGTCGGAGACGAAGATTCGAAGAATTTGGGAGAAGAAAAAAGAAGTGTGGGGGTGAGAAAATAAAAGATTTGTGAATGTAGTATAGTTTGGAAGGATTGAGAGAGGTGTTTTGGTCAATCCCTAATTGACCATCTCTATCCCCAAAGTCCAAATTCTTGTTCTATACATACAAATATTATGTGTGGATTGGTCAATGCCTAATTGACCAACCCTTTAGGTATAGGTCTTACCATTATTAATTTATGTAGAAAATTGTATTCAATCTGTTTATTCGTGCCCTTTTTAGAGTCTTGGCTATGTGCCAATGTCTATTGTTAGCCACCGTATGTATTTTTCTCATTAAGATTTTGGTGTGACGTTTTCTTTCTATTTTTTGCACCCCTTCACAATCTTGGCAACGTTCGATAAAGCAATGATTCTATCTTCTCATTTTTGTTGATACCATGATTATGTACGTATGAGAGTTTCTTCTTATATTATGACTAATTTATCCAACTTAATATTCTTTTACTTCATAGAATTGCAATTAATAGTCATTACAAGGCCTACTTTAGGAGAAAAGTAAAATTGGGGCCCATATTCATACAATCTCTTATGGAAGTAGATTGCGTCATTAGCCCAATTATGAGGCCCATTCGATTTAAACATGTAGATGAAGTCACCAATCTATTGTTTGAAGTACAAACTACATAAATTACCTTTTTGGTTCGAGTCCTTTGTGGAGTATCTTTAAATGTATAATCACAAGACCATGGAAGTAAGCTTACTCATAAGCCGTTTTCCTTTCAACCTAAAAGATCGAGAGTTAGAGTCACCATTACACGAAGAGAAAATGAGAAACCATTATTAATATTAGCCCTAAAATTAAATTTAAACGCTCTGTCTAATCTCCTCAATAAGTTTTAGAAAAACTCCAAGTTTTTCACGAAACTTCTCAATCGATTTTCATCAAATAAAAACCATAAACCCATAATACGTAGGAATTGAACACGAAATATGGATCATAAATCGAGCCCTAG
Source organism: Mentha longifolia (assembly GCA_001642375.2). Classification (NCBI taxonomy): domain Eukaryota; kingdom Viridiplantae; phylum Streptophyta; class Magnoliopsida; order Lamiales; family Lamiaceae; genus Mentha; species Mentha longifolia. Next base: position 4,913,813 of record CM038117.1, read on the forward strand.
ACTCAAATACCACTATTAAGTTTCGAATGCACGAATGAAGCGGACGCAACGAGTAGAAACCTTACGTATAGATCGTGATTTATAATCCAATTTACGTGTTTAAGATTATACAAATATATGAACGAAATACAAGAAACTCACGTGTTTTCTTCTCGTATTTGCCAATGGTAGAATCAAATATCTATCATGGCGTCCACGTGAAGTCGTTCGGTCGTGTAGAACAATTCCGGGATGATTTCACCTCATTGAAAGCTAGGAAATCGCCGGAGAAGAAACTCGAAGAAGAACTGATGTTCGGCTTAGAATTAGGTTTTATTATGTGTATTATGTTAATCCACATTAGCCTAGTTAATGGGCTTTAACATAATAATTCTTAATAATTAAGTCCAACTTAATTATTAACTAAAACCCAATAATACCAAGTTCATATACTACCTCCACCCATATATTTAGACCACTTTGCCTTTATGCACGTATTTCCACCGAAACCTAGTACGAGTTTTAAAATATAATTTTGTAGTATCATTTTTTTTACGGGATACTATGACACTCATAGTATCCCATAAAAAAAACAATACTACAAAATTATATTTTAAAATCCGTACTAGGTTTTATTGGAAATACGTGCTAAATAGTAAAGAGGTTCTAAATATATGGGATGGAGGTAGTATCTTTCAGTACGTAGTCTAGCAAGCAAAGAAGGTGAAGTTGATTGGCAACATTACACTTAAAGCTTAAGGTATTATTGAGAATTAAATAATTACATCAATTGTTGCACGTATATATTCATTTACCTTATATTTTTTGGCTTTAGCTTTGAATGAGGAGTATTATCGAATCATTTTATTATTTAGAGAATAGCAAGTATTCCAATTGTATAGCAAGAATTTTCTATTGTTATATTTGAAATTGAAGACATAATAAGTAATGTGCACAAGAATAGCAATAAAATAATATTGTAGTTTTCATGTTAAGAAATCTTAATTTATTTTAATAAATCAATTCCAAACATAAGCACATAATGCAATTAAGTAAATGCTCATTTAATTGTTATCCCGCTTATCTGCAATTCATATCATACCGAATATATTACAAATCAATTTAACAACCATAGCACAATTTTAACATATTACAAAGAATATCAAACCATTATCAACCAAATTATAACACATCCAAACTAACCCATATAAATGGGACTACACTAACCCATATTTAGTGGGATTTGAACCAAAGACCTTCCACTAAGGAAAGACTTATGGTACCTCCTTCTAACTAGGGATGGCAATGGGTCGGATACCCACCCATTTAGTCTTTCCCAAACCCAAACCCGTTAAATTTTTTCGTACCCAAACCCGTTTAAAATTTGATTTTGATACCCGTACCCGCCCCAAACCCATCGGGTGATACCCACTAATTACCCGATAAAACCCGAACCCTACAACATTAATATAAATAGTTCTTTAAAATTTTATATAACAAAAATTATAACTATATATATATATACCAATCGAAAGTCAAAACTATTATTTAAACCTGCAAATCTTATTACAAATATGAACTAACAAAATTATAAAACAAATCTCAATAAATACCAATAAAATATTAATTTTGATACATAAAAAAAATAGAATTATGAATAATTATTAATATTTTAATTCACACACATACATTGATACATACATATATATGAGTTTGGGTAGTGGGTACCCGAACCTATCTATCCATACCCAACCCAAATCCATTGCGGGTATTAATTTTATTACCCAAACCCATCCCAAATCCGTTTAGTTTTACCCAAATCTGTCCTATTAGGGTTTGGGTGGGGCGGGTACCCGCAAAAATCCGACCCATTGCCATCCCTACTTCTAACTACTTGAGCTATGCCTCATTGGTGGAACGAGGGCAATAAATAGCCCAAAAGTATTTGGAAGTTAGAGCACAACCCAATATATAACTCTATGTATAGTATTTAACATCTCGATTTCGGTCTTTTGGAGTGAGTGAGAAAATTAGGAAAAGTTGATTGATTGATTGTTGTACTATATATCTATGGACACCATTTTTTTTAATCCTTTTTATTGCACAAGATTTAGACCAATCAATTATCATTTTCTTTTTATTTGCACAATTTGAGCCCGGTGCAGTAACTCCTTATCGGCCTCTGGCCCTAAAAGCCACCTTAAGAGGGCCCGCGATAACGACGAGCCCTTGTGCAAAGATAAGATAATACTTTCTTGGATTTTTTTTTTGTTTTCTATCACAATCACAAATACAATATAAACCTTCTTAAATGAAAGTAGTAAAATGCACATGTTTTGCACGCACATAAGTATAATTTGACCACAAAGAAATATATTAAATTATGTAAATAAGCTGATTAATGAAATATTCTATGTTCTAGGAATAAACTACTAGAAATATATTGTACTAAACGTTCTATTGCTCGCTATAGATATATCTAATGTGTCATCTATTGATTTGATAATGTTATGTCGGTAATCTTTTTATTTGAGTTTATTTTTTTTAGACACAGTTCACTTTTAAAATCGTTCATGTTTGTACCCAAAAAAAAAAGTTTGTAGTATTAGCGAGGCGAGTCCTAGTGAAATACAAAAGTTGTTGGAATAGAAGATATGTAAATATTTTGTTGTTATCTTCTTTCCCTATTTTGTGCTGATTTGTTGTGATTTGTATATATATATATTTCCATTATGAATATACAACACCTCATTGAAATAGTTATATTATTATTTATAGTGCAAACAAATCAGAATTTGTAATGTTAATATGCATGTGCAAAATTTGTGCATATTTCTAATTTAAGCCGTATCCCAAATCGTGATTTATATTAATTTTATATATTTTTGTCAATTTTTTTTAATAATGCTTTAGTTTAATTTAATGATTTTTTTATAGGTTCACCCATCCAATTAAGATTTATAATTATTTTTTAGCATTTAATTTTACTTTTATCAAATTCGACTCATGAAAATCGAAGCAAGAAGATAAAGAAACCCACTTACATAAACAATGTACTGTTTCACAAAAACCTAACAATGTAAACAAAAAGAGCTACACATCAAATAAAAAAATTCTTTAATAAGTATTTTACAAAAGTATTCAAATTAAATCTCATTCCCCTCATGTAGAGGACCTCTAAAGAGCGGCATTCCTCACCCCTCGCACGCCAAATGCGTTGTTGTTCAGTCTCCGGCTTCATTAACCAAAAAAACACTATTAACTCACTCCATCGCCATCATTTTAAGCAAAAAAGAAAAAAAAATCAGAATTTATGGTAAAGAAAAATTAAAGACTTATGCCTTGCCTTGCAAGTTCGCCAAATACTCAGGACCAACGGTGACCATGTTGCTAGCAGCATCATAGTGGACCCCTTGCCTTAACTTCCACAACCGAAATGCAGCGAACCTTTCCATAAGCTCTCTGATCTTCCGAGCAACGTCGGTAACGCTCCACGGATTTCCATCGCGATCAGGGTATTACCGACAATTTACTGGCCACATCAGGTACCTCTTTCAGCAACGCCATCTGATCACCCCGACATTGACAAGGCCTCCTCGATCGAGAAGAAGTTGGATTAATGTTGCCTCCTCCGATCTGGACCAGTGCGTGTTGGCATCGGCATTGTCCATAGTGTTGATGATTGATAGTAGAAGGGAAGAGAAGTGAGAGGGTTTCATGAAATTTGAGGGTTTTGGAAGATGTTTGGGTTTAAAATGGGGTTTAAAAGAAATTTTGTTGTTCCATTTCTGGTAGAAATTAATATAAATAAGAAAGGACTAGAAGGATGAGGTTTATTATATTAGGGGGATGTAGTGCGTAGATAAAATGTAATGTTAGTTATTATCTTGCTAAGTATATATCAAAGATCAATCCAACACGTAATAATATTACTAATGAATGTTTCGACATATATATATGCGCCGGATTAGATCTTCAACAAAGTTGTTGATCTATCAAAGGCATCCTCCATGCAATTTTTTTTAACATAACAACAAATTCATTAAACTAAGGGACTCTTTCATATCTTAGAATAAACCATGATAATTAAAAAAGTAAGATAGTAGTGGAGAACCAACATAAAATAATTGGTTGTTGGGTAACAGTGAGGAGACGGACATTTCTTATAGGGAGTCCAAAATAATCGCAAGTTTAAAAGTTCATGAGAAAGTTAAAAAATTAAAAAAAAAAAAAAAAAAAAAGCTACTAATTTGATCGTACGAAAACATAAAAAGTTAATTAAACATGATAATTATAACACACACACTACAACAAAATGTTCCACTAGTGACATAATTTTAGAGGAATTGTGATACTTATAAATGTCACTAAAAAACAATTGTCACACTTTATGGTTGAGTAGCTAATATACGTGTCACAAAATTTTGTGACATTTGAGAGTGTAACTAATTTTTATGACATGTATAAGTGTAGCTAATCTTTGTGACATGTGAAATTATAACTATCTAATGACATGTAAATATATCACTGTTTTTTGTGACATGTGACATTGTTAACTATTTTTTGAACTTAGCGAGGCTATATTTTTTTTACCCCATTCAAGAATCGGGAACACGGCCTTCATTCCAAGAGCGAACTTCCTAGACCTTGACTGATCCTTAAATGAGTGCAAAGGTTCATCGGAGAAGAAAGTCTCCTTCAATGTGGTCCAAAACTTCTGCTTAGGTGGGACACCAACTCTGTGTGGCAAAGTCGACAAAGGCATGCTTCTCCCGTTCATCTCCTTCGTCTCAAATGCCTCCTCGCCTCGGCCTTCCATAATGAAATGTGAAATACACATACTAAAAACTTTTGATCATGCAACAGTCCTTATTCAAAGGGGTATCATGTCTCATAGTTTTAGTTTAACATTTAGTATTTATAATGACTTCTTTCGATGGAAAAATATATTCAAGTTCAATGAATCTGAGCCTTTGCATTTCCCATTCTCCAGTTATGTTTCTCCATTTGTGAGACATATTATTTTCTGCGCTTCAATCCATTTTTAGATTAATCAAAAATGGCTATTCTTGTTTGGATGAACATCATACGCAACTAGTTTCTTGAAAAGAATATTTTCATAAATAAAAAAATAAAATAAGAAAAAGAATAAAAGAAAATGTGTGAATATTACAGCCAGCAAGTATTTAGTTGCTGGTAAGAAATCTCATTCATATAACATCTTAATCAAAAAAAAAAAGAAAGTATAAGAGGAGTAAAAATGGTAAATAAGTATTAACATAATTATCAGTAAATATCAACAAATTAAATGGAGAGGAATGCAATAGGGCTTACACTTACACTAGTAATACATACTCAGGCGCAGGATAGCATCACTGCATCGTCATTTTTGGTACATTATAAACATTCTTAAATGAAAGTAGTAAAATGCACGTGTTTTGCACGCGCATAAATATAATTTGACCACAAAAAAAAATAAAATTATGTAAATATAGTGATTAATGAAATATTCTATATTCTATGAATAAACTACGAGTAATATATTGTACTATATTTTGTGATAGAAACGTTCTACCGCTCGCTATAGGCACATCTAATGTGTCATCTATTGATTTGATAGTGTTATGTCGATAATCTTTTTATTTGAGTTTAATTTTTTTTAGATATAATTCACTTTTAAAGTCGTTCATGTTAGTACCAAAAAGAAAAGTTTGTACAATTCGCAAGGGGAATTCTAGTAAAATACTAAAGTTGTTGGAATAGAAGATATGTAAATATCTTGTAGTTATTTTCTTTCCTTATTTTGTGCAGATTTGTTGTAATTTATATCTATATATTTCCATTGTGAATACATGATACTCATTGAAATAATTATATATTACTATTTATATTGCAAACAAATCAAAATCTGTAATGCTAAGATGCATGTGTGCAAAAGTTGTGCATATTTCTAATTTCAAAGTACAGTATTATAGTTTAAAAGTATAACCACAATTAATGACAAAAGGCATAAGGCAAAAGTATTTTCTAATGCAAGTCATAGCTCTCCACACCGTTGTGAAGTCTGTAAAAAGGGATTGGAGAGAGAACAAAACATGTTGATCCACACAAGACACCAACCTCCCAAAATAAACAACGTTTCTCTTAACAATGCTATTAATTTTTTTTTATATGGTTAATTAATTAGAAGAATTGATTTTTTCGATCATAAACATATCCTCACATTGCCATACTCTGCAGGGCCGGTCCAACCATAACATGAGGGCCGAGGCAATCCTCATTAACTACATATTCAATATTAGAAATTAATTTATGTGTCATGAAGAATGTGAAATATGGGTAATGGCTGCAAAATACTCCCTCCGTCCCATTGATATAGGGATAGTTGACTGCCTTTTTGTCTCACAAAAAGACAGTCAACTATCCCTATATCAATGGGACGGAGGGACAAAAAAGCAGTCAACTATCCCTATATCAATGGGACGGAGGGAGTATTTTATAAAAAAAAATTAGTTAGATTTGGGCTGTTGTGCGTGTGCGTGGGCCCCCAGATAAGTTGGAGCCTAGCCGAACCAAAACATGTAACTTGAAATCTATATGTTCCAATAATTAATAATTAGGCACAAACGATAGTTAGGCACAAACAATTAATTAGGTTTCAGGAAAATCTATATTTTTGGCATGGAATCTCCAAATTCATGTAACTTGAAATCTATATGTTCCAATAATTAATAATTAGGCACAAACGATAAGTATTTGTTAATTATAATATCTATTTTCCCCTAAATTAATACCAGGCTTACCAGCGATTATGAAATTATACTTGACCTGTGTCACATGTGCCCCTAAACGGCTACCACATGATGCCACTCAGGTAATAATGTTTTTTTTTATAGAATTTATGTTACGAAAAAAAAAATTACGGACTAAATCAGTTTTCATATTCTCAAACAAACTGACAAGAAAATTATATTGTATTTTCATATCATTATTATGTCAGTCGTAGACACATTAAGTAAAATCTACGGTGAACACTGGAACATTGCTCGTTACTAAAAACAAAAATGTGTGTCTTTTAGACAGACGAACCGAAAATGAAAGTGAGTATTTTTTTTAACAGACAAAATGAATTGTATTTTATATAAATTATTTTATACTATTATTTATGATACTTCATTAAATGTGCAATAAATACTAAACAATTAAGTTAATATTAATATTTACTCAAAACAAATATAAATTTAATAATATAAAATGTGCTATTCTAATTTATGCCTTTATGTATCACATAGAATGTGAAATAGGGGTAATAGCTGAGAAATATTTTATAAAAGAAATTTAGGCAGACCAAATAATTAGGCAGAAAAAATAATGGCAGGTAAAATGCTGAAATAAGTTGAGATTAAAATCTATTTTTTAAGGGATAATGTTTTTTCCTTGGCCTCTTTCATGATTTAAATTAGGCAGAAAAAGTAATGTCACGTCTATGATCGTATGGCAAATATGGAAAGATCGCAATGCTGCAGTTTGGAATAAAATATTATTTCAAATTCTCAACATTCTCAATACCATGCTTTTTCCAACAGAAATGAATGGCTCGCAGCTCAATTCAAGGGTCCGAATAATTATGCTGGACAAAATAATTCGTTAAGGTGTACGGGCTGGCATGATTTACCACATGGTTGGTTCCATCGCGGCGTCGATACTTTGAGCCTAACAAGTATTGGCATCATTCTTAGGGATGAAAGGGGTAACTTTGTGGCAGCAAAAGTGCGTTGTTTTTCTGGTTGTGGATGAGGGAGAAGCAATGGGAGTATATGAGACTCTTTAATTTCTTGGATCAAGGAACGTGGAATTGAGAATGCTATGATTGAAACAGATTGCCAAATTGTAGTGGATGCTATTTCTTCTTCCTTGACTGATTATTCGGAATTAGGTCTAATTGTGGGGTGTAGTAAGCGTATTTTAGAGTCCTGCGGTAATTTTAAGGTTAAGTTTGTCCGACGTGATGCCAACGTGTTGGCTCACCGACTTGCTAGAGTCTCTAAGGATTTACTGAATCCGCATGTTTGGGATGAACCTCCGTCTGTGGAGGGTCTTCTTAATCTACCATGCTAGTAATAAAAATAAAATAAAAAAGTAATGTCACGTAAAATGCTGAAATAAGTTGAGATTAAATCAATTTTTTAACCATGATTTGGGATAATTAGGCACAAACAATTAATTAGGTTTCAGGAAAATCTATATTTTTGGTATGGAATCTCCAAAAATTCATTTAACTTGAAATCTATATGTTCCAATAATTAATAATTTGGCACAAACGATAAGTATTTGTTATAATCTCTATTTCCCCTAAATTAATACTAGGCTTACCAGCGATTTATGAAATTATACTTGGCCTGTGTCACATGTGCCCCTAAACGGCTACCACAGGATTTCCAAAGATTTTAGGAGTATTTACCTAAGTAGAACGAAATTTGTGTTTGTGCTACAATTTTATTTCTTGGTGTCTACATTTTCCTAAAATATTCAACGATAATTTTGATTGATGCAATGCTCTAAAATATGTTCCGTAAATTCTAACCACTCAATTAAACACAAACTATTATTTAAATTTCTCATAAATTACATGAGAGTGTCTATGATGGTCGGTATAACGTTTCTTTTCTTCTATCAACTTTCTATATTATTATATACTCACTCTGTCCCGTTCGAGGGGCGGAGGGAGCATGCAATAGACATTACCCAATTCTTTTTAAATGATTTTCATACAACTTGGAAATATAGACCTTTACTACATTCAATTGAATAGTATAGCAAGACAAACAAAACAACAGCAAGTCAACCATTAATCAAGAAACTTACATTCGACTCTATTATATATTAGATTCTATTAAATATCTAATACTCTTAGCTGTATATTAGTGAGGCGATTAGTGAGAGTTAGTGAGCTGTCATGAGCTGTTAGTTAGTTAGAGTTGGCTATATATTTATCTTTCTCATTAATGAAGAAAAATATTCTCCATCTTCCTCTCATGTTTAACTGCTTTACTTCATTCAACATGGTATCTCGAGCCTAGGGTTTTTTTTTTTCAATCTTCAAGTTTTTCTTCGTTTTACTTTCAGGTCGGCATATTCGTTGCTGATTCCGTTGATTTTTCGTCTGGCATATCCGTTGTCATCTCGATATTCTTGAGTTTTTTCTTTTTGAGAATTGTTGGTGTTCTCTGAATTTTTGTTTTTGAATGGATTCGAATTCTTCGTCTCGTGGTTTAGTTCTTCCTCTCATGTTTAACTGCTTTACTTCATTCAACAAACACAGTTTCCTCCTTCCACATCTCAATTGCCTTGACAAAAGACCTTGAGGAAGTCCCTGTTCAAAGCAAGAAAGAACAATCAAAATTCAAAATCCCATTACAAATCCCTCTCATATATCAGCTTAATTAGTATCTAAACAGTAATCAGCAGCATATATACCTAAGAACATGATTATAATCAAGACGGTGATCAGCCAATAGGGGAAGACAACACTCAAAGTGACACCAATGGTGATCCCAAGCAACAGCATGGGCTGAAACAGAAGAGCCAAATCATAATCGAGGATCGGCACTTCCCCGCATGGATGAGGCACCCTCAAATTGTACCAAACTGAAGATGCAGATGCCCCCATTATCATGCCTACACACATAATTCAATAAAACACAACCCCAATCGAAATTATTGTCCACGAAAAATCTCAAATCTACAAAGATAAATCAGCTTTACAAAGGTAATTATAAGTTTCTTACAATTACCTCTGCAAAGCTGATTTATCTTTGTAGTTTTGAGATTTTCATGGGCAAGAGTTTCGATTGGGGTTTGTGTATGATTGAATTCTGTGTGTAGGCATGAAAATGGGGGCATCTGCATCTTCAGTCTGGTACAATTTGAGGGTGCCTCATCCATGCAGGGAAGTGCCGATCATCGATTATGATTTGGCTCTTCTGTTTCAGCCCATGCTATTGCTTGGGATCACCATTGGTGTGTCTTTGAGTTTTGTCTTCCCCTATTGTCTCATCACCGTCTTGATTATAATCTTGTTCTTAAGTATGCTGCTGATTACTGTTTAGAACTAATTAAGCTGATAATGAGAGGGATTTGTAATGGGATTTTGAATTTTGATTGTTCTTTCTTGCTTTGAACAGGGACTTCCTCAAGGTCTTTTGCCAAAGCAATTGAGATGTGGAAGGAGGAAACTGTGTTGAATGTAAGTTTCTTGATTAATGGTCTTAAATTTGTTGATAAAGAAGCTATTCACTTGCTCTGGTGTTTTGTTTGTCTTGCTACAATATTCAATTGACTGTAGTAATGGTCTAAATCATTAAAACCGTTGTCTCACTGTGGAGTGATTGCCATTTAATTTTGTCTATTTTTTTTATTTTTGTTGTTTGGTAGCCAATATGGGATAAGTTGATATAAGGCAAATCATAGATATGGTAACTTGATGTGTGAGATTACATGAAGATTAGGTAGTTAGAATAGGGTGTTTGGGACATATGATATTGAATATGGATATCTTATGTAACTTGTTTGGTAAACAATATTATAACATGATAAAAAAATATCAATTTACTAATATACCCTCACAAAATTTCCTAAGTTACATTCCTATCAAGCTTTTCCCCCCAAATACGTAGATCCATCTTCATTTTTCCCGCACTTCTCATTCGAACCCTAAAACGCTCTGATCAAAGAAAATTGAAGCGCCGTCCTAAATTTAACTGGGTGGGGAAGAGAGGGTGTGGCCGGCGATCCCAATAGACGTTGGCAAGAATACTGCATCGACATGGCTGCAACACTTCAAAGTTAGAATTTTGTTGTCACTTTCGATATGAACAAATGGATTTTATATTTCACACGAAAAACTTTTGTTAGCCGGCAGTTAATTCGTCAAAGTGGCACATATCGCTTATGGTTGATTCTGAAATGTTTTAAAAATTTTATTATGTGCAAGACCGATGCACAATTCTAGTAGTTTTGACTGGTGCATATGAAATACGTGGAATATCACAGTTTTCTTGAAAACTACCTTATATACATTCTGTAGAGATGCATAATCTGTAAATTTTTGTTGTGTTAACTTGAAAAGGATAATTAGGTAAGTAATGACATGGGGAAGAGTGTGAAAAAAAGAACCCGGGCGTCGTTCATGGACGCCGGAAGAGGAAGAGGTGCTTCTTAAAGCCTTGAAGGAATTGGTTGTCAAGGGTGGAAGTCTGATAATGGCTTCAGGGTAGGTTATCTTAACAGATTAGAGGAAGCTATGAAGAAAGTATTTCCTGAGACTAACCTCAAGGCCTGGCCTCATATCAACTCTAGGCTCACTAGTTGGAAAAAAAACCTATAGGCAAATAGTGACTATCTTGAGCATGAGTGGGGTGGGCTTCGATTTGCACGGAGACAATAAGATAGACTGTGATCCTGAGCAATGGGAGGCAATTATTGTTGGAAATTTGGTTTTTTGACCAAATAAATAATAATTAATATTTAATTTATTACGTAAATTAAATATTAGATTATTGTTCTACTCGTGGAGTAGATGAACGTGGTATATTTATATGCTCAAAACCGATTTCTGGTGAGTGAGATATAAATGTTCAAAGTTTGGTGGAGAATTACTTCATTAGTTAATGAAGTGTAAGTTATACCACATTGATTAAATATTAATGTGGTGTGCTGTTTAAAAGTGTTTAAACATGTGGGCTTAATAACAAGTGGGCCAAGTAAGTGGATAAGTGTGTGGTTGGGCTCTCGCGTGAGCACACACTCGATCCGGCCCCGCCGTCCGTGCCGGACGGCACGGACGGCTCGGGCTCGGGCTCGGGCCTCGGCCTCGGGTTCGGGTTCGGGTTCGGGTTTCGTGGCCGTGGACTTGGATCTTGGCAATTGGTCCTTTGGGTGGTCCTTTGGGCCTTTGGCTTGGGTTTGGGCTTGGGCCTTGTATACTATATTTTTTGGACCACAAAATATATAGTGTATTGGGCCATGTTTTGGGAGCCCAAACGTCTAGCCCATCTGTATGTGTGCGTGGCCCGATCCGTTGCAGCCCAAGAGAATCTTCCAGAATGGCTGTTACAATAGCATTCAACCCCACCATCTTCAACAGTCGGAAACCGACGGTAACAGCCAAGTAGTGGCTCGTAAATGCCATAATGGCATTTAAATCTCCCCATGGTGATCAGCCCTATAAATAGGAGGCATGGTTGCATTTCATAAACACACCAACGAAAACCATCTCTGCATTCTTTCATTCTCTCGAGCTCAGTTTCTTCGCCTCTTTTCAGTTCGCCGAAGCTTCTTAGTTTGCGGTGCTGTTACTAAGAAGACGAGAAGTCGTTTTATCTTTGGGGACGAAGCGCCAAATCCGTGAGCACTAGCCGGGGCGTAATTCGTCTTGCGGAAAGAGGGTTTCCTCGACTCGACTTCAAATTTCAATTTGTTCACTTGTAATCTTCGTTTTTCCTATTGTAATTGTACGCCCGGCAAGTTCTACATTTTACAACAATCGCAAGACGAATTATACTTGCCGTTCGAAGGAGTTTAGAAATTCAATCACCTATTCGAAGATGACAAGTGCTGCAGCTTCCACCGACTCATCCATTGAAGCTTCGACATTACCATCTACTATGTCGTCAACTGTTCCATCAACCATGTCAACGCCGTTGCCAACTTTCACTACTGCATCGGCAATGAACTTCAACACTGGCGGTTCAACCGGAGGCTCGACTATGCCTTCAAGTTCGTGGGTTTGGAGTAACCCGTTTTTGTCAAGCGGTGGTTCCGCTTCAAGCGGCACCGTGGGTTCCACTTTTAGTGGAACTGTTGGAGCGCCATTCATGGGCTCGACTGTGGGGGCGGCCTATGGGCCTAACCCAAGTGGCTCCCTTATGGGAGCAAACTCGGCACCAAGGGTGATGCCACCCGCCGAGAAGCCGCCGAAGTTTAGCGGAGCTGACTTCAAAAGGTGGCAACAAAAGATGTTGTTCTACTTGACAACATTGGGAGTGGCAAACTTCCTCACGGAAGATGAGCCGGCTGCGCCAAATGCCAATGAGGTGAACTTCCATGTTCGTGCCTTGTATGACAATTGGCGAAATGGAGACTATTTGTGCAAGAATTTCATTCTCAACGCTTTGGATGATAGCTTGTACAATGTGTACTCTGGTGTCAACACCTCCAAAGGAATTTGGGAGGCGTTAGACAAAAAGTACCGTAGCGATGACGCGGGTACAAAGAAGTTTGTTGTAGCCCGATACTTGGACTACAAGATGGTCGATTCTCGATCGATGATGGAGCAAGTACAAGAGTTTCAACTCATTGTGCATGACGTCCATGCTGAGGGGATGGTCCTTCCGGACGCGTTCGTGGTGGCGACCGTGATCGAGAAGCTACCCCCAAACTGGAAAGATTTCAAGAGCTACCTTAAGCACAAGCGAAAAGAGATGACTCTTGAAGACTTGATTGTGAAGCTACGCATCGAGTCTGATGTGCGCGATCAAGACAAACCGAAGGCACCGTCTGATGCCAAGGTGAACTTGATGGAGAAGGGCGGTCCCTCCAACAAGCGTGATCGCCCAAATGCCAAAGACAAAGGTAAGGCGAAGGGACCATCGAAGAAGTTTGATGGTGATTGCTACAATTGTGGCAAGCATGGGCATACTGCGAAGGACTGCAAGAAGCCCAAGAACAAGAAGAAGAAGAAACATGCTGCCAACGTCGCCGAAAAAGATGGTGAGTGGGTGAAAGAAGACTTTACGGCTGTGGTCACCGAGGAGGTCAACCAAGTCGAAAAGCCGGGAGGCTGGTTCATCGACACTGGCGCTACTGCGCACGTGTGTGCCGATAGGAACAAGTTTGTTACCTATCAAGCTGTTGAGGGGAGGAAGCTCAACATGGGGAACCAAGCTTCGTCCGTGGTTGTCGGAATTGGAGATGTGGTGCTAAAGCTTACATCCGGGAATTCTCTAACTTTGAAGAACGTGCTGCATGTTCCCGACATCCGAAAGAACTTGGTCTCAGGCTCTATTCTAGTTAATAAGGGGTTTAGACTAGTTTTTGAGTCTGACAAGTTTATTTTGTCAAAGAGTGGTACTTTTCTTGGAAAGGGTTACCTCTCTGATGGTCTCTTTAGGTTGAATGTATTGGCTATACGCCATGTACCAAAATCTATTGAGAGTAATGAGAATGCTACTACTTCCTCTTACATTGTTGAGTGCTCTAATTTATGGCATTGTAGATTAGGACATGTTAATCTAAATGCTATAAAACGATTAGTAAATTTAGATTTACTAAAGTTAAATGAAGTTAACACTCAAAACAAATGTGAAGTTTGTGTTGAGGCAAAAATGACAAAACCACCGTTTCATTCGGTTGAGAGGAGCACGAAACCCCTTGATTTAATTCACACCGATGTGTGTGATTTAAAGTATGTGCAAACTCGTGGTGGTAAGAAGTACTTTATCACGTTCATCGATGATTGCACGAGATATTGTTATCTTTATCTTTTAAGAGGTAAAGATGAGGCTATTGAAGCGTTCAAACACTTCAAGAATGAAGCCGAAAATCAACTAAGTAGTCGAATTAAGAGTGTTCGAAGTGACAGAGGTGGCGAATATGTCGCTCCGTTTGAGGAATTATGCAACGAAAGTGGTATAATTCATCAAACGACGGCTCCATACTCACCCCAATCAAATGGCGTTGCTGAACGTAAAAATCGAACTCTTAAGGAGATGATGAATGCTTTGTTGATTAGTTCAGGGTTGCCCCAAAACATGTGGGGGGAAGCTGTCTTGACAGCCAACTATATATTAAACAAGATTCCACTCAAAGGTAAAGATGTTACTCCTTATGAGTTATGGAAAGGTTGGAAACCGTCGTACAAATACCTTAAAGTGTGGGGGTGTTTGGCGAAGGTTGAAGTGCCTCTACCTAAACAAGTTACAATTGGCCCTAAAACGGTTGATTGTATCTTTATTGGGTATGCACATAACAGCAGCGCCTATCGCTTTGTTATCCACAAGTCGGAAGTACCCGACATGACTGTGGGTACAACGATCGAGTCAAGGAATGCAATATTCTTTGAACACATATATCCTTGTAAAGACAAGGGTAATGTAGAAACCAATTCTAGCAATAGAATTGAAGGTGAAGCCACGAGTTCTAAATCCGAGGATGAAGAACCTAAGTCACGCAAACGACAAAGGTCTAATCCGGAAGATAGTGAACTGAGACGTGGTAGTAGAGTTCGGAAACCAAAGCAATTTGGTCCGGATTATGTAGTGTTCATGTTGGATCAAGAACCTACGACGATCAAAGAAGCTTTTTCTAGATCGGACAGTCCGCTTTGGAGAGAAGCGGTACAAAGTGAAATTGAGTCCATTAGGCAAAACCACACTTGGGTGTTGGTTGATTTGCCCGAAGGGTGTAAACCCTTGGGGTGCAAATGGATCCTTAAAAGGAAATACAAAGCCGATGGATCAATTGACAAGTACAAGGCCCGTTTGGTTGTCAAAGGGTTTAAGCAGAAAGAAGGGTACGATTATTTCGATACCTATGCTCCTGTAACAAGGATTACATCCATTCGGGTGCTTCTCGCAATTGCTGCATTGCACAATCTCGAGATACATCAAATGGATGTGAAAACTGCTTTCCTCTATGGAGATTTAGAGGAGGAAATCTATATGGAACAACCAGAAGGATTTGTAGAACTTGGTAAAGAGAAGAAGGTTTGCAAACTGGTTAAGTCCCTTTATGGATTGAAGCAAGCGCCACTTCAATGGCACTTGAAATTTGATAGTGTGATGCTATCAAATGGTTTTAAAATAAACGAATGTGACAAATGTGTTTACATTAAGAACACAAATAACGGATATGTTATTGTGTGTCTTTATGTAGATGACATGTTAATTATGGGTAGCAATATCCGTGTAATTAACGAAACGAAAAGCATGTTAAAGAGGAACTTTGACATGAAAGACTTGGGTTTAGCGGATGTTATTCTTGGTATGAAAATACTAAGGAAATCTGATGGGATTGTCTTGTCACAATCTCACTATGTTGAGAAAGTGCTCAAGAAGTTTAACGCTTTTGATAGCGTGCCCGCTAAAACTCCTATTGAACTTAATGTTCATTTGAGCAAGAATCGAGGTGAGTCTGTTGCTCAAGAAGACTATGCTCGAGTCATAGGGTGTTTAATGTATCTTACAAATTGCACTAGACCCGACATAGCATGTGCCGTTAACAAATTGAGTCGTTACACGAGCAATCCAAGCAAAGAGCATTGGAGAGCTCTTGTACGAGTTTTGAGATACTTGAAGTATACTCAAAGTCATGGGCTACATTTTTTGAGATACCCCCCGGTACTTGAAGGGTACTGTGATGCGAATTGGATTTCGGACACGAAAGATTCACTTTCTACAAGTGGGTACGTGTTTACTATTGGGGGTGGAGCTGTTACGTGGAGATCCACAAAACAGACGTGTATAGCCCGATCCACCATGGAGTCCGAATTCATAGCTTTAGATATAGCTGGTGAACAAGCCGAATGGCTAAGAAACTTTCTTGAGGACATACCATGTTGGGAGAAACCATTACCTCCGGTGATGATTCACTGTGATAGCCAAGCGGCTATTGGTAGGGCAAAAAGTGGTTTGTATAATGGTAAGTCTCGACATATTCGTCGACGACATAATACCGTGAGACATTTGATCACAATTGGGATTATCTCAGTCGACTATGTAAAGTCGTTGGATAATCTAGCGGATCCACTAACCAAAGGGTTAAACCGTGATCAAATGAATAAGTTGCTAGAGGGAATGGGAGTAAAATCCACAAATTAAGAACTATCATAGTGGTAACCCAACCATGATGATTGGAAATCCCAAGAACTTGGTTCAAAGGGAAAACTAAGCTATGAAAGTTCGTGTGAAAACACTCACATTTATCTATTCCTTAGAAAGCGTTTGAGTGTTGAAAGCTTGCCTAGTGGTGAGGTTAAGTCTATGACTTTTAATGATTCCTAAATACCTCGAGGAGGTTGAGTATGGCAAGATACTCGGTAAAGAATCACCTATGTAAGTGTGAAGTGAGGCCGCTTCGTTAAGATACACTTATGAATCCAAAGGGGTGTTCAAGGCCGAAATGGACACAAAACGTGAGAACGGATGAGGTTGAGGTGTATAAGCGTTAACATCGTTGTCTCGGTGCACGCCATGGAGGGATAGTTCAAAGCATTGCGCTACTATGCCGCCTGTGTACTCGATGGTGTTGACTATGGAAGGTTCAAAGCCATAAACTACCTATCCTAATACTTTTATACCTCATGAGGACTGAGCTCTTGCATTTGCATACATTTGCATATGGCTATCTCACTCATGTGGGGGATTGTTGGAAATTTGGTTTTTTGACCAAATAAATAATAATTAATATTTAATTTATTACGTAAATTAAATATTAGATTATTGTTCTACTCGTGGAGTAGATGAACGTGGTATATTTATATGCTCAAAACCGATTTCTGGTGAGTGAGATATAAATGTTCAAAGTTTGGTGGAGAATTACTTCATTAGTTAATGAAGTGTAAGTTATACCACATTGATTAAATATTAATGTGGTGTGCTGTTTAAAAGTGTTTAAACATGTGGGCTTAATAACAAGTGGGCCAAGTAAGTGGATAAGTGTGTGGTTGGGCTCTCGCGTGAGCACACACTCGATCCGGCCCCGCCGTCCGTGCCGGACGGCACGGACGGCTCCGGCTCCGGCTCCGGCTCCGGCTCCGGCTCGGGCTCGGGCCTCGGCCTCGGGTTCGGGTTCGGGTTCGGGTTTCGTGGCCGTGGACTTGGATCTTGGCAATTGGTCCTTTGGGTGGTCCTTTGGGCCTTTGGCTTGGGTTTGGGCTTGGGCCTTGTATACTATATTTTTTGGACCACAAAATATATAGTGTATTGGGCCATGTTTTGGGAGCCCAAACGTCTAGCCCATCTGTATGTGTGCGTGGCCCGATCCGTTGCAGCCCAAGAGAATCTTCCAGAATGGCTGTTACAATAGCATTCAACCCCACCATCTTCAACAGTCGGAAACCGACGGTAACAGCCAAGTAGTGGCTCGTAAATGCCATAATGGCATTTAAATCTCCCCATGGTGATCAGCCCTATAAATAGGAGGCATGGTTGCATTTCATAAACACACCAACGAAAACCATCTCTGCATTCTTTCATTCTCTCGAGCTCAGTTTCTTCGCCTCTTTTCAGTTCGCCGAAGCTTCTTAGTTTGCGGTGCTGTTACTAAGAAGACGAGAAGTCGTTTTATCTTTGGGGACGAAGCGCCAAATCCGTGAGCACTAGCCGGGGCGTAATTCGTCTTGCGGAAAGAGGGTTTCCTCGACTCGACTTCAAATTTCAATTTGTTCACTTGTAATCTTCGTTTTTCCTATTGTAATTGTACGCCCGGCAAGTTCTACATTTTACAACAATTATAAAGGTATGAAGGAATTGCTTTACGTAATTACATATAATTTAACATGAATCTGCATTTGAACATTAATCTTGGAGCTGATTTTATTCATTTTTCAGACTGACAGTACTGCTGTCAAGCTTAGAGGTCGTCCATTGCTGATGTTTGAAAGCTGGAAAGTGGTGTTTGGCAAGGATCGAGCCACCGGAGAAGGGGCAGGGGACGTTATGGAGTCTGTGAACGTCTTGATTGCTGAGCATGGTGTGGCTGATGTAGTGTAGATCCGATTAACTTGGATGACAAAAAAACGATTGATGCCTAATTGACTAACCCTTTAGGTATATAGGTCTAGCATTATGTTTAGATGTAACAATGAATATGCAATCTGTTTATTCGTGCCTTTTTTAGAGTCTTGGCTATGTCCATTGTTAGCCACCGTATGTATTTTTCTCATTAAGATTTTGGTGTGACCTTTTCTTTCTATTTTTTGCAGCCCTTCACAATGTTGGCAACGTACGATACGGCAATGATTCCATTCCTTTCGTATCTTCTTAAGGCGTTTACCTTGCGGGATAATGATGTATCGAACTAATTTATCCAGCCTAACCTTGTGTTTATGTTTATTAAGGATGAATTGATTAATTTTATTCAATATAACTTTTTTTTAGAATTATATATAAAATTTATTACAGATATAGCATATTTTATTTATTACACAAGAGTGAGATTCTTAATCCTTCTTAATTCTCAATACTCCACACCAAAAGTGAAATTGGGGCCCATATTCATACAATCTCTTTGGCCCAAATATTAGGCCCATTCGATTTAGACCTGCAAAAAGAAGTCATTATTCTATTTTTGAAAGAACATACTACTACATAAATGATCCCACTTGCACAAAAGGATAAACTAAAATTAATTTCTAATTACAAGACCATCCAAATAAATTAATAGACAACAAACACTCAGTTGGTAAAATGTTTTTCTTTTAACTCAAGGTCAAGAGTTCGAATCATCATGAAAGGGAAATGAAAGAGTCTTCCGCTTCGGCACCGTGGTCACCGTCGGCCACGAACCGACATCCAGCGAGATCGATTGAGTTATCACTTCTTCTTCTTTTTTTCTTTTTTTTCTTTTTTTTTTTGGCTTGTTAAAATTTATTGTATTGGTGGACGGAAATAGAAAGAAGATATAAAATTGTCCGTTCATTAAATAGCGTTGGACATAAGTATTGTAGCATCAACGTTACGCATTGATATAAAAAAAATGTACTGTACAAAATATCCAGTGCTAGTGTCGTTTTCAGTACTTATTGTTAATTAACCAAGACGTGTAGATTAATTTAATGTGGCGAACGAATATATATATAGCAATTGTAATTATTGAGTCACAGCTCATACTTAATTAAGCTACACCATGATTGAAACCAATAATGATTTGTAGAGCTAATGCCTTGCATGCCTTTTATTCAATTTTTTTTAAGAACAATTAACTTCAACATTCTCAACCAACATTGCTTGTATTGGTTTGCTCATAAATGTTGAGGTTGGGACAACAAATGTGATTAAATTTTATACTTAAAGTTGCCTAAATAGGTTAATTAAATTGTAAATGTGTGATTCGAAAATAATTTTAATTAAAATACAAAATAAATCTAGGTATGCCAGTGTGAAAGTCATACTCCCTCTGTCCCGTTAATAATGAGCTCGCTTTATTAAAATTTAATTTATTATAATATTCGACGAGCTTATTATCAACGAGACAGTTAGAGTATAATATTCCCGATTATATGAAAAATAGAAGCCATCCATCTCACCACAAAATTAATACATCAATTAATTTCTAAACCACTAAAAATTAAAAGCACAAAGCGAGATGAAGAAAGTGTGAATTATTAGAATTAGTCATAAAACAAAATCTAATTAAATGAAGCTAATGATAATTAGTGAGTAACAAAAAGTCTGGAATTAAACAGTAGTAGTAGTAAGAAACCTAAATAATTAAATTAACTCTGCCATATTGTTCACACTCGGTGATCTCCTACAAAGAAGCTTAATTTTGTTAGGGGGCCTAGCTAGTGAAATTAATTAGCTAGTGATAACTCAAGTTAATCATGATAATGATATATGAACACTGCAACTAATTAACTCAAGGCAGAGGTCCCCAGTTATATGGAGTCATGTAATCTTCAACGTTGAGTACATAGTTGCACTCTTCGCCGCCGCCGCCTCTTCCTCCTTTCTCCGACGACCTCGGGATAATCGAAGTGCTTTCCACCGTTTCTTCCCCGGAAACATCCGTCGATACTTGTTTCTTCGCCACTTGATCCTTCAGTATTGCCCTCAATGCCAAAACCTTCAACCCCAAAAAATACAAAGTTTAGTATTATTATTATTATTATTATTTATTTATTTATTTTTATTTTTTATGTGTTAGCTAGAGTACAAAATGGATGTAGCAACTTTACGTAAGGAGAGAAAAAAGCCCAAAAAAGAAAGCTGCTTGCAGTGTTTAGTTTCTCTCTTGCATGAAAATGACATATGGAATTAGTCATCATGTGTGAAGAATTTTTTATTTTATTTTTTTTACTTTTCTTGGGACTCAAAATTTTAGAATTTAGAGGAGAAGGAGAAGATAAGTTCCTTCCTCATGATAAACAAAAACTGGCAGTAGGGCTGACATTTCCTTCTTTATTCATGCAAACAAATTACTCAAAATTTTTAAATAATATAAATGGAATTGAAGAAAAAAAAAAGAAAAGAATTACTTGTATGAGGTTGAGAACGCCCAAGCGATAAATATGCGCTAGACTTTCATAAATGGGCAAAAAAAATCGTACGACTACCATCATGCATGTAATAAATTATAGAGACAAGATGAAGAAAAATAAATAGCAAATAATTAAAGAAATATATAGATAGTATACATTTAATACCTCTTGGTGGAGCTTGTGCTTCTCCCTTGAGACGGCGTCGTACTCCTGCTTAAGCGCGTCGTACAAGCGCTCGAGCTGCTTCCCCTTCCACCTAGCCCTACGGTTCTGAAACCAGACGGCGATTTGGCGCGGCTGAAGGCCTAGGTCTTTAGCCAGCTTCATTTTCCGATCTGGGTCGAGCTTGATTTCCTCTTGGAAGCTGTTCTCGAGCGATTCGAGCTGCTCGGTGCTGAGGCGCTTCTTCTTCGGATCATGGCCTCCTCCTCCGCCTCCACCTCCTCCGTACATGTTCATGCTCATGCTGCTGTTGCTGCTGCTGCTCTTCTCCATTATCGTCGGAAGAATTGATGAACTTTGCTTCATTTCCAGCCCTAAAATCATTTATATAAAATATATTTATATATATTATAAGTATGGATGATGAATGTATTTTGATGCATGCAGAGAGGAGTGAATGCGACGAGGATGACGACTGATCATCGTGCTTTTTCTTTTCTTTTCTTTTTTTTATCTGACATGTTAATGATTCAAAAAGGCAACTTTCTTTGAGGGAAGATTTAATTAAGATCGCAGAACAGTTATTGTTTAGTTCAAAGAAACGAAGCTCTTCTCTCTGCACCTGTCTACTAGTACATACATACAGGGGGAGAGAGAGAGAGAGAGGGTTGGCTAATGGCTAGACTCCATAACTACTGCTCTTCTTCTGTAATTACAAATATAACAACTCTTTTATATATTAGGGTATTTCTCGGTCAGTCCTAACCTAAACCATGTAAGGAAATGATGAAAACCCTCGTTTTGCAAGAAAAATAAAATAAAATAGAATAAAAATCGGAATGAAACCCTAGTTTGAGAAAGTAATTACAAGTGAAGTGATAGTGAATAGAGAACTTGCCTGGGAACTGATCGTAGTTGTAGTTGTAGAGAAAGCTAAAAGAATTCTCAGCCGGTCGAGAAACGAAAGGGACTCGAAGGTTGCCATTCCAATCCATATCTTCTAACTCTCTCTCTCTCTCTCTCTAAAAGAATGAAGACAGAATATATATAGCAGTATGTGTTACTAGTATATGTTATATATGAGGTGAGGGATGGACGTTTACTTTAGTGAATCAAGAGAAAAGGACTGCTTCTCTCTCTCTCTCTCTCTCTCTCTAGAGAGCAATAGCAATAGCAATAGCAATAGCAATAGAGCATATATTAGAGAGCAATAGCAGAGGGAGGGGGTTGTTTGAGTTCCCTTTTGGTGAACAAAGTGAAAATGAGAAAGGGAAGGAGTGGGGTGTGGAGATCTCTTTTGGAAGCTTTACTCTTACAAGAATGTTGTCTACCGCAAGAAGAAACAAGACAAACCCCCTTACCCTTTTGTAACAATCCTTGCCTCTAACTTTGGACGCACCTAATTAATACTCCTACTACTACTATACCTTCTCTCTCTCTCTCTCTCCTCTACTCTCTCTACTTCCAAAATAAAAGAAAATAAATAAATAAACAAAGATGGGGTGTATAGTGTATAGTGTATAATGTGAGTATATGAACATGACCATTTAATATGTATAGGCCGAGTATTAATGGATGAATGCAAGAAATTAATTACTATATAGTAGTAATATATATACTTAGAGAGAGAGAGAGAGAGAGAGATGGGGAATTTTGTATTTGAAAAAAAGGAAGAAGAAAATGAAATGAAAGAGGATCGGAGGGTAATCAGAGGTCGCGATCTGGTCCCCCTTAACTCTTAAGGCCTTCCTTCAACTTGAACCCCTGCCCATACAACTGACATTTTCCCCTTCTCCTTTCTCACGCCTTCTCCTTCTTCACTCACTCCATGTTTCCTTCCCCCCCTCCCCCCTCCGTACACACACACATTACTTTTTTATTTTTATTTTCTTTTCTTTCTTTAATTTTTATATATACATTATCCAATAATATGTTATATCCAAAGGGTAATGTCTCAAATATATTTTTCTTTTAAGACTTTCCTCTTTTTTTTTAATAGTACCATATATGCAGACCCTATATTCTTATGTACCAGAATTTTGCTCACTCTCTTACGTCTATCTTGATCCGAGATGGAGGTTGGCCACGTTTTAGGTCTATTTTAAACAAGTATTATGTGGGTCGGAGATAGACGATGAATGCTCCCCTACCCATCGCGTATATACTTAGCCCATGTTTGGTTCATATTTTTTTGGGTAGGGAAAGGGAAACAATTAAGTGATTCCATTATTTTTTGTTTGGTTTTGATAATATGTTATCCATTTCCCTTACTTGAGGGTAACCCAATCCATTACATTATTACCCTTCAAGAAGGAGGGGAAACAAGGAAAAAGAAAATCCCCTTACAAATGACTCTCTTTCTATTATTGAACCAAACACTCAATAAAAGTAACTATTATCATTATCATTCCCTTACTTGATTTGATTCCATTCCGTTTCCGTTACCCAACTTGAACCAAACGACCCCTTAATATATTTGCGGCTGACATGGTAATAATATTATTTTTTTAAATATATATTATTTATATACTTTATAAAAAATAAACTTTACTAAAAAAAACTTAAATGAAAATCTGTTTACCTTTTAGATTTTGACCAAGTAAAATAAGATTTGCTGCGTATATCGAAGTAGAAAATATTGAAGCTCCCTTCTCTTTCACACTTACCCTTCTTTTTCTTTTGCACTGCAACTGCATTTAATGATTTGGGTCGGATCTAGCTATACAAAGATCCAAAAAGAATGACTGATGGTCACGCCCTCGATACTTCCAGACTTTTAAATAAAATAATTAATAATGAAATAAAACAAAAATTAGTACGACTTAATTATACTAGTGTAAGTAAGTATTCAGATTTATTTCAAAGTACAAATAATCAAGAAGAAATTCACACTCTATCCATGACTGAAATGATCCTGACATATTATAAAGAAATTAAAAGAAAAATATAAGGTGGCTTAATTTTTTTCGTGTTTTTCACCTTAATTACCTCGTGGATTTATTTTTTCAATTATTATGTAAAGCTTTTCGCAATTTGTTCAAAAATTTTTAAAAAAAGAAAAACAAAGAAAAATAAAAATAAAAAGGACTCAACTGAGAGTGGACAGATAATAAATATTATAATCATCATGAATTCATGACATGCTTCTTTCTATAAGAATGCGTGTAATTAATAGATGCATGCTCCTATACCTGAATATGTATCTTAATATAGTAATATTCTTCTAATTTCCTAAGAAAAAGCCTCTTGGCTTTGCAAAATTAGCCTTTTCTTTTTAAGGTACAATGACTGGAATTGCTGAGTCTTAGACTGATTCGGAGTGTCACTGTCGTATGTTAAAAATATTTCTCAAATCAATATTTTTGTTTTTGATTTTTCTTTAATTGTTGCTAATTTATGAAATATTTTAAACGTGTGGCGAGCATCCGACAGTGTAATAACAAATGTAATACCGAAATGCAATAGAAGATCTAGATCGGTTTTAGTTTTAATATCTTAGACACCATAAATAAATAAATAAGATATATAAAGAAAAATTGAAAATTAAAGTAATTAGCATTGGGAGTAAGTAGAGCTAGGTGCCTAATAAT
>CM038117.1:4938902-5011525 GCA_001642375.2 Mentha longifolia
CCGGCCCGTCGGTTCGCGGATGGCCCGTCGGTCCCAACGGCTATTTTTCGGCCCGACGGTCCGGACCGGCGGTTAACCGTCGGTTCCGGGCCTAATTTAAGTCGACCCTAGCCCGGCCCTAGTTGAACGCTTCCGGTCCCGGTCCTAGCCCGTTGACCGGCGGGCCGGGCCAAAACCGTTGACTTTCGGGCCGGTTCACGGTTCGGCCCGCCGGTTCGTCCGGCCCCTGCATGTCTATTTATGGTAAAGAAAAATTAAAGACTTATGCCTTGCCTTGCAAGTTCGCCAAATACTCAGGACCAACGGTGACCATGTTGCTAGCAGCATCATAGTGGACCCCTTGCCTTAACTTCCACAACCGAAATGCAGCGAACCTTTCCATAAGCTCTCTGATCTTCCGAGCAACGTCGGTAACGCTCCACGGATTTCCATCGCGATCATGGTATTACCGACAATTTACTGGCCACATCAGGAACCTCTTTCAGCAACGCCATCTGATCACCCCGACATTGACAAGGCCTCCTCGATCGAGAAGAAGTTGGATTAATGTTGCCTCCTCCGATCTGGACCAGTGCGTGTTTGCATCGGCGTTGTCCATAGTGTTGATGATTGATAGTAGAAGGGAAGAGAAGTGAGAAGGTTTCATGAAATTTGAGGGTTTTGGAAGATGTTTGGGTTTAAAATGGGGTTTAAAAGAAATTTTGTTGTTCCATTTCTGGTAGAAATTAATATAAATAAGAAAGGACTAGAAGGATGAGGTTTATTATATTAGGGGGATGTAGTGCGTAGATAAAATGTAATGTTAGTTATTATCTTGCTAAGTATATATCAAAGATCAATCCAACACGTAATAATATTACTAATGAATGTTTCGACATATATATATGCGCCGGATTAGATCTTCAACAAAGTTGTTGATCTATCAAAGGCATCCTCCATGCAATTTTTTTTAACATAACAACAAATTCATTAAACTAAGGGACTCTTTCATATCTTAGAATAAACCATGATAATTAAAAAGTAAGATAGTAGTGGAGAACCAACATAAAATAATTGGTTGTTGGGTAACAGTGAGGAGACGGACATTTCTTATAGGGAGTCCAAAATAATCGCAAGTTTAAAAGTTCACGAGAAAGTTAAAAAATTAAATAAATAAAAAAAAAGCTACTAATTTGATCGTACGAAAACATAAAAAGTTAATTAAACATGATAATTATAACACACACACTACAACAAAATGCTCCACTAGTGACATAATTTTAGAGGAATTGTGCTACTTATAAATGTCACTAAAAAACAATTGTCACACTTTATGGTTGAGTAGCTAATATACGTGTCATAAAATTTTGTGACATTTGAGAGTGTAACTAATTTTTATGACATGTATAAGTGTAGCTAATCTTTGTGACATGTGAAATTATAACTATCTAATGACATGTAAATATATCACTGTTTTTTGTGACATGTGACATTGTTAACTATTTTTTGAACTTAGCGAGGCTATATTTTTTTTACCCCATTCAAGAATCGGGAACACGGCCTTCATTCCAAGAGCGAACTTCCTAGACCTTGACTGATCCTTAAAATGAGTGCAAAGGTTCATCGGAGAAGAAAGTCTCCTTCAATGTGGTCCAAAACTTCTGCTTAGGTGGGACACCAACTCTGTGTGGCAAAGTCGACAAAGGCATGTTTCTCCCGTTCATCTCCTTCGTCTCAAATGCCTCCTCGCCTCGGCCTTCCATAATGAAATGTGAAATACACATACTAAAAACTTTTGATCATGCAACAGTCCTTATTCAAAGGGGTATCATGTCTCATAGTTTTAGTTTAACTTTTAGTATTTATAATGACTTCTTTCGATGGAAAAATATATTCAAGTTCAATGAATCTGAGCCTTTGCATTTCCCATTCTCCAGTTATGTTTCTCCATTTGTAAGACATATTATTTTCTGCGCTTCAATCCTTTTTTAGATTAATCAAAAATGGCTATTCTTGTTTTGGATGAACATCATACGCAACTAGTTTCTTGAAAAGAATATTTTCATAAATAAAAAAATAAAATAAGAAAAAGAATAAAAGAAAATGTGTGAATATTACAGCCAACAAGTATTTAGTTGCTGGTAAGAAATCTCATTCATATAACATCTTAATCAAAAAAAAAAAAAAGTATAAGAGGAGTAAAAATGGTAAATAAGTATTAACATAATTATCAGTAAATATCAACAAATTAAATGGAGAGGAATGCAATAGGGCTTACACTTACACTAGTAATACATACTCAGGCGCAGGATAGCATCACTGCATCGTCATTTTTGGTACATTATAAACATTCTTAAATGAAAGTAGTAAAATGCACGTGTTTTGCACGCGCATAAATATAATTTGACCACAAAAAAAAAATTAAATTATGTAAATATAGTGATTAATGAAATATTCTATATTCTATGAATAAACTACGAGTAATATATTGTACTATATTTTGTGATAGAAACGTTCTACCGCTCGCTATAGGCACATCTAATGTGTCATCTATTGATTTGATAGTGTTATGTCGATAATCTTTTTATTTGAGTTTAATTTTTTTAGATATAATTCACTTTTAAAGTCGTTCATGTTAGTACCAAAAAGAAAAGTTTGTACAATTCGCAAGGGGAATTCTAGTAAATTACTAAAGTTGTTGTAATAGAAGATATGTAAATATCTTGTAGTTATTTTCTTTCCTTATTTTGTGCAGATTTGTTGTAATTTATATCTATATATTTCCATTGTGAATACATGATACTCATTGAAATAATTATATATTACTATTTATATTGCAAACAAATCAAAATCTGTAATGCTAAGATGCATGTGTGCAAAAGTTGTGCATATTTCTAATTTCAAAGTACAGTATTATAGTTTAAAAGTATAACCACAATTAATGACAAAAGGCATAAGGCAAAAGTATTTTCTAATGCAAGTCATAGCTCTCCACACCGTTGTGAAGTCTCCGTTGTGAAGTCTGTAAAAAGGGATTGGAGAGAGAACAAAACATGTTGATCCACACAAGACACCAACCTCCCAAAATAAACAACGTTTCTCTTAACAATGCTATAAATTTTTTTATATGGTTAATTAATTAGAAGAATTGATTTTTTCGATCATAAACATATCCTCACATTGCCATACTCTGCAGGGCCGGTCCAACCATAACATGAGGGCCGAGGCAATCCTCATTAACTACATATTCAATATTAGAAATTAATTTATGTGTCATGAAGAATGTGAAATATGGGTAATGGCTGCAAAATACTCCCTCTGTCCCATTGATATATGGATAGTTGACTGTCTTTTTGTGAGATAAAAAGACAGTCAACTATCCCTATATCAATAGGACAGAGAGAGTATTTTATAAAAAAAATTAGTTAGATTTGGGCTGTTGTGCGTGTGCGTGTGCGTGGGCCCCCAGATAAGTTGGAGCCTAGCCGAACCAAAACATGTAACTTGAAATCTATATGTTCCAATAATTAATAATTAGGCACAAACGATAGTTAGGCACAAACAATTAATTAGGTTTCAGGAAAATCTATATTTTTGGCATGGAATCTCCAAATTCATGTAACTTGAAATCTATATGTTCCGATAATTAATAATTAGGCACAAACGATAAGTATTTGTTAATTATAATATCTATTTTCCCCTAAATTAATACCAGGCTTACCAGCGATTATGAAATTATACTTGACCTGTGTCACATGTGCCCCTAAACGGCTACCACATGATGCCACTCAGGTAATAATGTTTTTTTTTTATAGAATTTATGTTACGAAAAAAAAAAATTACGGACTAAATCAGTTTTCATATTCTCAAACAAACTGACAAGAAAATTATATTGTATTTTCATATCATTATTATGTCAGTCGTAGACACATTAAGTAAAATCTACGGTGAACACTGGAACATTGCTCGTTACTAAAAACAAAAATGTGTGTCTTTTAGACAGACGAACCGAAAATGAAAGTGTGTATTTTTTTAACAGACAAAATGAATTGTATTTTATATAAATTATTTTATACTATTATTTATGATACTTCATTAAATGTGCAATAAATACTAAACAATTAAGTTAATATTAATATTTACTCAAAACAAATATAAATTTAATAATATAAAATGTGCTATTCTAATTTATGCCTTTATGTATCACATAGAATGTGAAATAGGGGTAATAGCCGAGAAATATTTTATAAAAGAAATTTAGGCAGACCAAATAATTAGGCAGAAAAAATAATGGCAGGTAAAATGCTGAAATAAGTTGAGATTAAAATCTATTTTTTAAGGGATAATGTTTTTTCCTTGGACTCTTTCATGATTTAAATTAGGCAGAAAAAGTAATGTCACGTCTATGATCGTATGGCAAATATGGAAAGATCGCAATGCTGCAGTTTGGAATAAAATATTATTTCAAATTCTCAACATTCTCAATACCATGCTTTTTCCAACAGAAATGAATGGCTCGCAGCTCAATTCAAGGGTCCGAATAATTATGCTGGACAAAATAATTCGTTAAGGTGTACGGGCTGGCATGATTTACCACATGGTTGGTTCCATCGCGGCGTCGATACTTTGAGCCTAACAAGTATTGGCATCATTCTTAGGGATGAAAGGGGTAACTTTGTGGCAGCAAAAGTGCGTTGTTTTTCTGGTTGTGGATGAGGGAGAAGCAATGGGAGTATATGAGACTCTTTAATTTCTTGGATCAAGGAACGTGGAATTGAGAATGCTATGATTGAAACAGATTGCCAAATTGTAGCGGATGCTATTTCTTCTTCCTTGACTGACTATTCGGAATTAGGTCTAATTGTGGGGTGTAGTAAGCGTATTTTAGAGTCCTGCGGTAATTTTAAGGTTAAGTTTGTCCGACGTGATGCCAACGTGTTGGCTCACCGACTTGCTAGAGTCTCTAAGGATTTACTGAATCCGCATGTTTGGGATGAACCTCCGTCTGTGGAGGGTCTTCTTAATCTACCATGCTTTTGCTAGTAATAAAAATAAAATAAAAAAGTAATGTCACGTAAAATGCTGAAATAAGTTGAGATTAAATCAATTTTTTAACCATGATTTGGGATAATTAGGCACAAACAATTAATTAGGTTTCAGGAAAATCTATATTTTTGGTATGGAATCTCCAAAAATTCATTTAACTTGAAATCTATATGTTCCAATAATTAATAATTTGGCACAAACGATAAGTATTTGTTATAATCTCTATTTCCCCTAAATTAATACTAGGCTTACCAGCGATTTATGAAATTATACTTGGCCTGTGTCACATGTGCCCCTAAACGGCTACCACAGGATTTCCAAAGATTTTAGGAGTATTTACCTAAGTAGAACGAAATTTGTGTTTGTGCTACAATTTTATTTCTTGGTGTCTACATTTTTCCTAAAATATTCAACGATAATTTTGATTGATGCAATGCTCTAAAATATGTTCCGTAAATTCTAACCACTCAATTAAACACAAACTATTATTTAAATTTCTCATAAATTACATGCAGAGTGTCTATGATGGTCGGTATAACGTTTCTTTTCTTCTATCAACTTTCTATATTATTATATACTCACTCTGTCCCGTTCGAGGGGCGGAGGGAGCATGCAATAGACATTACCCAATTCTTTTTAAATGATTTTCATACAACTTGGAAATATAGACCTTTACTACATTCAATTGAATAGTATAGCAAGACAAACAAAACAACAGCAAGTCAACCATTAATCAAGAAACTTACATTCGACACTATTAGATATTAGATTCTATTAAATATCTAATATTCTTAGCTGTATATTAGTGAGGCGATTAGTGAGAGTTAGTGAGCTGTCATGAGCCGTTAGTTAGTTAGAGTTGGCTATATATTTATCTTTCTCATTAATGAAGAAAAATATTCTCCATCTTCCTCTCATGTTTAACTGCTTTACTTCATTCAACATGGTATCTCGAGCCTAGGGTTTTTTTTTTTCAATCTTCAAGTTTTTCTTCGTTTTACTTTCAGGTCGGCATATTTGTTGCTGATTCCGTTGATTTTTCGTCTGGCATATCCGTTGTCATCTCGATATTCTTGAGTTTTTTCTTTTTGAGAATTGTTGGTGTTCTCTGAATTTTTGTTTTTGAATGGATTCGAATTCTTCGTCTCGTGGTTTAGTTCTTCCTCTCATGTTTAACTGCTTTACTTCATTCAACAAACACAGTTTCCTCCTTCCACATCTCAATTGCCTTGACAAAAGACCTTGAGGAAGTCCCTGTTCAAAGCAAGAAAGAACAATCAAAATTCAAAATCCCATTACAAATCCCTCTCATATATCAGCTTAATTAGTATCTAAACAGTAATCAGCAGCATATATACCTAAGAACATGATTATAATCAAGACGGTGATCAGCCAATAGGGGAAGACAACACTCAAAGTGACACCAATGGTGATCCCAAGCAACAGCATGGGCTGAAACAGAAGAGCCAAATCATAATCGAGGATCGGCACTTCCCCGCATGGATGAGGCACCCTCAAATTGTACCAAACTGAAGATGCAGATGCCCCCATTATCATGCCTACACACATAATTCAATAAAAACACAACCCCAATCGAAATTATTGTCCACGAAAAATCTCAAATCTACAAAGATAAATCAGCTTTACAAAGGTAATTATAAGTTTCTTACAATTACCTCTGCAAAGCTGATTTATCTTTGTAGTTTTGAGATTTTCATGGGCAAGAGTTTCGATTGGGGTTTGTGTATGATTGAATTCTGTGTGTAGGCATGAAAATGGGGGCATCTGCATCTTCAGTCTGGTACAATTTGAGGGTGCCTCATCCATGCAGGGAAGTGCCGATCCTCGATTATGATTTGGCTCTTCTGTTTCAGCCCATGCTATTGCTTGGGATCACCATTGGTGTGTCTTTGAGTTTTGTCTTCCCCTATTGTCTCATCACCGTCTTGATTATAATCTTGTTCTTAAGTATGCTGCTGATTACTGTTTAGAACTAATTAAGCTGATAATGAGAGGGATTTGTAATGGGATTTTGAATTTTGATTGTTCTTTCTTGCTTTGAACAGGGACTTCCTCAAGGTCTTTTGCCAAAGCAATTGAGATGTGGAAGGAGGAAACTGTGTTGAATGTAAGTTTCTTGATTAATGGTCTTAAATTTGTTGATAAAGAAGCTATTCACTTGCTCTGGTGTTTTGTTTGTCTTGATACAATATTCAATTGACTGTAGTAATGGTCTAAATCATTAAAACCGTTGTCTCACTGTGGAGTGATTGCCATTTAATTTTGTCTATTTTTTTTATTTTTGTTGTTTGGTAGCCAATATGGGATAAGTTGATATAAGGCAAATCATAGATATGGTAACTTGATGTGTGAGATTACATGAAGATTAGGTAGTTAGAATAGGGTGTTTGGGACATATGATATTGAATATGGATATCTTATGTAACTTGTTTGGTAAACAATATTATAACATGATAAAAAAATATCAATTTACTAATATACCCTCACAAAATTTCCTAAGTTACATTCCTATCAAGCTTTTCCCCCCAAATACGTAGATCCATCTTCATTTTTCCCGCACTTCTCATTCGAACCCTAAAACGCTCTGATCAAAGAAAATTGAAGCGCCGTCCTAAATTTAACTGGGTGGGGAAGAGAGGGTGTGGCCGGCGATCCCAATAGACGTTGGCAAGAATACTGCATCGACATGGCTGCAACACTTCAAAGTTAGAATTTTGTTGTCACTTTCGATATGAACAAATGGATTTTATATTTCACACGAAAAACTTTTGTTAGCCGGCAGTTAATTCGTCAAAGTGGCACATATCGCTTATGGTTGATTCTGAAATGTTTTAAAAATTTTATTATGTGCAAGACCGATGCACAATTCTAGTAGTTTTGACTGGTGCATATGAAATACGTGGAATATCACAGTTTTCTTGAAAACTACCTTATATACATTCTGTAGAGATGCATAATCTGTAAATTTTTGTTGTGTTAACTTGAAAAGGATAATTAGGCAAGTAATGACATGGGGAAGAGTGTGAAAAAAAGAACCCGGGCGTCGTTCATGGACGCCGGAAGAGGAAGAGGTGCTTCTTAAAGCCTTGAAGGAATTGGTTGTCAAGGGTGGAAGTCTGATAATGGCTTCAGGGTAGGTTATCTTAACAGATTAGAGGAAGCTATGAAGAAAGTATTTCCTGAGACTAACCTCAAGGCCTGGCCTCATATCAACTCCAGGCTCACTAGTTGGAAAAAAAACCTATAGGCAAATAGTGACTATCTTGAGCATGAGTGGGGTGGGCTTCGATTTGCACGGAGACAATAAGATAGACTGTGATCCTGAGCAATGGGAGGCAATTATAAAGGTATGAAGGAATTGCTTTACGTAATTACATATAATTTAACATGAATCTGCATTTGAACATTAATCTTGGAGCTGATTTTATTCATTTTTCAGACTGACAGTACTGCTGTCAAGCTTAGAGGTCGTCCATTGCTGATGTTTGAAAGCTGGAAAGTGGTGTTTGGCAAGGATCGAGCCACCGGAGAAGGGGCAGGGGACGTTATGGAGTCTGTGAACGTCTTGATTGCTGAGCATGGTGTGGCTGATGTAGTGTAGATCCGATTAACTTGGATGACAAAAAAACGGTTGATGCCTAATTGACTAACCCTTTAGGTATATAGGTCTAGCATTATTTTTAGATGTAACAATGAATATGCAATGTGTTTATTCGTGCCTTTTTTAGAGTCTTGGCTATGTCCATTGTTAGCCACCGTATGTATTTTTCTCATTAAGATTTTGGTGTGACCTTTTCTTTCTATTTTTTGCAGCCCTTCACAATGTTGGCAACGTACGATACGGCAATGATTCCATTCCTTTCGTATCTTCTTAAGGCGTTTACCTTGCGGGATAATGATGTATCGAACTAATTTATCCAGCCTAACCTTGTGTTTATGTTTATTAAGGATGAATTGATTAATTTTATTCAATATAACTTTTTTTTAGAATTATATATAAAATTTATTACAGATATAGCATATTTTATTTATTTACATGAGAAATTTATTCCATACACAAGAGTGAGATTCTTAATCCTTCTTAATTCTTAATACATAGATTGGAAAACTACTCCACACCAAAAGTGAAATTGGGGCCCATTTCATACAATCTCTTTGGCCCAAATATTAGGCCCATTCGATTTAGACCTGCAAAAAGAAGTCATTATTCTATTTTTGAAAGAACATGCTACTACATAAATGATCCCACTTGCACAAAAGGATAAACTAAAATTAATTTCTAATTACAAGACCATCCAAATAAATTAATAGACAACAAACACTCAGTTGGTAAAATGTTTTCCTTTTAACTCAAGGTCAAGAGTTCGAATCATCATGAAAGGGAAATGAAAGAGTCTTCCGCTTCGGCACCGTGGTCACCGTCGGCCACGAACCGACATCCAGCGAGATCGATTGAGTTATCACTTCTTCTTCTTTTTTTCTTTTTTTTCTTTTTTTTTTGGCTTGTTAAAATTTATTGTATTGGTGGACGGAAATAGAAAGAAGATATAAAATTGTCCGTTCATTAAATAGCGTTGGACATAAGTATTGTAGCATCAACGTTACGCATTGATATAAAAAAAATGTACTGTACAAAATATCCAGTGCTAGTGTCGTTTTCAGTACTTATTGTTAATTACCCAAGACGTGTAGATTAATTTAATGTGGCGAACGAATATATATATAGCAATTGTAATTATTGAGTCACAGCTCATACTTAATTAAGCTACACCATGATTGAAACCAATAATGATTTGTAGAGCTAATGCCTTGCATGCCTTTTATTCAATTTTTTTTAAGAACAATTAACTTCAACATTCTCAACCAACATTGCTTGTATTGGTTTGCTCATAAATGTTGAGGTTGGGACAACAAAATTGATTAAATTTTATACTTAAAGTTGCCTAAATAGGTTAATTAAATTGTAAATGTGTGATTCGAAAATAATTTTAATTAAAATACAAAATAAATCTAGGTATGCCAGTGTGAAAGTCATACTCCCTCTGTCCCGTTAATAATGAGCTCGCTTTATTAAAATTTAATTTATTATAATATTCGACGAGCTTATTATCAACGAGACAGTTAGAGTATAATATTCCCGATTATATGAAAAATAGAAGCCATCCATCTCACCACAAAATTAATACATCAATTAATTTCTAAACCACTAAAAATTAAAAGCACAAAGCGAGATGAAGAAAGTGTGAATTATTAGAATTAGTCATAAAACAAAATCTAATTAAATGAAGCTAATGATAATTAGTGAGTAACAAAAAGTCTGGAATTAAACAGTAGTAGTAGTAAGAAACCTAAATAATTAAATTAACTCTGCCATATTGTTCACACTCGGTGATCTCCTACAAAGAAGCTTAATTTTGTTAGGGGGCCTAGCTAGTGAAATTAATTAGCTAGTGATAACTCAAGTTAATCATGATAATGATATATATGAACACTGCAACTAATTAACTCAAGGCAGAGGTCCCCAGTTATATGGAGTCATGTAATCTTCAACGTTGAGTACATAGTTGCACTCTTCGCCGCCGCCGCCTCTTCCTCCTTTCTCCGACGACCTCGGGATAATCGAAGTGCTTTCCACCGTTTCTTCCCCGGAAACATCCGTCGATACTTGTTTCTTCGCCACTTGATCCTTCAGTATTGCCCTCAATGCCAAAACCTTCAACCCCAAAAAATACAAAGTTTAGTATTATTATTATAATTTTATTTATTTATTTATTTTTATTTTTTATGAGTTAGCTAGAGTACAAAATGGATGTAGCAACTTTACGTAAGGAGAGAAAAAAGCCCAAAAAAGAAAGCTGCTTGCAGTGTTTAGTTTCTCTCTTGCATGAAAATGACATATGGAATTAGTCATCATGTGTGAAGAATTTTTTATTTTATTTTTTTTACTTTTCTTGGGACTCAAAATTTTAGAATTTAGAGGAGAAGGAGAAGATAAGTTCCTTCCTCATGATAAACAAAAACTGGCAGTAGGGCTGACATTTCCTTCTTTATTCATGCAAACAAATTACTCAAAATTTTTAAATAATATAACTGGAATTGAAGAAAAAAAAAGAAAAGAAAAGAATTACTTGTATGAGGTTGAGAACGCCCAAGCGATAAATATGCGCTAGACTTTCATAAATGGGCAAAAAAAATCGTACGACTACCATCATGCATGTAATAAATTATAGAGACAAGATGAAGAAAAATAAATAGCAAATAATTAAAGAAATATATAGATAGTATATATTTAATACCTCTTGGTGGAGCTTGTGCTTCTCCCTTGAGACGGCGTCGTACTCCTGCTTAAGCGCGTCGTACAAGCGCTCGAGCTGCTTCCCCTTCCACCTAGCCCTACGGTTCTGAAACCAGACGGCGATTTGGCGCGGCTGAAGGCCTAGGTCTTTAGCCAGCTTCATTTTCCGATCTGGGTCGAGCTTGATTTCCTCTTGGAAGCTGTTCTCGAGCGATTCGAGCTGCTCGGTGCTGAGGCGCTTCTTCTTCGGATCATGGCCTCCTCCTCCGCCTCCACCTCCTCCGTACATGTTCATGCTCATGCTGCTGTTGCTGCTGCTGCTCTTCTCCATTATCGTCGGAAGAATTGATGAACTTTGCTTCATTTCCAGCCCTAAAATCATTTATATAAAATATATTTATATATATTATAAGTATGGATGATGAATGTATTTTGATGCATGCAGAGAGGAGTGAATGCGACGAGGACGACGACTGATCATCGTGCTTTTTTTTTCTTTTCTTTTTTTTTATCTGACATGTTAATGATTCAAAAAGGCAACTTTCTTTGAGGGAAGATTTAATTAAGATCGCAGAACAGTTATTGTTTAGTTCAAAGAAACGAAGCTCTTCTCTCTGCACCTGTCTACTGGTACATACATACAGGGGGAGAGAGAGAGAGAGAGGGTTGGCTAATGGCTAGACTCCATAACTACTGCTCTTCTTCTGTAATTACAAATATAACAACTCTTTTATATATTAGGGTATTTCTCGGTCAGTCCTAACTTAAACCATGTAAGGAAATGATGAAAACCCTCGTTTTGCAAGAAAAATAAAATAAAATAGAATAAAAATCGGAATGAAACCCTAGTTTGAGAAAGTAATTACAAGTGAAGTGATAGTGAATAGAGAACTTGCCTGGGAACTGATCGTAGTTGTAGTTGTAGAGAAAGCTAAAAGAATTCTCAGCCGGTCGAGAAACGAAAGGGACTCGAAGGTTGCCATTCCAATCCATATCTTCTAACTCTCTCTCTCTCTCTCTCTAAAAGAATGAAGACAGAATATATATAGCAGTATGTGTTACTAGTATATGTTATATATGAGGTGAGGGATGGACGTTTACTTTAGTGAATCAAGAGAAAAGGACTGCTTCTCTCTCTCTCTCTCTCTCTCTCTCTAGAGAGCAATAGCAATAGCAATAGCAATAGAGCATATATTAGAGAGCAATAGCAGAGGGAGGGGGGTTGTTTGAGTTCCCTTTTGGTGAAACAAAGTGAAAATGAGAAAGGGAAGGAGTGGGGTGTGGAGATCTCTTTTGGAAGCTTTACTCTTACAAGAATGTTGTCTACCGCAAGAAGAAACAAGACAAACCCCCTTACCCTTTTGTAACAATCCTTGCCTCTAACTTTGGACGCACCTAATTAATACTCCTACTACTACTATACCTTCTCTCTCTCTCTCTCTCTCCTCTACTCTCTCTACTTCCAAAATAAAAGAAAATAAATAAATAAACAAAGATGGGGTGTATAGTGTATAGTGTATAATGTGAGTATATGAACATGACCATTTAATATGTATAGGCCGAGTATTAATGGATGAATGCAAGAAATTAATTACTATATAGTAGTAATATATATACTTAGAGAGAGAGAGAGAGAGAGAGAGATGGGGAATTTTGTAATTTGAAAAAAAGGAAGAAGAAAATGAAATGAAAGAGGATCGGAGGGTAATCAGAGGTCGCGATCTGGTCCCCCTTAACTCTTAAGGCCTTCCTTCAACTTGAACCCCTGCCCCATACAACTGACATTTTCCCCTTCTCCTTTCTCACGCCTTCTCCTTCTTCACTCACTCCATGTTTCCTTCCCCCCCCCCTCCCCCCTCCGTACACACACACATTACTTTTTTATTTTTATTTTCTTTTTCTTTCTTTAATTTTTATATATACATTATCCAATATGTTATATCCAAAGGGTAATGTCTCAAATATATTTTTCTTTTAAGACTTTCCTCTTTTTTTTTAATAGTACCATATATGCAGACCCTATATTCTTATGTACCAGAATTTTGCTCTCTTACGTCTATCTTGATCCGAGATGGAGGTTGGCCACGTTTTAGGTCTATTTTAAACAAGTATTATGTGGGTCGGAGATAGACGATGAATGCTCCCCTACCCATCGCGTATATACTTAGCCCATGTTTGGTTCATATTTTTTTGGGTAGAGAAAGGGAAACAATTAAGTGATTCCATTATTTTTTGTTTGGTTTTGATAATATGTTATCCATTTCCCTTACTTGAGGGTAACTCAATTCATTACATTGTTATCCCTCAAGAAGGAGGGGAAACAAGGAAAAAGAAAATCCCCTTACAAATGACTCTCTTTCTATTATTGAACCAAACACTCAATAAAAGTAACTATTATCATTACCATTCCCTTACTTGATTTGATTCCATTCCGTTTCCGTTATCCAACTTGAACCAAACGACCCCTTAATATATTTGCGGCTGGCATGGTAATAATATTATTTTTTTAAATATATATTATTTATATACTTTATAAAAAATAAACTTTACTAAAAAAAACTTAAATGAAAATCTGTTTACCTTTTAGATTTTGACCAAGTAAAATAAGATTTGCTGCGTATATCGAAGTAGAAAATATTGAAGCTCCCTTCTCTTTCACACTTACCCTTCTTTTTCTTTTGCACTGCAACTGCATTTAATGATTTGGGTCGGATCTAGCTATACAAAGATCCAAAAAGAATGACTGATGGTCACGCCCTCGATACTTCCAGACTTTTAAATAAAAATAATTAATAATGAAATAAAACAAAAATTAGTACGACTTAATTATACTAGTGTAAGTAAGTATTCAGATTTATTTCAAAGTACAAATAATCAAGAAGAAATTCACACTCTATCCATGACTGAAATGATCCTGACATATTATAAAGAAATTAAAAGAAAAATATAAGGTGGCTTAATTTTTTTCGTGTTTTTCACCTTAATTACCTCGTGGATTTTTTTTTTCAATTATTATGTAAAGCTTTTCGCAATTTGTTCAATAATTTTTAAAAAAAGAAAAACAAAGAAAAATAAAAATAAAAAGGACTCAACTGAGAGTGGACAGATAATAAATATTATAACCATCATGAATTCATGACATGCTTCTTTCTATAAGAATGCGTGTAAGTAATAGATGCATGCTCCTATACCTGAATATGTATCTTAATATAGTAATATTCTTCTAATTTCCTAAGAAAAAGCCTCTTGGCTTTGCAAAATTAGCCTTTTCTTTTTTAAGGTACAATGACTGGAATTGCTGAGTCTTAGACTGATTCGGAGTGTCACTGTCGTATGTTAAAAATATTTCTCAAATCAATATTTTTGTTTTTGATTTTTCTTTAATTGTTGCTAATTTATGAAATATTTTAAACGTGTGGCGAGCATCCGACAGTGTAATAACAAATGTAATACCGAAATGCAATAGAAGATCTGAATCGGTTTTAGTTTTAATATCTTAGACACCATAAATAAATAAATAAGATATATAAAGAAAAATTGAAAATTAAAGTAATTAGCATTGGGAGTAAGTAGAGCTAGGTGCCTAATAATAGTGTGGCAGATAAGAAAAGTCAAGTCATCAAAATTGAGACAAATGTTAATAGGCAGGATTTATAGGAATAGACGATGATTAAATTAATATGGATTTAATTTATTAAGGCATATGCATTATTACTTCATTAGGCGCCGATCCCTATAGTTTTTCTTGTTCAATTTTTGAGGGAGGGGACAACTAACAGTACAACCCAACTATGCACTAATCTGCTTGTACCTTCACTGCATGTGAACCTTCACTTAAACTAATTAATTTTCTTCTTCAAACGAATTTATTAATTTGGTTGTAAAACTATCTTTATACGAACCAAAAAATAATACAATCATTAATCACCTCTTCTTCTATATTAAATTCTAATGTCCAAGTCGTGGTCAGTATATTAATAAAAAGATTTTAGTGAAGAAAAAACGTAAGCATAAATTTAAATTTAAACATACCGCACCGTGCGACGTATGGGGTATGATTTTGATTTTATTTTATTAAAAAAAAGATCTCATAAAAAATCAACTTATTATTATGAATTTCTTGTAATTGATTAATTAGACTCGGTTCTATATTTAAAAGGTCTATAATAGCCTGTTTAAAATTAAAAAATTATTGTCCTCGACTTTTGGAGATATATGGAGTATCATTTTTGGCAAATATTAAACCAGGTTTTGAACTGAGTAATTCCTTTTTTTCAGTTTAAATAGGTTTGTAATGATTGGGCGAAATTATTTGAAAATCGTCGTCATTAGATAAAAAGAGAAATGAAATATATGGTCGCTGTAAAGGGAAGTCCTTGCCTCTACCCAATATAGATAAATCAAGAAATCTCAGAAGCAATAATTCTGTATGGTAATAAAGAGAAGTAAATAGCCCTAAGTTAAGCTGAAAATTAATTTTGCAATTTATAATTCCAAACGACCCTTTGATTTATTTTATTTATTTTAAATGATTAGTATGCTACAGTTATGGATAGGGATGGAAAGAATATTCTCAACTCAGAGCTAATAATCTCATGATTGGTATAATATTATTAACTTTAAAAATTCTCATTCCTAAAGGAAAAACCCAATTCCCAAAATTGTGAGATTAGCTTGAATTATTAGATCTTGTTGTCTACGGCTTTTGGAGAAGGGGATGAAATAATTATATTCAATAATTTCTCATTGGGCACTCGTACGTAGTTCAATAAATAAACATGCATGAAGAAAAATGAGAATGAAATTGAAAATTTCATGCAAACCTTGTAATGTAAGTTTCTAGCAAGATAAATTAACTAACTTTTTTAATATTATTTTATTGTATTAAGATATTCCAATTAACCAAAATATATAGTTTGATAAATATAAGTAAGACTATGCGAGTGGTTATTTTGATTTATTATTTATAAATAAATACTCACACGTACTACAACTTATCGAATTACTAACCTACACATCTACAGAGAGTAAATTTTTCTAAAATAAAAAATAATATAATAATCAAATACAAACTGTTAGAAAAGGATTACGAGTATGTAGTTTGGGGGGGGCGATATTTAATATAATTTCAGACATATAATAACTTCTCAACTCCCAACTTGAAAGAATTAATGGAAACGCAAATTAAAGCAAGGCAAAAGATGAAGATATTGCCTCCCTCGAAAATTAACGTAACAATATTAATTCATGACACGTAAATGCACGGCCATACAATTTCACTTTCATCTATTACGCCGCTTTCATTTCATAGCATGCTCTCTCATTATTTTTTTTTCCATCTCACAAAATTCAAACTACGTTTGCTAATCTCATTTCATTCGGAGACAGCATGCATGCATGCATACATACATATACATTCATGCATTCATGCAAGCATCTCCATTTG
Source organism: Mentha longifolia (assembly GCA_001642375.2). Taxonomy (NCBI): domain Eukaryota; kingdom Viridiplantae; phylum Streptophyta; class Magnoliopsida; order Lamiales; family Lamiaceae; genus Mentha; species Mentha longifolia. The sequence goes on from CM038117.1 coordinate 4,955,690, forward strand.
TGTTATACATCACTCTTTACTTTTTTCAACACATACGTTTAATCGAGTTTTATTTATTCGATTATATCGATGGTTGGATATGGATAATGAAATTCAATCTTTACGGTAACAATAGTGTCCAAAAAATCTCGTCTAGACTTTGCCTAGGTGCTAAGCCGCACCTCGTTGCTTGAGTGGTAACTACTTTTTTTTTTTGGATCAGGCAAACACAACACATACACACACTCACACATACGCATTCGGGATGACTCGAACCCCCGATCTCTTGGTTGGAGGGAAAGCGTTTTACCAACTGAACTGTGTTTTATTGTCGTAACCTACTGGTCAAATAACGGCTTAATTAGTAGTCCTTAGGCATGAATTAATTGACGTCTAGCAAACTAGGAGAGCTCTATACGTGAATTGGGCGCTGGATGGATTTAGGATTAATTATAATTAGATTGCATATATTTCAATTAGTATGGATATTATATATGTTTAAATTTATGAATTTTCATGTTTAAAGTTATGATTTTTTTATTATTATTATAGACTATAAAATTAGTGTGAAGACAGCGAAGTTTATAAAATTAGATTTATAATTTTCATATTGTGTGCTTTTATCATAAATTTGGAATGTGGTAATAAAATTAGTAATAATACATGTTATAGTTTGTATCTGAGAAAATGATGCAAATAATATTCCACCAGATACTTAGATAAACCAAACAATTTTGAACATGTCACTCGTATTAATCCTTCAACTACTCAATTATTTATACTTTGTAAAAAATCAATCTATCTCCCAAAGGAAGTACTAAAAAAATAAAAATAATAAATAAAAAGAGCCAATGAAAGAGAGATAAAAGTGTCGGAAAACATTTTTGCCGTTGCAAGTTGACAGACAGCACAACATAAATACGAGGTTTGCCCAAATTGAAATCGAGGAGAATCCTAAGCTAATAACCAACCACGTATACACTTATACACGTATATACGTATATGTATACAAGGGGCGGACCCAGACTATATTATTGAGGGGAGCTCAATTAACCTCTATATCTTTTTATTGTCAATTTATTCTTCATGTGACAATAAAGTGGGGGAGCTAAGATAAAAAAATTCAATAAATCAAAAAAAATTCAGTTATAAAAAATATAAAAATAATAATTGGGGAAGCCAATTCTCCCCATTGTCTCTTACTAGGGTCCGCCAGTGTGTATACATTACATGAGTTGAGGAGTACAATATGTACGCGTAGTAGTGAGTGAGCGAGAGAGGCGGCGGGGCGGGGTTACGGCGGCGCCGCCTAGGACGGAGAAACGGTGGCAATTACTCGGAAACCTACTGCCTCATAAATTGGCGCAGACATTACTTAAATGTTACAAAGAGTACAAATTTAGTTGCATTTTCCAACCACCAAACCCCCTCATCAAAATCCCCAAATCAATGTACGACCACCACTCCTTTTTTGTTTTTTTTTACTTCTATTTATTATTTATTTAATTTTACCTAGCTAGCTACACTTATTCATCCAATCACATCAGGGGAAACTTTAATTTAAGTAAAAAAAAAAATTGAAAATAATTACAGCATGTCTGAAAAAAAATGTACATTTTATTTAATAATGTTACTGTCACTGTAAGAACACATGATAATAATTTCAACCTGATCATGATTTATGAATAAATAATTAGGAGCTAGCTCGTCGATTCTATCCACCTATATATCCGGTGCAATAAATTAATGATTTTACAAAATTTAATTTCACAGTATTTCATTAAGGATTTTTTTTTTTTTTTTTAAATTTTATACATTATACATTTCGTTAAAATAGTCTTACTATTTATCCTTATGTGGGTGAATTTGAAAGTGGCGTAACGTGATTTTTGTTTGTTAAAAACGTAAATACGTGAATTTTAAATCCATGGATTTGAATATTTGAATTTGTACTAATTTTTTTATGCATTTGAAGTCCACTCAAGAACTGATTTCATTTCAACGGTTCCCTTTTCACTCTCACACGCTGACGTCACATATATCTATCTCTTCCTCTCTCAAACGCACGTGTAGTCTCTCTTCCCACACACATGTTCTAGTTTTACATATTTTGGTATTGATTTTAATTTATACAATCAACGAATATTAAATGAATTGCGATTGAACTTTTAGAGTGCAAAACGAATTATAGATATGAGATCTACGTCTGCTCTGAAATAGAATGTTTATATTTTTTATGGGCGGCCGCAAAGGATAATTGTACACATTTTTCATGGACGGAGTAAGTAAATTTTTTTAAGTTGATCTTATGCTATATATTGTTGTTATTAAATAAATATTTATGTTTGTCACTAAAAAAGAATCTAGTCATAGAAATCACAACTTTGTAGTTAGTACATTTTTTAAAGTTCAACCTTCTAAATACTAAATAAAAATTAACTAGTAAGTAAAAATACAAGATGTAAATAACGTTCTTGAAATATATAGTCATGTCTTATAAAATAAGGTCCTATTTTTTGTGATTGACAACCTCATCTATTCATCTAAAAAAGTTGCAAAGATAGAGGTTCACAATGAATGGGCCCCATATTGATTTCATACCCACAACCATGTTGAATCAGCCCAAACTCTACCTTACTTGGTATAAAACCCAATTTATATAGTAGTATTTATGAAGTATTCTTTTAAAAGAAGCCCAATATTTTCTGGTCCCACAAAATTGAGCTTTCTTGTGGCTTCTAGGAGGAGAAATAATGAAATTATCTTGAAAGCTAATTATAATTTATAAATCATCCCAGTTTTTCTTAATAATCATTTTTTTTGTTTTTTGCTTTTACTTATGGAGGGAGAGAGATTAATAATGATAATGTATTGGTGTAAATTTATAACAAAATAACGAGATTCATAATTGTAATATCATGTTTATTTTAAATGATCAGTACTCGTTCTTAATAAACTTATATAATTGTTCATAGGGTAATTTACGATTTAATTATCAAACTATATAACTTGGGCACACTTGGGTCAGCCATGGCTCGCCGTGAGGCCGGCTAAAAGATTGACACTTTTCGTGTAGATTAATATTTTTTTGTATAAAGATTGACACTTTTTAAAATTGACACTTTTATTCGTAAAATAATTATGTTAAAGATTGACACTTTTATTCATATAGATTAACATTTTTCTGCATAAAGATTGACACTTTGACCCGGCCACACTATGTGCTGCGATTTATATGGAATAACAATTAAATGCCCAATTATCAATATTTTCACAATTGTGTTCAGAACCGTAATTTAAGGCAACGCAAAACACCTGTGGGAAGCCAAAAGTTAAATTGGAGATTAAACAAAACAAAAGTGATTAGTTGTTTATCGATGTCTCAATTTTCGGCTTGCCCACGGGTGTTTTTCATTGATGAAAATTAAGGTCCATAACACAATTATGAAAATATTGATAATTTAAACATTTAATTTCTATTTCATTTAAATTGGAACACAATTGTAAAAATATGAATAGTTGTTTGATAATTAAATTGTAAATTATCCTTATTTACATGCCGAATAATGAAATGAAACAAATAAAACACTCTTGTAGCCATCAAACACATCTCTTGAAAATGAACCCAATTCTATTCTCATCTCTTCTATAGAGATTTGACCCATACCAAATCATAATAAATGCAGGACTAAAATATTTTTTGCATGTGAGAAATGTTTTCTTATAATCTGAATATCTCATGTATTATTCCAAATAAACAACATAAAATTAGTAACCAAAAGTGGAGAAAATGAGATTAAGGTTTACAAGAATTACCAGTATTAGTTCAATTTTTATAAGAAAAGAATAAAGAGTTTGAGAAAATTGTATAAATCACGTACATAAGTAACATAACTTCTCTAATCTTATTTTTCACACAATACAAAATCTAAAGAGGCAACTAGTAAAATAGTCACTTTGAGATATCAAAGATAAAAAATAGCTATTAGGATAAAAAAAATAAAAAATAGCCACTCTTACTATACCCTTAATGAAATTAAATCATCTCCTTCTTCCCCAATACCCACTCACGCACACATCAAACGCACACAGCACACACACCCTCACAGTCTTACACTCAAAAAAACAGCACACACATAAACACGCACAACACCTCTCTTCAATACACGAATTGGAATTTTTTAATTTACAAACTCACGAATTGAAGGTCGTGAATATATAAAAAAATAAGTCAATTCACGATTTCACAAATTAATTCGTGAATTTACTCAAAACAATGCGACAAATCACAAATTGGCAAATTGAATTCGTGATTTTACTCATATAAATGCCTAAATTCACGAACTCAATTCGTGATTTCACTCACACAATATACCGAAATCACGAATCAAACTCGTGAATTAGTGCCAAAAATAGCCGCAAATCACGAATTTTATTTTGGTTTCGTGTATTGAAGAACAATTATTCAAAAGCGAGATTCAATGATTTTCTTTGCAAATCCTTCAATCCTCATCCACAAAGCAAACCGAAACTTGTGCAAAACACACTATTCCTGTTCAATTTCGTATAAATCAACCAACTTTAATTACCAGACAAACACAAACGAAGGAGAATTTTTTAAAAATGGCATTTCTTCGAGTAACTTCCAAATTCATAAGTAACGGATCATCAAATTCACACACGTTGCTCAATAATCCGTGGTTTTGCAGAGGATTTTAATCCAAATATGTGCTGGATTCAGAGGGCAAAACGCTGAATCAAATTGTCTTCGATAAAATCAATGTTGAAACTTATATTTAAAAATAGGAGAAGGTCAATAAGGAGAGGTGCGGGAAGATAATTGAAGGCGCAGCGACGGCGTTGGTGTTGGCGGAAGCGGGGCGGAGGCGAGAGGAAGAGCCACCGGAGAGCTGATGTGGAATGTGGATGCAGAGAGGCGGTTGCAGAAATGGGTTTGAGAGAGTAAGAGGGGAAAGTGACGTGGGGTAGTGGTGGGTTAGTGCTGTGGGCTGATTTTCTTTTTTCAAATTTGCTTTTTTAAGTTCATTAAGGGTAAGTTGGTAATTTTAGAGAAAAAATAGCTAATTTTTATCTTTTTTTTATCTTAATAGCTAGTATTTATCTTTACAATGTTAAAATGACTATTTTTACCTATTTCCCAAATCTAAAGTCTTTTCATTTTCCTGAGAGAATACGCAATCTAAGCTACTGTTTGTCGTGAATTCCAAAAAAAAAAAAAAAAAAAGTTGCATCTGTCAAGATTTCGTATTACTATAATATTTTTATTATAACTAGTCAAATTCCACCCAAAACTGGTTTTCCTTACTTGGTGAAATTACTCTTTTACCCTCTCATCCCATCCGATTCTCTCGCAGAATCTAAAATGGACGGCCCAGATCATTCTATGGCGCACCAAATTTAAAAAGGTTGGTCTGAAGTTCATTGAAGTTACTGATGATTGTTTTGCTGAAACCTGTGGACTGGGCTCTCCCTCTCTCCCCCTACGCTTTCTCTCTCCTCTCCCACACAAAGCAGTAAACCCCAGACTCCAGAAAAATAAAAACCACCAAAACCATGGGCAAATAGCTGTTTGCTGTCAATTGATAGATTAAAACTGCTCCACCAAAACCAAAAACCAGCTGCTTCCTTTCCCCAATTTCTGTACAAACGCCCACATTATGATTTTGCCCTTCTATACATATTTCATTTTCCCGGTTTCATGCCTAAACCGTCTCTCCTCTTTCCCCTGGTCTTGTCAATCAAGAATCTTCCATTTCTGGGTTTCTTAACCAGTCAAAGAATTATAATCTTTCTCTCTCTGGGCCTGGTTATTTCTCACCCAATTTTTTGTTTCCGACTGTAATTATCTGCGTTTACGAAGGTTTTAAGGTCTCTTGTTCTTCGTTTTATGTTGTTGTAGATACATATTTATGTTAAAAATTGAATCTTTTGAGGTGGGAGTGTGAATTTTTTGTGTTTTTTTGTATGGAATCGAATGCTATGTCGGGTGGGATTTATTCGAATGTTCAACCTACTATGTTAGGACTAGAAATGTCGCTCCACCACAAGCCGCCTCAGAATAATTCTCCAAACCCTCACCAAATACCGCCGCCGCCGCGCCACCCCATGGCGGCGGCGGCGTTCGCCCCCCACGATCACCTCCACCTCCCCTCCAAACCGAGCTACCCGAAGTCCAAGAACCAGAGCCTGACGCTGAGCGACGACGACGAGCCCGGGGCCGCCGCCGCCGGCGAGAACAGCGCCGACGACGGGAAGAGGAAGATGTCGCCGTGGCAGAGGATGAAGTGGACTGATAACATGGTGAGGCTGCTGATCATGGTGGTGTTCTACATAGGCGACGAGGTGGGGTCGGAGGGGAACGACCCTTCCTCCTCCGCCGCCAAGAAGAAGGGGGTTGGTGGGGTTCTGCAGAAGAAGGGGAAGTGGAAATCGGTGTCGAGGGCGATGATGGAGAGAGGCTTCTACGTCTCTCCCCAGCAGTGTGAGGATAAATTCAATGATCTCAACAAGAGGTACAAGAGGGTGAATGATATTCTGGGGAAAGGAACCTCTTGCCGTGTGGTGGAGAATCTATCCTTGCTCGATTCCATGGATTTGGCGCCGAAGGTGAAGGAGGAGGTCAAGAAACTGCTGAATTCCAAGCACTTGTTCTTCAGAGAGATGTGTGCTTATCACAACAGCTGCGGCCACGGCGGCGGCGTGCAGCATTCGCCTCCTCCGGAGCAGCCGGCGCCGCCTCAGTCTCAGTCGCAGCAGAAGTGTCTGCACTCGGCCGAGAAAGGTCCGAACTTGAACCGAGGGGCGGAGAATGAGGGGTCGAAGTCGAGCAAAGGTGCCAGCTTCGATGAGGAGGACGACGAGGAGGAAGACGAGGACGATGATGGGGACGACGATCATGATGAGGAAGACGATGATGAGGACGATATGAATGACATGGATGAGAGATCTTCGAGGAAGAGGGGGAGGCAGGGGATGATGAATTCTTCTTCTTCTGGATTGATTCAACAGTTAGATGCCGAGGTAACGAGCATCCTGAGAGACGGAGGGAAGACTCCGTCGGAGAAGAGGCACTTGTTGAAGAAGAAACGGATGGCGTTGGAGGAGCAGCGCGTGGGGCTGCAGTCGCAGTCGTTGGAGATGGAGAAGCAGAGGCTGAAATGGCTAAAGTTCAGGAGCAAGAAGGAGAGGGAGATGGAGAGAGAGAAGCTGATGAACGAGAAGATGAAGTTGGAGAATGAGAGAATGGTGTTGTTGATTAGGCAGAAGGAAATGGATTTGATCGATCATCACCATCTTCACAAGAGAGCGACCCCTCTTCCATTACTGGTTGAATTTGTTTTGTACAGATGATTAGGCAAGAGTTGGGAGTTGTTATATCAGTAGAGCCTTAACTTAGGATTTTATTATGGTGATTGATGAAGAAGATGTTATCGCTAATGTTTCTCTTTTCTTAGGAGCTTTGATCAGTTTGTTAGTTGCTGTTAATTTGAATGACAATGCTTTCTTAATATACCATGGTAGTATTTTTTATTGGATAATTTATTGTTATTTTTTATTTATTTATTATTTAAATTATGTTGCGGAATTTACGGTCGCTATTTTAGGTTTAATAGGTTTCAGGGGGAGTGTTTGGCTAAGCTCATAAGCTACTTAAAAGTAGCTTATAAGCTATTTAAAGACTTAAGGGTGTGTTTGGTAGGTGTGATATCATGAGATTAGGGCTCTTATCTCACCTAATCCATCTGTTTGGTAGCATGTATTGTATATCATGGAAGCCCGTGTATAAGCTCTGGCCCGCGCTACAGTTACTGTTGCCCCTTTAGTAAACATATCGCGGCCTACCCCCGCGTTAAGAATTAGAGGATCAACAGTAAACATATTTTCCTTTCTTCACCCTTTTTTACCCTTTCCTCTTCATCATTCGACAACCACCTCTCCACCACCCTCCTCCCTCGCCGCCCAGTCCCTCATAATAACAGTAATTGCTTGGCCGTCGCGTTTCCCGGCAGCGGCGCGCGCTCGACGACCAGCAACTTGGCCGTCGCCGGTCCTGAGCTCGAGGTTTCCGGCGGAGGAAATCGAGACCGCGCCGCGCGAGTCATTGATTCTGGAAAACTTGGGTAATATTTAATTTTGGGTAATTAGTTTCTTGAGACTGAGAATCTAAAATTCAATTTGTGATATGATTTCTTGAGAAGGAATTTGTAGAAATTGGCGTATGATTTCTTGAGAATGGATTTGTAGGAATTGGGTTATGGTTTCTTGAGAAGAATTTGATGAAAACGATGGCAATAAATCTAGTCTGTTTGAGGATCTCGTCGAATTTGATGAAGATGATGAAGCAAGATGATTTGTCGCTGTTTTGATTATTTTATGATTCCAAATTTCTTGAATTCTTGATTCAATGCTCGATTTTTTTTAAAGTTTTTTTTAGGGTTAAATTTGTAATTTAATTTTTAATCATTGTACTACAGTAATTGTTAGTCTTGATACCAAACAGACATATCCTTTTTCTTATCATAATCTAATCTCAAGTTTTACTATTCCTCTCCAAATTCTAATCTTATACTTGGCTTATCTCACCATGGCTACCAACGAGCCCTAAGCTGTTTGGCAAAATAAATTCTTTAAGTAGCTTATAAGCTACAAAATAAATTATAAGAGCTTATAAGCTTCTTAGAATAAACTCTCTCTCCACACTTATTTTATAGCTATTAGTGGTTAAAGCTATTTCAAATAAACTTAGCCAAACACCCCCTTAATCTTAGAGAGTGAAGAAGAAAAATGAAGGAGGGTAGTGATGGTGAAAGGGGTGATGAGGACAAGGGATATTAAGGACAGAAACTGAGAAAACTAGATTTGATGTGTGTAAACAATGAAATGAGGTTTTGATCAGTTCCGGCAAAACCAACACTTTAGGCAGTATTTGGTACATTTTTGAAGTCATCTATAGATGACTCATCTCTAGATGAGTCATATGAATAGTATTCAAAATGAATGAATCATATGTTGTTTGCTAGCAAATCTTTCAAAGTGAGATAATTTTTTTTAATAATAATAATAATAATAATAATGAATTATTATTAATAATATTATTGTTATTATTATTGAGTCATATATATTTATGAATTATATAATTATAACCGACAATATCTATAAAATATTATTAATATTATTATTATTTAACAACAACTGCAATTTACATTATTAAAATATTATCGAGTCATATTATTATTATTATTATTACAAAGTGAGAAGAGAGGGTCATCTCCCTTCAACTCACCATTTTGGAGAGTTGAGTCAAGTGGGAAAAACAGTAAATAGCAACGGGCCGGGTAGATGATGTTCGGACTTTTCACTTTTTGTAAAATGCTACCAAACGCCGGATGAAGGGAGATGACTCATCTTACCTTCATCTTGCTTAGTGTGTGTGTGTGTGTGTTGTGGGACAAAATCAACATCAAGGGCAGGTGTTGTGAAGCTAAGAAGAAGACCGAATTTTCTTTCTCTGTCTTTAAAAGAATTCATCCATAGCAATTGTCAACAAGTGCTGTCTATTTTTGGTTATACAAAAGCAACGTAAGATAAAATTAAAAAGCAACATAAATATAAATAGATTTGAAAATAAAAAATTAAAAAAAAATGGGTCACGCCCAGTGGGACTCGAACCCACAATCGCCTGATTAGAAGTCAGACGCCTTATCCATTAGGCCATGGGCGCTGTTTGATTAGGATTTCCTGCTATTATTTTATTAAATTAGCTATTAACTTACAATAAGAATTTTATCTATACAAATTTTTGTACGAGTGTTTGGAATTAATCGTTTGCATTTAAATTATGCTAAGAAGTTTAAATTCTCGTTTAAATAATTTTAGGTGGTGAAGCTGTATATTATGATCAAGAACTAATAATACCACAAAGAGTAGATTTAATGTGTTTAGATAGTTTAAATCTCTAGCAATTATTCCATAAATCAAGATTTTCCACACTCCACTTGTTATAATTACATTGCATTTCATCCTCCTTTGCCACAAGGAAATCAGAAATAAAAGGCTTATTATATACCTTTCCATCACCACTAAATTACCTTAATACATGTATTTGATTTCATTGTATATCCATCGAAATAAAAATCACCATCAAATTCTGGGCAATCGACTGCCGTTATCTTCGTCTTGGCATTTATTCTTCGAGCTCGATAATCTTGACTACGGATGCGTCTCCGACTTTCTGGCAGACCACAACCCGGTCGTGTGACTTGATCACTCCTGAGGCTTTTCCATGATCCAGTGCTACCTTCAGAACTGATTTATTCGTTGCATTTGTAGATTCAGCCTGTTGCATAGGATTGTTACAATCTTAGATCAAGGATGATTTTCCGAAATATTATAGCATGCAAAGAACTTACCGGATGTCGAGGATCAGCGAGCAGGGGGAAGAGGCCTCGTACTAGAAGTGATTGCCTTGCCTGAGCATGCAGAAAGAGGAGAATAACAAACTGCAAATTAAGATATATATTTAGAAGAATAATATATTGCAGGGGATGTTACCTCAAATGCACCACTAAAATCCCACTTCAACTGATTCGTCCTGAGCCTGGGAATAACAACTGATAAAACGGGCATTGTTGGCCTATACTTCGCGATCAACCTGCATTTAGAAGTACAGTAATCGAAGCCAGAGACGAATCAGAAAATTTAAAACATTTCCGTTTGAATATACCATATTAAAGAAACATCCAAACTGTTGAATTACCTAGCTGCTCTTCCAGATGAGGTGAAACATATGATAACAGATGCCTTTACTTTAAGGGCAGCTCGAACCTAAACAAGATTTTCAAATGATCATCTATATGTACCCTGCATGGTTCAGCGCACATAAAAAATAGAAGGCATCGAGTGAAAATCTTCTTTCTGACTATCAATGTCTTTTTTTTTTTGGAACATACCGCTGAAGATGCAATAGATTCCAAGTGAGTCATGGGTTCGCCAACAAATTTAACAGTCCTCTTGAAGTACTGGTCTTGGTTGAAGACCTTTTCAGCCTGCATGTGAATTTGAAAACCTAAGTTACATCCTTCATACTGTGATGTCCAAAACTGCTATATGAACATGTACATATCCTAGTATCCTAAGGCTAGCAATCTGATTCTCGAAATTCTGCTACAAGAGAGACAATCGAGTTAAGACCCGGCCTTGTTGACATTTTAGTCAGTTAATGCAGCCTAACATTGAAATTTTGCACACAAGGATATTCGGTCATTTTGCAAAAACTTTTCATACACACTACTGGTAAGCTTTCTTCATTTTTGAGTGGTGATGGAGGTCCTCAAATTTGTAACGATAATAATATGGAAAAATACAATGTTTGATAATAATTACCTCAGCACAAATTCTGCCCACAGTAGAAATCGTTTCAACTGGGTATAGTCCACGTAAGGTCTCAGCTCCAAGAAGAATTGCATCACATCCTGGAAAATAGCCATTGAGAGTCAATCTCACCAGCTGTAACCCATTAAAGGTAACTAAGCCATCTAGGCCATTCTCAGTAACAAAAAAATAGCAAAATCTAAAGAATGCTTCAAGAAAAAGCAAGAGTCGATGAGAAGACTTCTTCCAAGATTTTAGGAAGCAAATTTCCAGAGTAAATAAGAAGAATCCTTCTGAGATTTAAGGAAAGCATCACACCGTCCAGAACAGCATTGGCGACATCAGTTGCTTCAGCACGAGTAGGCCTAAGATTGTCGGTCATACTATCAACGACGCGAGTTACAACTGCAGGCTTTCCAGCCATGTTACACTTATAAACAGCAGATTTCTGGAACAAGAACACCTGCAAGTACAGAAGAAGGCTCGCTAATGCAGGGATAAATAGCATTAGATTAAGCTGTTGACAAGGTAGAATTCTAGAGAAGTGGCTCAAAATTATATTCTGTCTTTCTATATTTGCTCAAGTTTATATTTTATTCATTCTTATTCTGCACATGTGCAGTTGTAGATTCATCCTATGATGTACTCGGCACTAGCTACATTCAGGGATAACTTACAGGAAGTAACATATACTTTACCTAGAACATATCCATAGTTTATGAGTACTAGAACTTATCAACAATCATCATACAACTGACCTTCTCAGGTGGAAGATCTATCCCAAGATTTCCACGTGAAAGAATGATGCCATCAGCCACCTCAAGAATCTCATCGAAATGGGTTAAACCCTGGAAAGTGTAAGGGAGTCACTGAAGTAAACAATTTACTTCCCTTATCTCGACCATACCTCACTACTGCCATTCACACAAACTACAACAACAAGAAGCAATGAAATCGCAATAGCTTTAGAGCTCACCTCTACATTCTCAATCTCAGCGAAAATTTGAGTCTGACTTAGATCACCAAGTTTGGAAAGAAAATCACGAGCCTGTATTTCAAGAAGACGTCAGTAAGTTGATTAGTCATACAAATGCACATAAACAATGTATACATAAAATTACTTCCTTTTCATTTTCCAAGTTACCTCACGAACATCCTCTGCATGGCGGGTATAAGACAGTGAGAGAAAATCAATTTTGTTTTTAACACCCCATGAGCTGATAACCTAAGTGAAAGAGATATATTACTAGGAGAAATAGATTCAATCATACATTATATGCATGTACATCCCCTGTTTTAGCCAACACTAACCTCTTTATCCTTATCAGAGAGAGTAGGGAGTTCGATACGAATTTGAGAAGCATGTAATGTAAATAATGATCCAGCCAGTGTTGCAGAGTTCTTAACTGCGCAGACCACATCATCGCCTTTTACTTCATTTACCTAGACAGCCAAACAATACTATCTCATAATGCAAAACCTCAAACAAAATCATTATGAGATAATTTACAGGATAAAGTAAAATTTTTAATACGTCAATTATCATTCTCAAGGTTTTGTCCTATCATATCAATGAAAAGCTTCAAGTATGGAAAAAGGGGACAGGAGGACTACACAGACGCCAATACCAAAGAAATTGTGTGTTTCAAATTTCAATAAACGCAATAAAAAAAAATAAAGGAGAAAAGAAACTAATAATGACAAATGTAAGTAAATGACATTAATTGAACTCCAAACTCCAGATCATACCTCAAGCCACACAGAAGTGGTTTCACTTCCTGTAAATAGGTATTGGCCGATAAAAATGGTGACACCCTTCTTCACAGCCTGCAAGTATCCAATAAATAAGACTGGAGACTGGTTCATAAGGTATGCAGCCACCAACCATACTCAATGAGTTTACACATCATGAAAGGAAACTAAAGTCTGCAGGAACATATATCAACACTCATAATTCATCAACTTCGACAGTTCTCTAAAATTCAGCGCATGACTTCAAATATTGAAGCAGAGAGTTCAAGATTATTGTGGGTTCTGGATTTTTGCAACACACAGACACACAAAACTTCTTTTACTTGAAGGAATCCTTCATTCTTACCAATCTGAAAGAGTGTTTTTCTATAGAAGGGCATTCCCAAATTTCTCATTAGGTTAGCAAACAAACTAGATGCACAAGACAATGATGAAGAGGGTAGGTGGCATATGAACCTTGGCGAGTCCAGCAAAGTTGATAGGCAGAATTTCATTCGAAGCTTCTTGGCCATGATCAGGTGTCAGAACAACATTTTCATCGGCCTTAAGTGTTATGGCCTTTTCAGTTTTGTTAACAACTTGCAACTCGGGTCCCACTGTGTCTAACATAACCTGCAAAACAAAATTATTGACTGATCATGCGAAAAAGGATACAGATAACAACCAAGAGAAACCCCAAATCAGACAACAAGAGAAGAATCATCAAAATTGTATGGAGAATATGAAGAAACCCTAAATTAAAAGTAATATACGTACAGCACAGAGTCTTTTAGTGCTCTTAATCGCAGTCTTCAAGTTCTCTAGAGTTTCCTGATGATAATCGGCATCACCCAACGAAGAATCAAATCTCGCCACTGCCCGAACAGAGAGAGAGTAATCACTCCATAAAATCACCTATAAAATAGAATTAAAAAAAAATGGAAAAAAGGAGCATGATTCAATTACCAGACATTCCAGCTTTGAGGCAAGCAGAAATAACGTCAACCGATCGAGAGCGTGAGCCCAACGTCCCAACAATCTTCGCCATTGCAGGGAAGAAATTCTGCAGCCGAATCATTCATGCAAACATCAAAATCATGCATATGAAGATCTATGCAAAATCTCAACTCTCTCTCTCTCCGCACCGCACACACACGCACGCACGCATTAACCGCTTTGGACGGTTCCAGAATGGAGGCCGTGGTGACTTTTAGGAATTGGAGTCTTTGGAGTATGACAATTGTATATAAACCATTCCTAAAGAAACTACATTGAGCAAAAGAGACTTCTCATTCCATTAGGGAAAAATTACATCAAAATGAGCCTAACTGCTCAAAAGCTTCTACATCAGAAACAGAAGACGCAACAGAGAAATCCGGGTTATGTCAAGGTTTGCAATATGATGAGACACCTCGTTACATCCTCTCGCAACCCAATGGAACGAAACACGATCAAAGTCTCTGTGATAAAGAGAAGTGGTCTCATAATTCTTTATAGAGTTAAGTGCTCATGACTTAGTATTAACTGACGCTTTCTGATGGTACATACTGTCTTTGATCAGGCTTCCTTTTGTTACTGCCTTCTTCATAAACCCCGTGCAACACCAGCTGTTGGCTCTTCTTCTGAAGTGCTTAACAAGCAAGAATCACTCTTTCCAATGGTTTGTTCTGTGTCTTTTCCATCTCCATTCGAACATATGGATCTGTTGCAAAGCGCCGCTCCTTCCACAGTTTTGTTCATATTTTGTCTTTTCAAGCATGTGCCGCTGCTGATTGAGTCATTTGTGCTGCTTCGTTTCCAGTGGCCATCAGGATCAATGCTCACTTGACAAGTATTAGACTCTTTATCATGTGTAACATCTGAGAATACTAATTGGCATTTCCCTCTGGTACTCACAGTTTGATCTGAGGCCATGTGATTTTGCTTTGGTGGGTCCTTGTTTGTGGGAGGCAAGGGGTTCTGGGGATTTTGTGCCGTTTCTGATTCATCTTTCGTGCTGAAATTCTCAACTGATGATTCTTTTTCGCCATTTAAGGGACCGTTGACGCCACTTTTCTGAACATACTTCCCCTTAACTCTCGTGGTGTCTTGAGGAACACTCGTTTTCTGCTCACTTGATTTAGGAGTTTTCTTCTTTTTACCTTCAGTTATGACCTCTGGCATGTGCTTTCTCCTCCTAGTCTTCTGCTGAGAGGTTTTGAGCAAATCAGCTTCTTCTGTGCCTCCCTTGCCAGGCTTGTGATTCTCCTGCAACTGTGTCGTTGTAACTTCGTACAATTGATCTTTCACCAGAGGGGGCTTTTCTTTCTTCTTGTGTAGCTGCATTACTCCATTCCTAATGATTTCACTCTTTTCTCCTGTATGATCTTAGTCTATGCTTGAATTTTTCGCTGCAGCCTCCAGCTGGCCACCTCTATCTGTCTTGTCTGATGTTATAGGTTGAAATTGGTACTGAGTATTCTTCCTCGAGTCTGCATCGGTGATTGTTTTGGGTGGTGGATATACATCAAGAAACTGCCGAGAGAGGATTGAACTTCTGTCTGTCAAACAGAAGAGCACATTCATATATTGGAGAGGAGATAAAACATCACAGCATAATAAGCAGTTTGCATAAACATTTATCAGAATCTTGCAATATAAACAATTTAGTTGATATATTGGCAGCAAGTTTCCTCAAACTGCATGTTGCTAATGCATTCATTTTACTTATCTTTGCTTTATCAAGGGAAAGGGATCCTCCACTATAACACACACTGTTCCATAATGCATTAATGCAAGCTTTACTGTTTCATATAAACTAAATATCAGCTTCCATAATCAAACATCACAACTCTGTGCTTGTTGAAAACTTTGTTAAGTGGGCTTTTCTTCTCACATTTCTAACTCAAAAATTTCCAGGAGTGTTGCAATTTGGTGGAAACAATTCTTCAATTTGAAAGTTTTAAGTTCAACTCAACGGGGCGAGCAACTGATTATGGGCTAAAGCGCTCGAGCAAGTTAAGTGCCTCAAGGTTATCTACTAGTATATATCATAGAGAAAAGCTATCATTTTGTCATGATCATTAATAAAAACATCGAGACATGAATTTTTCTATGTGAACAGATAGTGACATTACCACCAGTGACTGTGTTTGGTATCCTCGTTTCAGCATCAAAATTTGCTCCAAGCAAAGTGTGTTGTTGATTCTGCGGAGAGACATTCCCAGAGCCTATAGTGAACTGACTACTCTCATCTTGCGCAGGAAAACAAGGAGCAGAAATCCCGCAGGAAGAGGAAGAGGAAGCTATGCTTGCGGCACATCTCTGTGCAAGTGCATTCTCCATTGCCACTTTCTTCATCAACAGATTCCCAAAAGTGATATATCCCCACTGCTCTGGGCCATTAACGGAGAAGTTGGTGTACGAGCTCGGATCTTTTCCTAATACATTAGAATTATTGGCAGCATCTCCCGCCAGCCAATTCTCGAAACTGATCATATTCTCCTTGTAAACATCGGTGGTTTTGCCCGAATTCCAGTTGTTGGTAACTTTACTTCCATTATGGAGACTCATTGAAGCATAACATGCAGGTGCTATTTGGCTTTGTTGCAGAAAATCTCCTTGCTTAGATAAATTTTCTTGGGCAATTTGGTTAGTTGCAGCTAATCTCTCTTTTTCTTCCCAATTCGTGCAGACCGGTTTACCTGGGGTTGCCGGAATCCACGAAGAACCGGTCTGGAGCTCATCTGGTTTCGAAGCTGCATCTTCTCTTCTAACTGACATCCCAACTTTGCTTCTTCTTCACCTGCAATTTCCGGTTTGAAAAATTGCCCTAAATTATTTCCTCGACCGACAGAATTCCTTTTAATAATTACTGTCTTCTTCGTCCAAATACATTTCATGCCATTCTCGTGCGGTATAAAATTCAGGAACTCAAAAAAATTGTACTCACGCAGCGAATTATTCGAGAAAATTTCTACCTAATCCTTAGAAAAATTATAACACTAGAGTTGAGATGACATATCTCGCCTAAAAAAGGGGGGAATATGCAGCTTCTCTCTATTATAGTGATAGGCAGAACATAAATGGGTAGAACCGTAGAAGAATGAGAAAGCTCTATACATTAATTCAGACATAAACTGTCAAAACACAAATCATTTGAAGATGAAAGGAGAACTGGAAGAAGTCATAATCAGCTGTTAATTCGTAAACGCCATTCTTACCAACTCATTTCCTTTAATGGAAAAAAATAAAAATAAAAAAAGCCCTAAAATTGCCACACACACACACAAGAAAAAGAAAAAAGAAACGTATATGTAGTTGAATTGGGAAATCATGGCATAGAACTCACCTAGTATTCGGTTTCTGGTGAAGATCTCGTATGGAGCCAAAGAGAAATTGAGAGCAAAGCAAATTTTTAGGTAGAGAGAGAGAGTAGGAAAAACAAATTAACAAACAAGTAGAAAGACCGGAGAGGATTTTGGACGCGGGAGAAATAATGTAGCTGAGCAAAAGTAATAAGATAATAATTTTTCAAATTTATTAGTAACAGTTTTTTTTGTTTTCACGTGAGAAACAATCAAACAAATTAAGTTACCAAATTAAGACTTGGGCCAATGCCCACATGGGCCTTTGGGCCTTTGCCAATGTTGTACTAATGTAAATTTCAGTAATTGGACAAAAATTGGACTTATCTTTTAGGGCATCCACAATACCGATCTCAAATTGTGGGATATCTCCTACTTTTCCAGTAGAGAGATCTCATACCCAAAATCTGTCTCAATGCACGGAATTCTCTCGGGTTCTTTACAAAAAAAATTTACTTTTTTATTCTATTTTTTATTTTTTAAATCTTTTTTATTTCAATTTATATATCGATCGATATTGGTTTCACTTTCAATTTCGATTTAACTCTAAACTAAAATATTTAAAACTAATTTAATTTATTGAATTCAAATACTAGACATTACATTAAATTTAAAAAATATCTAAATTAAAAATATATCTAAATTCAAATCAAGCTCTTCAATTCCGCCAAGAGCTTAAGATGTTCCTTCAGTGTCATTCCGCTCGTGTCTGTCGTCTTGGCCTTCTGATAATTCCTTATCGCTTTTGAACGTATCAACTTAGCCTTTAGCATTTGCACACTCATTTTCTCAGGGACGTCTTCTAGTGGAATATTTGCGTTCGTTTTTCCCTTGTTACGAGCTTGGTTCTTTGCTTGTTTCTGCCAATCAGCCGGTCATGACTATAGACACCGACATCATCCTTGGATCGACTTGAGTTGGACGACTCATCAAGGCCCTTTTGTCGCTTATCAGAGCCACTTGTGTCATCCTTCTTCCCGACGACTTGAAATTTGGGAAGCTCATGCAAGATTTTCCAAACATCGTTTAGAACGAAGTATTGCTTGTTGTTCTTGTCGTAGTACAACGAATTTGCAGCGTCGTATATGTCCTTGCTTGACGATCTGCTTGGCCATTCCCTTTTCACTTGAATGTAGAAGGCGTTGAATTGGTGGATTTTTGCTTGCGCTCTTCCAAAATGCGATTTGACATTGTTCTTCTCGATCGTACCCTTCGGCCTATTTTGATTGTTGAGTTGCTCTATCCGCTTCCAAAATTATAGTGCCGTTTGGTCTCTTCCCTTAGACGGGTCTTGAGATACGGCCGACCAACACCACGGGAGAACCGCCGTTTCTTCGGGAGAGTATGAGGTAGGTGGCCTATTTATCGGAGTGTCGTCGGTGTCATCTTCCTTGGCCTTCCCATTTCCCTTTGGCTTCGCCTTCGCTTTCGCCTTCCCCTTTCGTTTCGTCAGTCAAGGACGGGAACATTGAAGACACCCTCGAACGAGGCGGCGAGATTTATGGACTCCAAGTCTTGGGTTGCATAGCGAGCTTGACCGGAATTGGTGGAGGGGTTGGAAATCGACCGAAACTTTGACTGTCGGGCAGAGAGTAAGGTCGATAACCTTTGCCGGAATATCCCATGAATGGTGCCAGGGAGTTGGCAAATGCACCAAAATCGGGTCCCGGAGTTGGCGTCGGAGGATCCTCCGGATTTGTTGGAGGCGGCGGCGGCGGGACGTAGTTGGCGGCGTAATGTCCTAACCAATCATTTAATTGGTTCTCCAAGGGATTTCCCTTTTTTTTTCTTCTTGAATTTGATGTAGAATTGTAAAAATTTAAAGAGAGATATGAGGAAGAAAGTGAATAACGAGGTGTGAAGAAGAAGAATAATGGACATGAATTTATAGAAAAAAATATGGAAGTAGCCGTTACTACTCTAACGGCTAGCATAATATATATATATTTTAAATTATAGAAGGGTAAAAAAAGGTGGCTGACGTCAAAATGACGTCAGCCGTGGGAGGTCACCCAATGCACTCGAGCGCTGCCCCCCCGCCCCCGCCCCCCCCCCCATCTCATCAGCGCCAACACGCTCCCGGGATCGCTCACGCCGGAGCGCCTACTGATCCCGGCGCGTTGTGGATGCCCTTATTAACTTCAAATTTGTTATAAATATTTTATTTATTTACTCGGTGGACATTAGTCACATTACTTCTTTTTTTTTTAAATAGTCACATTACTTGTAAGTTGTAAAGTACTACCTCCATCCCACTATACTTGGCCACTTTCATTTGATTGACATTTCGCGCACGTATTTCCACCGAAACCTAGTACGGGTTTTAAAATATAATTTTGAAGTATTGTTTTTTTTACGGGATACTATGACTCATAGTATAGTGGGATGGAGGTAGTAGTAGTTTATGGTTTATTCTGTGTACTTATATATTACCCACATCCCATATATTTAGACCACTTTGCTTTATGCACGTATTTCCACCGAAACCTAGTACGAGTTTTAAAATATAATTTTGTAGTATCTTTTTTTACGGGATACTATGACTGCTACAAATACTAACGTGAGGAAATAAAATAAAAGTAATAATTAGATTAGGATTTGAAATCAAATAGTTAAAAAGCTGAGATGATGATTATGGGGCGCCAAGAAAAGTAACAAGGGTCCATACATAAACGAGATAATTCAATAGAATTATGTGGGATCGTCATTAATAAAGTAGTAATCACACTAATCATAACAATCATAACTCGGTTGGTGCAGCATGCTTAACAGCCTACTACTAATTATTTGCAATGCAAACTCTCTTTTCCCTTTCTTATTTTTCAGTAAATAAAGCGTAAATATTCATTTCAAGTGCCTAAGTCCTAGTGATTTATTTAGAGAAGAGAAGCAACAGTGTGATTACAGCACCATAATTAATTAATTAGAACCAAAAATTGAAGTGGTTTCTCAACAAAGAAAGCAATTTAGACAGCATAATCCAATTTACTACAACAATAAACAGTTTAATAAAATATTACTACACAAATTAACACAAGAATACTAAGACATTTTAATTAATTCATAATAATTTGCAACAAACAATTGCAAAATTAATTCAGAAGGCATCTTCCGTCGTCGGCAGCGACGGCGAAAGCGAGTTCCTCGACTCGTCGTAATCTTCCCCCAACGGCGAAACCTCCACCCTGATCTCCTCTATCATCTTCACCACCTCCGCCATCGTCGGCCTCTTCTCCGGCTGCGCCACCACGCACGCCATCGCCACGTGCAGCGTCGACACCATCTCCTCCTCTATGTTCTTGTACCTCAGCAGCTCCTGATCGAACACCTCCGCCGTCCACTCGTCCCTCACCACCGACTCCACCCACTTCGGCAGATCCACCGCCGCCGCCACCTCCTCCTCCGACCTTCCCCGCGACGGCGACGGGTGCCGCGACGGCTCCCTCCCCGTCAGAACCTCGAGCACCACGACTCCGAAGCTGTAGACGTCGGCTTTCTGCGAGAGCCTCTTCATCTCGTCTTGCTCCGGCGCCTTGTACCCTCCCAGTCTGGCTATGGCGTGAGCCGGGTTCAGCAGCAACGACAGCCCGAAATCGGAGATCTGCGCATTTCCGTTCTTATCCAACAGTATATTGCACGATTTCACGTTCCCGTGAGGAATTCGCGACGACGCGTACTCTTCGTGAATCCTTTCGAGCCCTCGAGCTGCCCCCAAAATTAGCCCTAATCGAGTCGTCCAATCCAGTGGAACTCTCCCTGGACCTCTATTTCCTGTTTCAATCGAGAGAAATTAAGCATAAACTCAATCGAATTTATTCAAATTCGAAAAAAAGGAATAAGAATATGAAGATGAAGATGAATTTGAGTACCGTGAAGAAGGGAATGGAGGCAGCCATTGGGCATGAAATCGTAAACGAGAAGCTTCTCTTCTCTGGCATAGTAATAAGCTCTGAATCTAACCACATTAGGATGTCTGAGTTTTCCGATCACATCCATATACTGTTCAAATTCTTTTCTAGCGCAGGGGTTTGCATCTTTGAGCCTTTTTACGGCGACGGTGCATCCGTCGTCGAGGACGGCTTTGTACACAGTCCCAAGGCTGCCTTTTCCGAGCATCTCCGCCGACGCTCGGAGCAGATCTTCGAGCTCGAACTGCTTTTTCCGGTCGAAGAACACTAGCTTGCTCTTGTCGGTGGCGTTGGTGCCGTCGCTATCGCCGCCGCCGTTGGCGTAGACTCTCTTCTCGGTGGAGTGGCTGCTCCTCTTCCCCACCTCGCTTCCCGACATCATCGAGTTCGGTGCTCTCGAGTACTTCCCGCAGAAGTAGGCCACCGCGAAGGACGCCATTACTAGTGCTAGAACGGAGCTCGCCACCACTATAGCTACCGTCGCTCCGTGGCTCAGCTTGCTGCGACGGTTGTTACTCGGCTCTTCGATGGTCGCCGTCGACGTTGATGGTAGGGAGCTGGGGTTTGATGGGACGGTTTGATTGGTTGAGGATTGTTCGCCGCCACCGCCGCCTGTGTAGGAGCATTTCGGAAAAGGGTCATTTCCGCAGAGACCTTCGTTGCCGGAAAAGCTGGCCTCGCCGTAGCGCGAGATCAAGCTCTTCGAAACGGTGCCGTAGAGTTCGTTGTTCGATAAATTGAGTTCTTTGAGAAGGGGAAAGGAATCGAGGAATTTAGGGACGGCGCCGGAGATTTCGTTGTTTTGGAGGTGGAGAGTGAGCAGTCGCGAGAGGTTGGCCAATTGGGCGGGGAAGGGGCCGCGGAGGTTGTTGTTGGAGAGGTCGAGGCGGCGGAGGCGGTGGAGGGAGGAGAATTCCGGCGGTATCTCGCCGGAGAAGTCGTTTCCGGAGAGGTAGACGAGCTTGAGGTTGAGGCATTGGGCAAGGGCGGTGAGGGTGCCGTTGAGGCGGTTGGAGCGGAGGTCGAGGAGGCGGAGCTGGTCTAGGGAGGAGAGGGCGGCGATGGGGCCGCGTAGGTTGAGGGAAGGGAGGAAGACGGCGGTGACACGGTCGCTGGTGCAGTTGATGCCGACCCAGTTGGCGGAGCATGCGGTGGAGGCGGAGGCGGTGGTGGTCCAGTTGGAGAGGAGTGTGCCGTGGGGATCGGTTTGGGAGCGGAATAGGGAGAGGACGGCGGTGTCGTTGGCGGCGGCAGCGGTGGCGGGAGAGATGATAAAGAGGGAAGCGAAGATAAGGAAGAAAGGAGAGAAGTAGAGTTCCATTTTTGTTAGCATGGAGCGGAAATGCATGGGACACCAAAGGCCTCAGTTTTTATTAAAAATGTGTGGAGAGAGAAATTTTATTGGTAGATTATGAAGAGAAACTTATTTTAATATTATTTTGAAAGAAGATAAATTCGCAACTAATTGCAGAGAGTAAACATGTAGTTAAAACATTTTTTATCGTTACATTTTTATAAAAACTTATATTAATAAAATATATGAAGGATATGAAGCTATTCAAATATTGATTACAAAGAAATGAAAAAAAAAAATCAAGAAAAAAAGAATACTGTTATAGTAGCTTATTACACCTTCCGTCTCGACCTATTTGAATCACTTGTTGAATATATATGAGATAAATAAATGGCTCGGATAAGTTGAGAACAAATAAAATAGAAGATAAGTACTATTTCCATCTCAACGAAGATGAAACGTTTAGTTTATCATCTGATACTTTACATATATTCAACAAACATCTTATCTTGGTATGGTGAGATGGAGTGATTATCTATTGTACAATATTTACAGCTCCATAAAACTAAGGGGGAAAAAAGGTGAAAATGAAGAAAGAAGGCCCCTCCCTCCTCCCCTCTTACTCTAGAACACATGTTGACTAAACATCACAAATAGGAATCGACAATGATTGTAAAGAGAGTGGAGAGAGAGATAAAGAAAAGGAATTGTGCTCGATAAAATGTCCATCTTTTTTCTTTACATTAAATTAAATATTTTGAAAATTAGATAAGAAGAGCGAAATGATTAAAGGTGTGCAAGAGTGAAGAGAGTGCTGGTTGTGTGAATGATTGCTGTTCTCCACTCCTTCCTAATCGAATGTTTTGAGGTCAAATAAAATGTAAATTGAAAAGTGTGTGGTCGAACAAAAAATAAATTTTAAGTGTGTGTGTGTGTGTTTTTTTTTTGTTTTTTTTTTTCTTTATTTGCTTTTTACTGGGGCTGATTGTAGAACTTCATATAAAAGGGACACATTCTTCAAGACTTGAGAATGACAAATTTTGTATAGTCTAATACTGAGAATGACAACTTGATTATATACGAAGCTTCAGTAAAGAAGATAAATTCGAGAATGAATATACGAAGCTTCAGTAAAAAAATTCACTTGCTGTACACAAATGAAACTATCCAAAGGTAATTAACTTTCTTAATAAGTATTATCAAGTTGTATTTAAGTTAGAAAGATAACTGCTTAATGCTATTACAGTCCAGTAACTATACAACAATTTCTACTCGTTACTTATTTTGAACACAAAGGTGGTACTTTTTGTACTAAATTTTTTTACAGTTATTTTTCACCGATTTTGTAGTTCTTCCCCTCTCAGTGAAAATGAGTTTCAAACTCTAATTTCCTCATATAAATAAATATAAATATAAGAAAAACTTTCGATTACAAAAAGCGGTAAACCTAAATTCTAGACTAGCATTTAAATCAAATTAAACTTCATGTCAATCAAAATAATTATCGCGCTAGATATTCGCGGCTTTCTTCAACTTCTACTTTTTCTTTGGTTACATGTTTTTAAAAAAAAGAAAAGCTCTTACTTTAAGTGTCACAGAAGCAAAGTCGCATTATTAAATTATCAAATTTATTTAGTCTCACGTATATAAATTACATATTTACATGCAATTCTTTTCATCAAATTCATTACAAATCCAACATTACTATTTCTTCTAAGAAAATAAAAAATAAAATAAAATAAATACATACACTGAGCACTGACTATTTGACTAACCACATCCTAAGATGAAAACGCAGTTTAGGTATAATAAATTATGAAATGTCGACAGAAAACATAGGGAAGCGAACCTGTAGAATCATAATGAAGCTAATACTAATTTTTAATAAATAAATAGATAATGAGAGAGAAAGCAATGTCACATTTGTCGGCAAAAGTGAGGAATGGAGTTACAGCTTTGTGTTTGTAGCAAAATAAGCTATGGAAAATGAGATTAGACCTGCTCCAAATGGCTGTATTCTCCATTTAGAAACATTAATAGTACATACTTCCAAAAGAGTTGAATACTACTGTAGTTGTAGAAGAAAACTGCACTCAAATCAATTATTCCAATTCCAAATGTACGGAATTTGATAGCAAATTAACGCAACAATTGCTTTCTTTTGACCAGATCAACATAATAATAACTGTATATTTCACTATTCAGAGGCAGCACTATTTATCAGCTAAATTAGCCTATTTAAAAGAACTATAAAATAAATAGATAAAAATCACTATTTAAAAATAAGAATGACAATCATATTAACTTTCATGTATATAATCTATAAAAGGAAGGTGAAAATTTCTCACCTTGTTAAAGCAACAAGCATGAAGCATTTCAATGTTTCTTTGTTGTTCTTCTCACACCATGTACATTATCAGTGCCTACTGATTTCACAAGGACATGATGATCCAACGTTTCCCATAACTTTTCAAGAATTCCGCAGGACAGAGAATCGTACGCTAGTCTTGCAGCCAGACGACGTGCTTCAAGAATCGCGGCATTGACAAAGAGCTCTTCAACTACTTCTACGAGCTTTTCACGCGAAACCTGAAGGCAGCGAGATAATATGTTAAAGCGCCAGCTCTAAGAAAGAGAGTTTGTCCATTGATACCCAGATGAAGGAAATGAGTGCAAGGATGAAAGCAAAATAACATAAATCTGCAGATTTTACATACCTGCAGAACTGAAAGAGGATTCACACGTTGCATTTCTGCTACCATGTGTGAGAAGTGGCCAACATTATGGCCTGAAAGTAAAACTACTGGATATCAAGAAACGGAGTTTATTTTCCTCCTTTTTATACAATGGCAATCAAGATGGTCGAGATAATGACCTGTTAAAACAGCACAGCCAGCTGCAGCAGCTTCTGATATGTTGTGACCTGCTAGTCCAAGCAAGAATGAACCACCTACTACAGCTATAGGTGTTAAGCTGTAGAAGTCTCTAAGTTCACCTATAACACACATAAGATTATTATAAGTTTTGAGGAGATAAAATGCATTGTGAGATCATGCATTGATGATTTTTACATTGCAAGCTTCATAATACTGATGCAGGAGTTCAAGCTTACAATTACTTGTATAAAGACGACGAAGAGAAAGAGAAGTTTTAATGTATATTACCTAATGAGTCAACCACATATATACATGTTTCATGGGTAAGATTATCACCACGAGACCTCAGTGCCACAGAAGTTCCTTCCTCCTGTAATTTCTGTATTATTAGAATAAAAGAACATGATAAGTTCACTGACAATAAGGTTCATGAAAGTTCTAAAATCTATATTTTGAATGTAATGGAGAAGGGAAGTTCAGAAGGATTGGTTAAAATGAGCCCTTTCACTTTGATGATAAACTTGGTAGAGTATCTTACATCGAACCAACATGAAATGTGTCCTTGGTGAAACAATAAAATTTCGGAAATGCAAAGCCTACTCAGAAATATCTAAACTGTATTAAAAACATTTTCAGAGATATCACCATTTACTTTCATTCAACCGCACTAACAGATGTAGATAGAAATATTGATTGTGAAGAAAAAGTAGTCATACCGATGCAATATCTTGTCCATGATGAGGCTTACGGGGCACGATAATAGTAACTAGATCTGGATGATTTTGTTTTAGCATCTTGTGAGCTGTGATAAATACTGTACAGAGTTTTGTGAAGATTTAGTACGGAATAATCTAAAATAATCTGAAAATGACTTTTAAAGATATCTTAGGTAGCCTGTATCGATTTGCAATCACCAACTATCCTAAGATGACTCTTCATAGGAAAGACATGCACAGAAGTCTCAAGCCTTGGTATAACCCCAACATAAAAGATGTAAAACTAACTGGGTGAAAAGTGCATTGCAGCGTGTTAACTTTTCAAGAAAGACCTTCATTCTATAAAGGTAACTCTCAGGTTAATAAGCTAGAAACATCACACTATGACAGGGACATCCCAAATACAGTTCAATTAATCACCAGTTACCTTCCTCTTCACCCTTATGGATTGACGACGCCATCCATACTTTTCTATGGGAAAGCTGTGCTTGGAACTCTCTCAGACTTTTCTTTACTCCCACGGAAGTGTCAAAATCTGCTAAAGCTGGAGAAGGTAAAAAAAGAAACCCAATAAGAAGTGCACCCCCATTAAGTAATAGGTCTAAATGACTCCGAAAAACATTACTGTACATTATGAAAACCTAACTGGTACTTCTCATGAGTAATGCTCAATTTATTAAAAGACTTGAGTGTTACTTTAAATACCACATTTCAGATCTCCAGTATAGTTTATGATATATGGTGGAGCTTGCAATAGCTGAAACTGAATCCCTTGGATTGTGCTCTGGCATTTCGGAGAGGAGAAATGCAATTAAAGATACCGACAAAAGTTCAGAAGTTTTAAAGACAAAAAGTTTGAGAACACACCAATGGGAGAATCAAAGAAAATTTTGATAGCATCAACTTAATCAATGGTAAAATTACTGGATAAGACCAATTTCGGAATGATTTTGTGGAGATTCTGCCATTCAGCAATGCCAATGCAATCTGAATAGAGAGAGAAAAGATGGACAAGCAGATGAGAAAATGTTAGGATCGTAACGTAAATGCCCTCTAAAGCTTGCCTAGTGAAAAGGAAATAGAATAAAATAAAACAAAATAAAATAAAATAAATTAAAAATAATAATAAAAAAGCAATAACTCAAAAGCTTCTTGAATGACAAATTATAATAATCTAACATACTTCTCCAGAACATTACTTGGATCTGGAGATCTTAGTCTGCATTGCGCCCTCAGAAGATCAATTGGAGATGAGCAAGCATTAGTGTATACTTATAAATTTATAATTAATTACGAGAGGAGGAAATAGCTTACGCCATTTCTTGCAGCACCCATGATGAGATTTGGCCACAATTCACTTTCCATAAGCATGACTGCATTTGGCCTCCAATATTGAAGAAAAGCATCCATACTGGATGGTATATCAAGAGGAGCAAACTGATTCATGACAAATAAGCATAAGGAAAACCTCCCATTATAAAATTTAACGAAGCCCTGTTCTTGCAAAAGAACTCTTCTAGAATCAAAGTGTTCATTTGAAGATTTATACACCTTTTGCCTCAAGTAAGTAAGTGCTGCATGCATGTTACATACACTACACATGAAATTAGAACATCAAAACATAGAAAACTAACATCGAAATCAATAAACGAACAGTATCGTTGCCGCTGCACAACAAGATACACCTATGCAATGTGTTTGGAATCCATCACATTACAGCTATTGATTATAAATTCAACCAGTATCATATAAAACCCAGTATTGCATAACAATGTTTTCACATGAAACATATAAGTACAGCTTATGAAGTGATAAAAAAACCCAACTGATAATTGATTATTAAATAAGAAATTACAGTAACTATTGTATCTAAGCACCTGATATATTACATTACTCGGAAGTCTCTCCTTTATCACTTCACTGCAACAAAAAACGGAAGAGATGAACACTTCAGCAAGTCGATTTCCTCACCAACTCAGTAACGAAGAAAAATTCAATAAAACTTGACCAAATTTTCCACAGTATCGGAATAAAAATTTCTAATACTTCCATAAACAATTTGTGCTTACAATGCCGAAACAGTCGTCGTAGTCATCAACACAGTCACATCCGGCCTCCTCTCCAAACAGCATTTTATCACAGGAATCGCCGCCAATCCTTCGCCTGAGCGGCGGCAAATTGTTAGAGTGAGTAATTTCTACTGCTCGAGTAAAATGAAGAAAATAATCACCCAAGGAAACGGCGTGAAACCAGATGAGGCGACCGGCGGGGCGAGGTGAGGAGGGGCGGCCGAGGCGTTCCGGCCAGCGAATAGGGTGTTCTCTGCCCCGGATTTTGCGCCACCGTAGATGAAGGCGTATTAACGGCGATATGCCGTAGGTTAGGGCTCGGTAAATTTTGTACACTATTTTACCGTTGGTTATCGCCATAAAATTACCTTTGTCTACACGTTCTAATTTCCTTATTTAGTTTTGCAGAACGGCGGTGACGTGGTCGGCGATCGGCGCCCCGCGACCCATTTGACTTATTTTAATGAAAAAAAAAAATACAAAAATTAAACTTTAAAAGCTAAAAAAATGAATTACAATACAAAATTGCCAACAAATAGTACTCCCTTCGTCCTCCATTTATTGACCCATATTTTAAAATTTTATTTTAAAAAATCCGTCATAAGTTTTGGTGTTTAACGCTTGCCAAAAAGTTTTGGGTCAATAAATGGAGGACGGATGGTTCAAAATTGCCATTTTCATGGTCACTTGGCAGAAAATTCAACTGCAACTAGTAGTTCGATAAATCAATTGTTTTTTTTATTTTGCAAACGAGGCTTTTTTTTTTTGCAATTTCGTCATAGGTGCTCATATGAAAGTTGGATTGGTCAAACAATTAGTGAGATTTTAATTTTCACATATATATGTATAATATAATTTCTAATAGATTCAACTTTCGACTTTCATATTAGTATGAAATATGACGAAATTAAGAAAAAATAGACATGTACGCAAAAGGACATATTTTATGTAATTTGACGAAAAGATTGTGTATTTTAATTTTGTTCGTTAGATTATTGAAAAATTAAAAAGTTGAGCAAGTAAAAAAAAATCAAGATTTGCGCGACGTATGGTTTAGTGTTGGAATCTGCAGTGCATATTTTTCTTGAATGTGGGGAGGTACTGATAGGATCAATCCTATCGGAAACTGCGGCGAGAGCGAGAGGCTCCCAAAATCAGATAAACCGGCATCCCAAACGCAGGGATCGGCGCGGGTAGTTGCTGAACGCGAGAAGATTTCTCGTTGGCAGCGGTGTTTAGGGTTTGTGATGAAGAAAGGCTTTGGGCCCTGAATAATGTTCATTCATTCTTCTTCTTCTTCTTCAAATCCTTTATGATTACAATGACTATATTTATAGGACTAAATATCTAACAAACTATGGAAAAGATATGCTAAATATTAATAATAATCTAATCAATAAAATATGAAGGATATTCTCCCAAGATATGAGATATGCTCGTATCAACTCCCCACGGTTGAAATCCACCTTGTCCTCAAGGTGGATACCACGTTGCAACGAACAACACACACCGTGGCGAAGTGAAACACAGTGAAAATCGTGGTGAGATATCCCCTCCAGGATCAAACACATACCCAACACACCCAATAATGTGCATGTGAAACCATATTCTGTCGACCACTCTCCATATGCTCTCCATGGACCCTACCAAATCGAAGTAGCCGTGAAATGTTGCCTCATATTTACGTGCGAGATGTCTGGAGCTGCCTCCTATTCTACACCGCACGTCCACGATGCGCTGCGGTTTCTGCAGTAAGTCATTTGAGAGAGAAGCAAAAGTGAAAGACTCAACGATCATGCGGGGCTGGACGGAGCGCTTGGAGGCTTCGGAGACGACGTCAGCCAGGCTGGCAGAAGCGAAGGTCGGGCTGAGCTCCTACGATTTATTGGCCGTTTCCTCTTCTAAAACACTAAGTGCGTCATTTTGTCGAACACCTTCAGGCATACTACTTATTACTCCAACCTCCGTTTCCTTTCTTGGTTCTGGTTGGGCGTCGTCTTTCTCCTCGTCGACCTCATCCACAACGCCTTCCTCCTCAATCGAGACACAGTCGGGTGTCCAATTCGTAGTTGCGGAACCATCGAACCGGGGCACTAACAACTTAATCTCCTTCGGTGATTCCTACCATGGCTGGAGCAATCGATTCCGACGAAGAGGTGTTTCCCAGCAAGTCTGATGCCGTAGTCCTCTATAATCCTGCTTGACGTCGGTGGAGTTGCGAGCGGCTGGACACTCCTAAGACGACGGCTACTGTGGCCGGGCCTGCGGAACTCGTGTGCCTATGGTCTGCTGTTGATGAAAATCACTATGTCCCGACTGGATACAAGTCGTAGGCCGATCCCAGCCCGCCGTCAACTGCTGTTGCGGTTGTTCAGTTCGGGCAGGTTGGGAGTGAGTTATCGGGGCTATACTCGTATCAGAAGGGTTTTCCCAGCGAGCGTGTTGGTAACGATTGTGGCGTTGAGGAAAATCCTAACACGTTGGCTGCCGTGGTTCTCGAAGATCTTGATCCAATTCTTCCGGAAAATGGGCCGGAGGCCGCTCCCAGCACGATGTCGCTTGTTGCGGCGTATAGCGCGTGCCTTGCCTCGTATAATGTATATGATCGCGCGCCATAGGGTGGCAAGTTAGGCCGTGAGAACCACCGCGGTACCACCTGCCATCCCCACCACGATCGTGGTTGAAAACTCGGGGACAGATTTGTTGTTGGTGCTTGAAGTATGCGCCGATCTGCTGTTGGCGCGGAAACTCGCGGCCCGACGTGCGGCGGCAGGCCGTGAAAGACGCCGCGTCTCCCTCTGCCATCCCCACCACGTGCGTGGTTGAAAACCAGGGGCAACTTCCTTATCACTCCACAATTGCGCACGATAAGCTCGGATCTCCACATCTCCTTCGTCGTCGAAATCATGTGGCGGGTCAGGTTTCGGCGGCGGCGGAAACTCCAGGCTAGCCACACGACGGTTGGTGTCGGCTAAACGCGATTCAAGTCTGTCGAATCGAGCCAAGATTTGATCGATGCCCTGGGCGATTGGATCCCCCGTTGGATCGCTCATCTGTTGTGGCTGCACGTACGGCCTATCCTCTCTAGGCAGAGGCCACGAACTGATCGGGGGCTACGTAGAATCTGAATTTGTCATGAGTACGTCAACGAGAGCACCAGTTGATAGGATCAATCCTATCGGAAACTGCGGCGAGAACGAGAAGCTCCCAAAATCAGACAAATCGGCGTCCCAAATGCAGGGATCGGCGGCGGTAGTTGCTGAACGCGAGAAGATTTCTCGTCGGCAGCGGTGTTTAGGGTTTGTGATGAATAAAGGCTTTGGGCCGTGAATAATGTTCATTCATTCTTCTTCTTCAAATCCTTTATGATGCACTATCAAGACTAGGGAGGGAAGAGTGGAAAACCTCATATCATAAAGAGGGGTTTCTCACGCGTACATGTATATACCTGTTTGATTTGACCGATTTTTGTGATCGTTTGAACTAATCGACAGAAAGAAGGGTTCAAAGCTCTCGTTCAGGAGCTCTTTGCGTATGCGGTGATCAAGTGATCGTGAGTTATAGTTATCTTAAGAAAAGAGAATTAAAATACGAACAGTTAACATAATATGGTTACAATGACTATATTTATAGGACTAAATATCTAACAAACTATGGAAAATATATGCTAAATATTAATAATAATCTAATCAATAAAATATGAAGGATATTCTCCCAAGATACGAGATATGCTCGTATCAGGTACCTAGCATTTGGAATAACTTAATTGAGTGGATTGGTGCCGCTTGGTCGGCGCCGAAGGAGATCGAACTACATCTCCTAAGTTTTCTTCTCTTTTGGGAGGAAAAAGTTGGAGGAGGCGGCTAGGGGATTTGTGGGTTTGTACGGTTTGGGTTATTTGGAGATGGAGAAACGAGGTTGTCTTCGCCTATAAGCTGTGGGACAAGAGAAGAATTGTGGAGGAAATTAAGTGTCGCTTCTGGAGTTGGTGCGCTGTGAGAGGAGAAGTCGGAACCAATTTACGTTTTAATGCCTGGGCTAATACCAAGCTTGTAAACTTGTGGAACAGGGATGTATAGCTTCTGCACTATCGTTGGGTACCTCTTGTACTCTTTTTTCGTTGATAATAAATAAACTTCTTTTTTCGGATAAAAAAAAAAGTAATGTGCTACATAAGGTCTTGTTAAATGACAAAGTGCAATTGATATGATGCAGCTTTTGATATCATTGAATTAATAGTATTAATTAGTACTTCTTCTTGACTGGATTATTGCTTAATCAATGAATAAAGTAATTGATATCATAAATTACGAAGATCACTTCATCCAAAGATTATCTCCCATTTCTACAGATTCCTATGCGTTTTAGCTCTAAGAAATCAAAACCAAATCTCCCGTCTCGCATCTCAAATTCTTAAAAACAATCTCGAAATTTTATTTTCTTGAGATACAATATATTTGTGGTAGATTGTTTACTTCCATAAGAATCAAGTTCTCGCTTTTATCGATTCATACGAGAAGCCTAGCTACCTTCATTGAATTTTTTTAAATTAATTAACTACACCAAATCATTTCTGAATCATCGTCTTCTTCCTCCACTCTCCCACACTGCACAAAACAAACAGGACAAAAAGAATGGAGTGGCAACATTTCCTCGTTTATTCAACAATCTTACTATTACCGGCTTCAATCTTCTCCGTCGTACTCCAATCCAGAAGGCGCAGCAGATTGCCGCCAGGGCCACGTGGCTGGCCCATATTCGGCTACATGTTCAATCTAGGCAGCGCGCCGCACCGAGCCATAGCCGAGCTCCGACACCGCTTCGGCGCAGTGGTGTGGCTGAAGCTCGGCTCCGTAAACACCATGGCGGTGCTCACGGCCAAAGCCGCCGCCGAACTCTTCAAGAGCCACGACCTCTCCTTCGCCGACCGCACCATCGTCGAGACCATGACCGCGCACGGCTACCCCTCCGGCTCCCTCGCCCTGGCCCCCTACGGCCCGCGGTGGCGCGTGCTGCGCCGCCTCTGCACCGTCGAGATGTTCACCAGCAAACGTATCAACGCGACGGCGGGGATCCGGCGGAGGTGCGTCGACGACATGCTGTCGTGGATCCACAAGGACGGGACCGCCGGCGGCGGAGTTGCGGTGGGGAAGTTCGCGTTCCTGGCGGCGTTCAACATACTGGGGAACCTGATGATGTCGGAGAATCTGGTGTCGCCGGAATCGGAGGAGGGGATGGAGTTCTACGGCGCGATGAAGAGGGTGATGGAGTGGTCGGGTAAGGCCAACGTGTCAGATTTGTTTCCGTGGACTCGGTGGTTGGATTTGCAGGGTTTGAAGAGGAAGGCGAATCGAGACATGGGGATCGCCTTTGCCATCGCTGCCGCCTTCGTGAAGGAAAGGATGCGATCGCCACGTGGTGGTGAAGGCGAGAGGGATTTTCTCGACGTTTTGCTGGAGCACGATCGGGAATCCGGAAGCTTGCCGGAAAATGACATCATCATTTTCATTCTTGTAACGTTACTAACTAATTAATGCTCCTTAATGAAAATGAGACCGTTTGTTGAATATATGAAAATTTTAAAATTTGCCAGGAAATGTTTCTGGCGGGAACGGAGACGACCAGCAGCACGGTCGAATGGGCAATGACTGAACTCCTCCGCAATCCGGGAGCAATGTCCAAGGCCAAATCGGAGATTTCATCCATCCTCGGGCCCACCGAGAAATTCGAGGAGAATCACGTCCATCGTCTCCCTTATCTACAAGCCGTGATCAAAGAAACTCTCCGTCTCCATCCTCCGATCCCTTTCCTCATCCCGCGTCGAGCTACTCGCGACACGACGTTCATGGGCTACCTAGTGCCCAAGGGCACACAGGTGTTCGTAAACGTGTGGGCCATCGGTCGGGACGAAGAATGCTGGGAGGATGCTCTCTCCTTCAAGCCCGAGAGGTTCTTAGGCCCCACTACTGACTACAAGGGCCAGCATTTTGAGTTCATCCCCTTTGGTGCCGGCCGGAGGATTTGCGCCGGCCTGGCTTTGGGCCACAGGATGCTCCACTTTGTGCTCGGCTCGATCCTCCGTGAGTTCGACTGGAAGCTCGAATCTCCTCTAGATGCTGACTTGGATGAGAGGATGGGAATTACTATGGGGAAACTCCACCCCTTGAAAGCCATCCCAACAAAATGTGCTGTTTAACACTGTGCGCAGGATCAACTCTCAATGTATCATTAATTATGACTAGTAATTTCATTTCTTCACAAGCGTTTACCAAAATTACAGAGAGTATAAATGTGGTATTCATGTCAATTCTGCAGAATACATAAACCAGAAACATTCCTATCATCTTCCAATATTACTACATTATAAATAGAAGGTAAAAATACATGTAAATACACGAACTTTGTCTGACATTCTATTTAAATCACGAATTTTTAATTTTTTTTGTAAATACACAAACTTTGAAGGTTATCCAATTTTCCCATAATTTAAATTTTCGCCCAAATTAAATCTGATGTGGCAACCGGAATTGTACACTTGTGCATATCGTCCGACAACTAAAACGACGTCGTTTTCAAATTTTATTTTTTATTCAAAAAATACACTATATATACACACTATATATACACTACTTTGGGGAGTCGCCGGCGCTTAGATTCCGGCGGTACAGCTCCGCCGCGCGGAGCTGGGAGGAGGAAGTTTCTCTAACTAGAAGCGATGGCGGCGGTGCAGCCGCCGACTCCGACGAGTGTGCGCCGTACTTCCTGAGCAAGTGCGGGAGCCGAAGCAGTACTCGGCGGTGCTCATTGAGGGAGCAGACAGCGGCGACACCCTTTACTACCTGAGCTCCGCCGGCACGGTGGTGGCCTGCGACTTCTCGCGGCGGTCCTTCTCCGAGTACCCACGGCTGCTGCCGGTTTCCTCCGAGTACTCCGTGGTTCTGCTGTCGGAATTTCTGGAGACGGTCAGCCTCCGAGTGTGGGGGTGGGATGAAAAGGGGCGGCGGTGAACGCAGGCGGAGCTGCCGCACTGCGCCGTCGACGGCCGCCGTAGAGACTTTGTTTCTGCTCTCTCATTTGAGCCCAGTAACCACTTACAGTCGGCGAGGGAGGAGTTGAGGAGGGCGCAGCCTTCTTTAAGTCTTCAATGGTGGTGATGGAGAAAGGACGTGGTGTCTTGTTTGGTGTTTGCAGATTTTTGGGGGAGGGGAGAGAAAGAGTGGAGTGAGTGAGGGTTTATTTTATTTTATTTTATTTTTTTAAATAAATTATTATTATTATTTTAAAAGTTTATAAAAATAATGATGTGGATGCATACGTGTAACATAAAAATTACGTGGCTTCCACGTAGACCGCCACATCAGTTTTCCTTCGCCGGAAAATCCAGTCGGTAAGAAAATTGAACACATTAAAGAGTTCATGCATATACAGAAAAAATTGAAAGTTGATGAATTAAATAGAATATCAAAAAAAGTTGGTGTATTTTCATGCATTTTTACCTAAATAGAATACAAGAACAAGCTCTGAAGCTCTATGCAAGTTTCTGCCTTATGTTAAGGAGCATAGATATTTGACTATATGTGATCAATCATATCATAGTATATGCTATACCTCGGAAGGAAATGGCCGACGTCTGCTCTACTGCTCGAAGACTCACAAAAGGGCTTCTCATTGATAACTTTCCCAAATCGAAAGAGGTAGCTGAGACCCATAAGTAGTTCTACGATTGCTGCCTCTGTCTCCGCTTGATTCGCAAAGTGAAGTGTCTGCACGAGAAGTACATTCGACCCATAAACCGATCTCTGCCTCTCGAAGTTCCTTTCTGCTTGCCATCTTATCATATTCCGAGCAAGTGGAGACAGCCATTCTAATATCCCATCAATTGCAGAGCTCCACTCTGCTGCCAAGTCAGCATTGTACTCGGACGAAGCCAGTGTCGTTGAAAATGTCTTCATCTTTGCCCTAAGACGGCTTCTGATCGTCAAAGGCAACATATCATAGAGATCATCCCTTGCATCGAGACTGATCGAGTGAGGAGATGAGGCTATCTTCTTCATTAATATAATTACATTAGCATAATGATGAGCCAAAGCAGCATAACCAAGAGTTGATGGTGGAGCATTTAGTAGACAAAGCTTGGACTGAAAGAAAGATCTTTCATTAGATGTTTTGTTACCGCCTTCCATTTCATTACCATCCTTTTCAGACTCTGCATATGATCTGAATGAGCTGCCACATGAATTTGTGTATGTCTCGACAAACGGGGACTCGATTCCACCAGTCATGCATC
This sequence comes from Mentha longifolia, assembly GCA_001642375.2. NCBI lineage: Eukaryota > Viridiplantae > Streptophyta > Magnoliopsida > Lamiales > Lamiaceae > Mentha > Mentha longifolia. The sequence continues at coordinate 4,992,287 of CM038117.1, forward strand.
CAGTCAAGCCAAGAGAAGCGAATCGTCTACTCATCATCTGATGCTGCTTCACACCAAGGATGGAGGATGGGGACTTATCATAAGATCTCCTATTCTTTAATATATTCTTGAAAGCAAAATTTGAAGATGTTCTTCTCTTGCAACGTCCAAACTCATTGCTCTCCGACGAATAGCCAGATCTATGAACAAGACCAGACATCGAACTACAACGACTTAGAAAACCAGCTTGATTCTGATGAAACCAATTACTTCCTTCAACTTTACTCCCAAAAACAAACTTGATCTTTTCAATAATCGTAAACAAAGATCTGAGAAGAAGCCGGACTATGTAATCATACGTTCTGACCCAAGGTGACATCTCCTGAAGACTCTTCACCTCCTGCCTTTGCCATGAAACCTTCTGTTGAAACTCGAGCAACTTCATCCTGCCTAAGTTCGCACCAGCTTGCATCCGCTTCAGACTCTGCTCAAGCTCCGCCAAAACTTCAAGCTCCGAATAGAGCTGTTCAGTTGTAGCCACAAACTTCTCCATCTTCTTAACTTTTTTGTCCATCTTTTTCAGCCTATACTGCCAACCACACCATTTGGGATCGAGCGTGCTAGGATCTTCGAATATTGTTTCGAGATCATGGTACGTTGAATCTGCACACTTCTTCCCTAGCAGAGCCACTGACTTCCCCACATCTATCAAATTCTCAATTATCTCAGCAAGAGCAAGATCTACGAGGTAGTCGTCGTCTCCTGAAACGAGCTTGTGGATGCCGATTGAGAAGGCAAACTCTTCTTTCATTCTAGCAATCTGTCTCGAATTGACAGATTGCCAGATCTTAACCACCTTGCACATCATCCTCGAAATATCAAACGCCAAAATTCGAAGAACTGGTGTTCCACTCTCCCCATAGATGCGCCTACTTGAACTCCTCAAAACTCCTGAATCAAACAAAAGCTCAACTATGTCAAAGTTAACAATAAAAGTGTTCAGAACCACTAATCAGAAAAGCAACTAATCATAACAGCAAAAGTTAGATCATATACAATTCGAAATTCAACTTTTCATTGTATAATCAGTTCAATTATGAACTACACAGTATACCAACTTTTCATTTCAGCAATAATAATCACGAAGAAGCCTAATTCAAAATATATACATTTCCTGCGAATCGAACAAAGAATGCGCCAAAAATCATATGTGAAACACCAGATTCAACTCAACTTCACGGAATGAACTATTCACAAATGCAAATATCAAGCGAAAATAGCATCTACTGGGCGTGAATTTGAATCTTACTCTGAACTAACATCTTCTCCGCAATCAAACCGTGCAAATATCCAGAAAATTCCACCAAACCACAGCCGAATCACGTATCGCAGCAACTTTCGCGCGACGATCTCATCGGAATGGAAAGTAAGATTTAAGTTTTTCTCACCCAGCCAATTACGAGAGAGAGAAGGAGAGAGAGAGAGAGAGCGAGAATTCGCAAATTTCCACATTTATATAGATAGCGTGGGGAGGGGGGGGTGGCGTAGGTTAAGCTAAACTGCTAAAAGGCGCACCGCCGGCGACAAATTTGACTTACAACGCGGGACAAAACTAGAGTGCGCCAAAAACTCGATTTCAGCAAGGTGGAAGCAAAGGGTATGCTTTTGTGCTCTTTCATGTTCTGACACGTGTCTATTTGTGGGGGAGGTATTATGGAAATTTGGAATTTTGTAGGGGTATATGCTTTGTAATTGGCTGAGAGATTGATGAACAAAGAGCTAATCTAAGAAAAACTACAAATAGATGATATCAATGTTAGTTTTGCCAAAATATGCCCATGTTGGTAAAAACTCGATTCCGTACCTTTTCTTTTTCTTGTTTTGAATACAATACTACTTTGGATTGTCATCGAAATTGATTGTCCTACATATTACCACATTCAGTTGGCAGAACTAACTAAGTGGCGAGCACAGACTGAAGTCCTTATGGTGATTGTCGGAAACTATATATTAGTACTAGCGTATGTTTCGTCGGAATTTTATGTTTGAATAATATTTTTTTTTCTTTTTTATAGATTAATCACCTCAGAGATTTAATTTTTGCTCTGCCACTGTCAACCCATATATTATCATCAAATTAATTAATTGAACATATATAGATTGCAATGATAATAAGAAAATTATAAAATTATCATAATGCTTAGAAATTATCTAGATGGTATACAATTTGAAAGAGGTGTTGGCTGCTTTTTGAAGATGCATATATAACCACAAGATTATCGACATATTTTATTTAAATAGATATGTCGATTCCTATTAGAGTTGAAAGACAAAGCAAGAAGAAACCACAAATCCTAGACCATGGTTTTTGAAACGAATGTACCAACTTTTGTCCTAACACAGATTTGCATTCAACCGTTGATTAATAGGGATAAGTTAGATATTATTGTGGCAAAAACATTCTAAACCATTTAGACAAACCAAATTTTACCGTGTCTTAATCTGTGTATAGTACTATTATTTATCTTAAATACCGTATTCCATTACATCAAGGAAAAAAAATTAAATTAAGCACAAGAGATTTTAAAAAATGTAAAAACCAATGTGCAAAAGATACCACATATGTGGATATAATTATGTCTCGGTTCATTGTATCGATATACTATATATTTAACTTAATGGTTAAAATTTTATATATACGCATGACCCTAGTGATTCAGTAAATCTTTGTCCCCTTTGAGAATTGCCGTTACATTAATTATCTTATGCATTGATTTTCACATGAATAAATAAATAAAGAGAAAAAGGGACTTCCTAAACAGAGCCAAAAACAGGAACCTTCGTATGAATTATCGTGTACACTTGTTTCATTATGACTCGGCTTTGTAAAAAATCATAAAATGAATACTTCAATTTACTTGAAAAATCATTATAAATATAAATATATAATACAAAACTAATCACCAACTTGATGACAAAGCATGATCTAATGATTTGACATTTTTCCTTCAATCAATAAATCGCTAATTCGAATAATCTTGAATGCACTAGTGTGCAATGGTTTTTAATTACAAAAAGACATTTTTCCCAAAAAAAATCTTTTTAATTTGAAAAAAAAAGACTATTTCAAATAGCGATTCAGATCATTTAATTAATATATCTCTGTGTTGCATCTTTTATTGCACTGCTAAAAAATAAATTCAAACTAATGAAGTAGACAATTCCGAGTTTGGAACTATGATTGTGAGCTGCAGAATGATTTGAGAAGGTTGCGATAGAGTTATCTTTAAATATATTCCGCGTGAAGCTAAATATGTAGCTCACCGAGTGGCTAGAAGACCTATTGATTTTGATAATACGTATGTTTGGAATGAACCTTCAGAATTTGTGGAGGGTCTTCTCCATGTTCCATGCGTTTGTGATGAATAAAATGTTTCGTTTGGTTTGGTTTAAAAATAATAATAATAAAAAAAAAAAAAAAAAGGAAACAAAACTAGGAACCCGAACATTCTAGCATAAGATCAAGTCGCTAGATTTGCCCATACTTTTCCAGCACCTCCAAATTCTCACTCCCAAAATTATAAATACCCATTCTCCATTTTCCCCAACCATTCTCAATCTCGATTTTTATATTAATTAGCGGAAAATGAAGGCGGTGGCGGACAAGAAGCACGACAGGGTGATGATCGCGGCGGAGTGCGGCGCTGACGAAGGGCAGAAGCACCTGGAGAAGGTGGAGCTGCAGACCCGCGATGTGGAGACGGTGAAGTACGTGGAGGAGAAGGGCGTTGCCCGCCTCGACCGCCGCCCCGCCGACGGCCTGCCGCTCAGGCACGTCCCCAAGAAGGGCCACAGCGGCAAGCAGGCCCGTCTCACTGTATATTGAGGCCCTGTGCTAATTATGAAATTAGGCCCTTAAATTTTATCAAAATATAACTTAAAAATAATAATTATATAATGATAATATCTTACAAAAGACATTAATATAGAGACCAACTGAAGCAATATATTTTTTTGTGATGATGAATAAAATCAAATTTTGGTTTTTGAGTAGATAGAAATCGAAATCACTTGCAAATAAATAAATCCCATTGAATCCTATCAATCCTGGTGTTAATGTAAAAAATCGTTGTTGATTGATAAAAATTTGAAAATTGGAGGTGAAATTAAATAGAAGATGAAGCTTCAAAACTTTTTTTGGAAAAAGAATTAATGAAAACAGCGAAAGAAGAAGGAATGGAACGCAAAGAAGAATTGAAAAAATAAAATAAAATAAAAAAAGAGAGAGTATGGATGAGAATCGAAAGTACAGTATTAAAAAGTAAGAAAGAGATAGTCAGAAAGGAAGATTTAAAAAACATAGTTTGAGCTTTAAAAAAAAAAAAAAAATTGGGCTTGATTTTTTTTGGGGCCCTATGTATTTGGGGGCCCTGTTATGAAGAACCTCTTGTACCTGTTAATGGACGGGGCTGGCGGCAAGTACACGTGGGAGGGGCCGCGGTCGGAGATCGAGGCCGAGCTGGGGGCGGAGGCGGCGATGGACGACAAGGATCCCAACTACGTGGAGGAGGAGAAGGAGGCGGAAGGGGCCGGCAAGCTGGTGGTGGGAGAGGTGGAGACGCCCAAAATGGCGGAGGAAGGGGTGGCGCGTGTGGAAGTCGATCCTCGCTTGAAAGTTGAACTGAATAACAATTGAGATTCCGTTTTTACAGTTATTATGTGGAAACTTGGACATGTAATCAACGAATTTTTGTTTCTGTTGTGATTTTATTTTCCCCATTTTGGTGTTTAATTTGTGAATAACTTGTCATCAATATGCGTAGCACACTCAATACATGGAAACGGCGGCTTATTATCAATATAATTATGTATTACTTTGTTCGTCTCACTTCATTAGGCTAATATATTGAATTTATGTGAATTATAAAATATTATTTCGGAACTAATGAAACGAGACAAATGAAGTATTATTTAGACAAAATACACAAATTTAGTCATATAAATTTTATTTGTGACAGATTTACTAAATTTTAACTGCGTGACGATTTTAGCTTATAAATAAAATATGTGATAATTTTAGCTCTTAAATGACTTTCGACACCAAAAAAAAATAGTTGCGGACTAGATTTTCTATACTATTCTTTCCGTTCCATTGAAATAAGGCTATTTTTATTCAAGCTGAGAGTCTATTATAATAATAAAATAGCCATATTTAGTGGGACGGAGGGAGTAATTCATTAAATGGCTAAAACTGTTATATACTACTTTCATCTTATTACATTAGTCACATTCACTATTTGGCACGCTTTTCCACCGAAACCTAGTACGAGTTTTAAAATATAATTTTGTAGTATTGTTTTTTTTACGGGATACTATGACACTCATAGTATCCCGTAAAAAAAACGATACTACAAAATTATATTTTAAAACTCGTACTAGGTTTTGGTGAAAATACATGTAAAAAGTAAATGTGACTAATGTAATGGGATAGATGTAGTATATGATTTATAAAGCTAAAATTGTTATACGTCAAAATAAAAAGTTTAGGATATAATTTATCAGGCTAAATTTATGTAATTTGCCTAGCATATACATAAAAAATTAAAGTGAAAATTATGTTATAAAATGGAATTTCATGTAATATAATGATACATTATACACAACCCCCATTTTACTCCTTGTAGCCCCCATTTTATTAAAATAATAAAATTAAAATTAAAATGTACAGTTATAACCCTGCAGCCCCCAACTTCACTCTCTCGAGGAATGCTCCAATGTCCATCCTGGGCATACTTAATATGCCCACAGATGACTTGACAACGTTATAAATAAGAAAATTAATTTAAATATATACCATAAAAACTAAACCCTACCAAAAAAATTAAACCTTACTAAAAAACTCAACCCTAAATGGAAAAATTTAATGACATGGCACTGCCATATCAGCAGTGGGCGTAGGTAGGGAAGCATTTCTATCACTCTCTCTCTTTATGATTTCTCCCATCACCACTTACACCCAAAATATTAGCCAATCTCTTAATCTTTATTTCTCCTGCGGCCATTAAATAACCTTCAAAATTGTTTATTCTGACCATGAAACTTAGAAGGGGCATTATCTACTGTGCTAGAAGATTATTGGGAGGAAAAAGGATCCACGTCTTGAACATTAAATTGCTGGATGCACATCTAAAAGAGAAAAGTATTACGGCATCGCATTCGAAAATTCCTTGAGGTAGAAATGAATTAGAGTTGGAACATAAATTCACAACAGAGATTGATTTCGAAAAGCAAATATGGGTTTGACAGCAACCTCAGTGTCAAGCGACAAATCATTTTCCATATCTAGCAATCGGAGCATTTCCTACGTATCCTGCAATCGAAGACAAATTCTAAGGTTGATGGGCTCGTCGGCGGCAACAGTGGAGGGGCAGTTAAACTTTCTGTAGGTTGTAATCTGAATGTTGAAACTTGAAAGAATTTGGTGGCGGTGGCTGCACAACGAAACTGATGAGGCGGTGGTTGCTAGAAATTTAAGAAGAAGAAAATGGAGAAAATGAATTGGAGTTATGAAAATTTTAGTTTGAAATGGTTTGATATTTCTTGACGACTTCATGGTAATGGTGGGTGGTGGACGGCCGTCGTAAGTCATTGGAAAAGTGGAGACAGAAAAGTGGCGAGATGGGCTACAACCTACAAGGATAATCCTGTAAATTCACTATTGTTTATTTTTACTTAATTAAATCGGGGACTGTAGGGAGTAAAACCCCCCGGTTGTGAATAGAATCACCCTACATTAACGAGTTAATATTTCGGAAGATGATTGGGCTCAATCCATAAATATGCTAAAACTAATTGGGACAATACTAACATTATTTGGATCCTAACATCAATTTCTGATTGTATTGGGCTTTGGATAAAATGGGCTTATTTTTCAGAAACAAATATTAACAGGAAAAAAATTATTATAAAATAAAGCAATTTCAAAAGCTTCAAAAGACACAAATATATTCGTCGCCTAATAAAATATATCTAACTTTAAATCTAGGTAAGATGCGTTCGAAGTAATAAATACCTAAAGGAATAAAGATAGATATACATTCCCACTTAAATTTAACTTTCCATTATTTATTTTCCTCTTTACTTGCCTTCTTTTTCTGCGCATAATACATTTGTCTTTTTCCCTCCATAACAAATACAGCATCGGTGCTTTAATCTCCTCTCTTGATTTTCTTCTTGTTAGTTTTAGGAAAGCCTCTCATCTTATTTTTTTACCAATTAAAAAAATAGGACTTGACCATTTTGACATACAAAAAGCGCCAAGCACTCAATCAAAAAAAGTAACCTACCCATCAATTTTGAATTTTTCTTTGTATATGATTAAATGAATAGACTATGGTTGTGCTTTTGCTAATACGCAACCGACAAAGACAAGTATACAGTCGATTTATTTTCATTTTTTTTAGGAACACATATATAGTTTCATTTAATTTAGATACAGTTCATTTTTGTTAGTGCCTAATTTTTTATATTAATTTAATCTCTAGCTAGAAATATTAAGTAGGTAATACTAAAATAAATTAATAAACTCAAAAAACCTATAGTCATAAAATATCAAGTAAAGGAAAAAAAAAAGAAAAAAAGAAAGAAAAAGAAAGGGTCTAGGCAGATATAATCTCAAGTAATTATTGTAAGTAGAAATAATTGTTTATCGATCAGTAAATAATATAAATGGGAATGGCGATAAATCCAAATATTGAGACTTTGAGAGGACAATATTAAACACTAGTGTCTCGAAAACCATGGACAGAACTCTGAAACATCAATACATTTTTTTTTTCCCTATTTCTTCTTCTTGGGACCTTATTCACTGATATTGTTTTCGAACAAAGATTTTAATTTATTTATTATTATGAAACAAAGATTTTATTCGAGAACAAACATGCGAATTTCTGAGGATAACAAGGTGGTCAGTAGCAGCAGACAATTATTTCGAGTACAATCCATATTCTTTACTTTTCTCCTTTCTATAATCTAATTATAATTATTTATATTTACTGCAGTAGGCCTTATTTTTCGCATTTTCGAATTCCAAGAATAATTATGTGTATATATGGAATACTATAGTTTTTTTTTAATAGAATAAAAGTCTACATAGTTACAAATTTTTTCAATAAAGTTTAATTTTTTCTGTTAAAGTTTACTAAAATTAATTAATAATTTTATTAAAACTATATTAGCAGAAAATATATTAAGTATGCTCACAAAAAACAACCGTAAATATATTAATTATGCTCACTATAAAAATAGCTAGAATTTTGATTAAAATGTGGTTGGTGAAAGACAAAGAAATTAAACGCGTCGCATTCAACGAGGGAGGAGTGCGATTAATAATTATTGAAATGAAATATTGAAGGAAGTGGGATTGGACGGTGGGATGTGAAAGTTGTACATTTTCACATGGTGTAGATGCCGTAGATCTTTCTTCTCATCGATGGCCCCACCGCCACCATATTATTACTGTTTGATTATTATTGTTACAAATTAACACATAATCATTAGCTATAATAATTAATATTATTGTGTATATATATCAATCAAGAAAGAAAGCAGGTAATAATATTAAAAGTGGACGACATTGCTAGCCTTAAAACTCTGGCCGTACCATCATATTTATTTATTTGCTATTTCCCGCATTATTATTATATACTGTACTTTTAGCTAAAAAAAAATTTAAAAAAATTATATACTGTACTTACATTGATCATCATTAGCACCTTTTTGTTGGACATTAATAACGAATACTCATTTTTTTTAATTAATCTATAATCTGTATCCGCTTACGCAGTTACATGCGTGTTATAGAACATGCAATCGATCTTCCTTTTTTTTTAATTTTCTTTTTAATAAAAGAAATCTAACATCACGTGCACTTTTTACCCTTTATTTTATTTTGCTTAATTTATAATTTTACCATCCATCTCCATTTTTATTTTGCCAAACTATACTCCTCATCATGAATTCATGATAGTTGTGTGTGTGTGTAGTAGCATTCATACTGAACTCGAGATTTGTTACTTCAATTGCAAAGAACGTATGTCGGTAAATTTATTGACTGGTCAAAATTTAAATTTAATTACTACTAATAAAATATTTTAATTTGAACGTCGACGACATAGTATGTCAAATATCTGCGGCAGAAGAGACAATTACTCTTAACTAGAATAAAATAAAATAAAATATACTGGCCCCATTTAAAATAATTTGTCAACAAAAATTTATTGATAAATGATGTAAATATTTATTTGATAAGCTCAATACCGCAACTTAAATATGTATAGTGGTTTTTTCGTTAACATATACTAATAGTTGGGAGTTTTAAGTAAAAGAAAATAATAATAATAATAATAAATTGTAAAAAGAAATAATTAGTCAACAAATATGAAAGTCATGTAAAAGTTGGAAGTATTATTTGATGATGATGAAGTGATACGTAATCCAAAAACTAATGCATATTATTATTATTATTATTATTATTATTATTATTATTATTATTATTATTATTATTATTATTATTATTATTATTATTATTATTATTAAAGGGTGGCCTTTGTACGTCGATATTTACCAAAAAATGGCGAGGGTTTGAAGGGTAGGTGAGGGTACGATGGGCTAAAATTCTTATATCATTTCGATTTTTAGATGTTTAACATTTTTTGTCAAACAAATCTCAAGGGACTCCACTATTATTTTTATTTAATTATTATTATTATTACTATTAACCTTTAGCATGATGGATTTTTAGTTTGAGATTTTATTATGATTATTTTTATCTGATGTTAGCATCAGGACAATATAAATGTTGCCAAAAATAAAATTTCCAACTACTTAACATATGACTGACTAGAACTGAAATATTTGTATGTAGATATATATGGAACTATTCAAATAAAAGAAGAAGATATATATATGGAACTCAATTAGGTTTGGAGTAACTATCTTTTTCTTTCCCCATATTGTTGAAAACCTATTGCTAAAGCACCTCTCCACCAATATTACTTTTATTAATTCTTTTCTACGAAGCAATTAAATTAGTGATAATTAATAAATTAAATGCTCCGTCTATCGATCCAGCAAGGTGAGCATATGTTTACCTTAAAAAATGATTTTTTTTAAATAATATGCACGTATTTAATTAGTATTAGCAACAAATTCTACCCCTAAATTAAAAACAAAAAACTAAAACAAAATATAAACAAAAACAAAGATTTTATGACGTGTATTTTTCAAAGAGAAAATCAATAAAGAAAAGAAGAAAAATAAATTCAATGAAGTCATAAAATGCTGAGAAGAAGTTAATTAGGAGACCGATTAGCTAGAATGTCATCTCGGTGTCGACAGCCATTTCTTTTTGTCTCAATTTAAGTAACGAATAATTTATATATTCAGTAAAAACATAATTTTCTACACGGATTAATAAACTAATACTAATAGCTACCTTAATACTCCATCCGTCCCTGATATTAGCGTGCTGAGAGAAACGGCACGCAGTTTTAGATGAAAATAGTGTAAAGTGAAAAAATGTGGAGACAGTGGAATAAGGAGTCCACATCAATAGTGGAAAAATGTGAAGATAGTGGAAAAAGGTAGGTCCAGTTTGGTAAATATTGAAATAAAGAATAAAGTAGAAGGGTAAATATGTATTTTTGCTTAGAGAATCTTTCCATTTTTTGATTGCACACTAATATCAGGGACGTCCCAAACGAAAAATATGCACACTAATAGCAGGGACGGAGGGAGTAGTATTTTTCACTTTCTCTTGATGTTGAAACGCTATATTTTTTTCCCTCAAATGGTTTCAACCTTTTTGTCATGACATTGTACACTAAATTTTAATAAAAATAAGTAACTTAGCCAAGAACTGCTTGTCTTTCTGCATGCTTACGTCGACCCTATAATAATAATAATAATAATAATAATAATAAATCACCTACCCAAATCTTCAATTGTTTTTGGTGCCCTTTGTACGTATTGATTAAACTTATGCTAATATTTGAGTTAATTCCTAAAAGTAGCCACTTTGATATAGTAAACCAAAATACTGGTTAGTCATATAAAAAACATAAATATTAGTCACTCATATAAAAAACACAAAACATAAATAGTAGTATTAGATATTCATATATTCAAGGTTAATTTTCACGAATACATGAGCCGTGTATTCATGTATTCGTATATTTATGTATTCAATGTTAATTTTCACGAATACATGAGTCGTGTATTCGTGTATTCATGTATTCAAGGTTAATTTTTACGAATACAAGAGTCATGTATTTGTGTATTCAAGATTCAATTTTCACGAATACATGAGTCGTGTATTCATGTATTCAAGGTTAATTTTTACGAATACATGAGTTGCGTATTATGTATTCGTGTATTTGGTAAGAATGACTAATTTTTGTGTTTTTTATATGAGTGACTATTATTTTGGTTTGTTATATCAAAGTGACTATTTTAAGGGTTGCCCCTAATATTTTATTTATTAGTAGGCATATATTAACTATGGAAAATCTATTAAAATAATTTTTAAGATGGACTTAACTACTAAGTAATGCTCTCCCATCTACCGTGTGCATGCTTAATATGCCCACGGCTGATGTTGCAGCATTATATTTAAGGAATAAATTAATAAGTATACCTTATACAAATAAATCATACTAAAAATAATTAAACCCTAACATAAATAACTAAACTTTAAAGGAAAAAAATATTAACGTGACAGTGACACATCAACCGTTTAAACGTGCCAACGGTGGGTAGTGGAATATTATTCTATTGATTGTGAGAGGCAAATAACTTATGACAAAGATGCGCTCCTCTACACATATAGAACATTTTAAAATATTTTAGTAGTATATTGTTTTAAAAAATACTATAGTATTTGATACACACTCCGTCCACAATCTTTAGACTATGTTAACTGTTTAGCTGATTTTATGGGTTTATAATGATAGATTTTAAAATTGATTTTTCGAGTTAAGTTTTTTTTTATTTTTTAAATGGTGTGCCACGAAGAATATCATAGTACCCTATAAAAAAACATTTGCCCAAAAGTCTATTTCCGAATCCATTATTACAAAGCTCCAAAATTATCTAGAAAGTCAACAAGGTTTAAAGAACGTGGACGGAATGAGTATTTATTACTCCTTATGTCCCAACCTACTAATTCATTTTTAGTATTTTATAAATCATTCACGTTATTTAAGAAAGAAGATTAATAGTTTGGGATTGAAAGATTTTTTATTTTTTTATTTTTTATAATCTCAACCTAAATATACTAAAAAGACTTCTGAATTAAATGTGCGACTGTTTGCGTAATCAAATTGAAGCTTTATTTTAAGGAGGTAATCATATTATAACATTAGAGATCGATCTTGTGCAAAGTAAACGTCGGTTGCCCTAACGAATTATTGATTGAAAATTATTTTTCAGATACTACTTAAGACTAATTAATCTTAATAATTAGCTATGACTTTCGCAAATAAATATTTCCAAGTAAATTTAATTATAGGTAACGCTGTTAGGGACACAACACCTAAGCAACTTATATTCTTTTTTCGCAATAATATATTTGTACTATTAAATATTAATTATCACATAAGTCACACATGTTAGCAGAAATACACCAATTTCAAATCCTAATTTGTTTTCTTGACATAATAAAGCAAAGTAGTTATTATCCATAATTACATCATAATTACATGTATTTTAGTTGAATCATATTCGTCATCATTATAATTGTTTCCTTTAATTACCGAGGATGCAGTCGCACCCTACTTTTTTTTTTATTTTTCCCCTTTTTCTTACACTATTAAATAATGTCAATTTTTCCATCTATCTTTGCTGCTCTTATATAAAATTAAATGAGTGTGCTCGTGTGTTTTTTTTCTCAATAATTTGTTAATAAGTCATCATCGCCATCATATATTCACATATCCCATTTCAATATGAATTCTTTTTCTGACACAAAAATGTCGGATAATATTAAACTATCTCATATAATAATACCAAATTAGTGGTTAAACCTTAAATTAATAGTGTCATATCATTTGTCGTTAGACTTAGAGTTGGAGCTTAAGAGGAAGACAGTACAACGTACGAGGGCAGTTTGGACACCTAATTAATCTTGTCGATTAATTAATCCATCATTAATTAAAGTATAAAGTCCACGACGGCCAAAAAAATATTTGTGATCCTCCGTCCCAAATTCGGCATTTCAACTGTGTTTCAATTTTTTTTTTCTATTATTACGCAATTTTTTTTAATAAATTTATTTTATAATGATTTAGTGTAATTTTATGATTATTTTCAAGGGTTCACCCATGTCATTAGTGTTTGTAATTATTTTTAGCATTTAATTTCCATTTTTTATTAGTATATTAGAGTTAATAAATTTAAAACTAAAGTGTATAATATTAAGAAATTTCAATTTCTTATAAATGTCTTTTTTTTATAATCAAAAAAAATTATTAAGGGAAAAAAAAAAGAGATGGATATGTGAAGTATCCGATCAACATGTGCCAAAATACAATATAAAAGGCAAACAAAGAAGGGCATCGGATCACTAATCGAACTCCTAAATCCAAAATTGCAAGAAAACATGTTTCGTGACAAACACAAACTCCAAAGTCTAGACTTAATTTCGTTCACAATCTTATCCTCCTCGCATCTAACATTCTCAAAGATGATCTTATTTCTCCACCTCCAAATAACCAAATCCACACACTAGTATACATGCCTATTACTCCATGATTTACTGTAATATTTTATTTTTACAAAAACAATACAAAACTAGTAAAAATTAAATTTTAGGACACGTTTAGACACCGAATTTGGGACAGAGTATCCTATCCCAAAAAAATCAAAAAAAGAAAAAACACAAGTACCCTTAAATTTGAAAACTAATTAACGTTAACCGACCGTTGTAGTAATTAGTGTGTACAGTTAATTACCCTTTTGGAGGAAAAGACTAATAAATAATCCACCTGTCAACTACTATCTCGTTAAGGAGGAGAATAAGCGTAGCTCTTCAAATATATATATATACAGCATAAATAAAATAAATAAATAATAAGAGTAGTCGGAATACCGCCGCCGCCGGCGGAATTTTGCAGGTGGAGGGCTCTTTTCACGGCGCTTCGAAACCGCCAAATTCTTTAGTAGTTTGAAGACTTATTAGAAATATATAATTTCCTTTTTTTTTAAATTAAAAAAATAAAATAAAATTAAGCATAACAAACCTAAAGACGAAGCCAAAATAGAACTTGTTCTATAAAGAGGTTCTCCTTCTCTCTCTCTCCCCCTCACCACTCCTTCAACAATTTCCCTCTCTTCTCTCTCCTCATTTTAATAACTTCTCTCTTTCCCATCAACACCTGCTGGATTCCTCGCAAAGGCCAGAGAACAAGCTTTTCTGGCCGATTTCCAGTTTCCTAAAAAAGAAATAAAATTAAAAGATAGAGAGGGAGAGAGAAAGAGGTTGCCGTTCCGATTGTTGAACGGCATTGAGTGTTTTCCATGGTGAATTCAACATAAAGCTTCCCAATTTTTTTATTATTATTATTTTTTTCCTTGGGTTTAATTTCAATTCCTTTTTGTAAAATTGCAGAGTGTGGAGGGAGGGAAGCTAGTGTTCTCTGACAATCCTCCTCTTTTCCCCCATCTGTTTTTGCGTCTTCCATAAGCAAAATCAACACACATATTCTTCCACTTTTCGCAAAGGAGAAAAAAAAAAAAAAGTTCCTATTTATACCCTCGCAGCAGATCTCCATTTCCAAACATTCTCCACCTCCTCTGTTTCTCTAATAAATAAATAAAAACAGAGGAATATTAAAAAAAATGGAGCGGCTATCGACGACGGCGGTCCTGCCGGAAACGTTCTCCGGCGTGCAGGACGACATGACGGAGCAATTCCTGATAATATGGGGGCAGATCAAAGCGCCGTTAATCGTGCCGCTGCTCAACATCGCCGTAATCCTCTGCCTCGCAATGTCGGTGATGCTGTTCGTGGAGAGGGTGTACATGGCCGTCGTTATTACACTCGTCAAGCTCTTCGGTCGGAAACCGGACAGGCGTTACAAGTGGGAGCCACTCAAGGAAGATTTGGAGCACGGCAACTCCGCCTACCCCATGGTCCTCGTTCAAATCCCCATGTTCAACGAAAGAGAGGTCTCTCCTTTTTTTTTCTTTTTTTTTTTTTTTTCCAATTTGCATGCTTTTTTTTAGAAAATTCGAAAAATTTCAAATTCATTAATTTTTTTTTCTTTTTCAATTTCGGAAATGCAGGTTTACCAGCTGTCGATCGGAGCTGCATGCGGGCTTTCATGGCCGTCGGATCGGATCATAATCCAAGTTCTCGATGATTCAACCGACCCCACCATCAGGGTAATTAATTTTAATTCCGAAATTAAATCTTCAAAATAAATGCTGTAATTAATTAAAATAATTCTGATTAAATAAAAAAAATGGGCAGAATATGTGGAAATGGAGTGCCAGAGGTGGGCGAGTAAAGGGATAAACATAAAGTACGAAATTCGAGACAATAGAAATGGATACAAAGCGGGAGCTCTCAAAGAAGGGCTCAAGCGCTCCTACGTTAAGCTGTGTGATTACGTGGCAATCTTCGATGCGGATTTCCAACCCGAACCGGATTTTCTGTGGCGGACCATCCCTTTCCTCGTTCACAACTCGGAGCTCGCCCTGGTTCAGGCTCGGTGGAAATTCGGTAATTAATTCGCTCCTTATCATTAAATTTGGAATTATGCTGTCTTTTTCTCCATAATCACGTGTTAATGAAACGTTTTAAGGATTCTGTGTTAGAAACTGTCGGTGACATTGGTACAGTGTGATACTGAAAGCGACTGTGTATCCGCCACTCAAAATTCACTAGTTTACTCGGTTCCATTGTGGAACTGACACGTGTCAGTGTGAGATTGTTGTTGCCTTCCTTTATACTACCTCCATCCCACCATACTTGGCTTGTTTCATTTGATAGACATTTCGCATACGCATTTCCACCGAAACCTAGTACGGGTTTTAAAATATAATTTTGAAGTATTTTTTTTTTACGGGATACTATGACACTCATAGTATCCCGTAAAAAAAAAAATTTCAAAATTATATTTTAAAACCCGTACTAGGTTTCGGTGGAAATGCGTGCGCGAAATGTCTATCAAATGAAACAAGCCAAGTATGGTGGGATGGAGGTAGTACTACTCAATCCCATTTATTTAGACCTATTTACTATTTGACACGTATTTTTACGAAACTTAGTACGGGTTTTAAAACATAATTTTGTAGTATCGTTTTTTTTACGGGATACTATGTCATAGTATCCCGTAAAAAAAACGATATTACAAAATTATATTTAAAACTCGTACTAGATTTCGGTGAAAATACGTGCATAAAGCAAATAGGTTTAAATAAATGGGATGGAGGTAGTATTTCTGTTAGGGTTGATGAAGATTATTTAATTTCGACCTGTACCCATCTAAAAAGTGCTAATTCCCAGGTTCTATAATGCTGCTCTTTCTACGCTGTAATAAAAGGTTTTTTTTTTTTTTAATTAAAGATTTAAAGAGTTTTTTTTAAGTAATTAAACTGGAGGGTCGCAATCATGGACTGACTTTATTATCCTTTCTGTTACTTTATTTTTTTTAATCTGCAAAAAAAAAAAAAAAAAAAAAAAAAAAAAAAAAGCAGCAGTATTTTTCTGGGCTAAGTGGAAATAGTATGTGTGGCATAGACAGCAAGGAGAAGAAAATCTTTCATTCTCAAAAAGGAGGGGCAGGGTACCTATATTTAGTTAAGAAAGGAACAAGGGGTAGTTTTGTCCTTTGACCCATACCTTTTCGAAGCCAGCAATGGCATGTGCTGAAGCTTGCCGGAGTGGTGGACCGCAGCCTCCATCCACCGACAGCAGCCCCTTCATTTATTTCTACAGCTTTTTTTTTCTTTTTTTTTTTTACATTTTTATTTATAATTATGACCCTAATCACTAAATTAAGTCTATGCGGTAATAATGGGTTTTTTTTTTTTTTAATTTATTCATTTTTCAGTTAATGCAACGAATGTTTGATGACGAGGATGCAAGAAATGTCACTGGACTATCATTTCACAGTGGAGCAAGAAGTTGGCTCTTCCACATACGCCTTCTTCGGCTTCAATGGTACTAATAATTATCAAATTATATTAATACATTATTAATATTTTCTTACACACTAATTAATTAACTAATTAATTAATTAATTAAAAATAGGAACTGCTGGAGTTTGGAGACTAGCAGCAATAGAGGAAGCGGGAGGGTGGAAGGACCGTACAACTGTAGAGGATATGGATTTAGCCGTACGTGCTACTCTCAAAGGCTGGAAATTCTTGTATCTTGGTTCTCTGCAGGTATTAAATTATTCATAATTATTCCATAATATGAACATCTTTTTCTTTTTCTTTTTTAATTATTGGAAGAAAAAAAAATGATAATCTTTTGTTTCAGGTGAGAAATGAATTGCCCAGCACGTTCAAGGCATACCGATACCAACAACATCGTTGGTCATGTGGGCCCGCCAACCTCTTTAGGAAAATGTTGGCTGAGATTTTAAGAACAAGGTGAGCTTAAATACAGCTTCCGCGTTCTCGATTGGACTGTCTCATAAATAATGTCATGTTTCGATTTTTGCTCAAAAGAAATATGACGTAATTAATAAAAGTGTACTTTGAATGCAGAAAGTAACATTGTGGAAGAAGGTGCATGTGATATACAGTTTCTTCTTCATAAGGAAGATAGTGGCACATATAGTCACCTTCGTCTTCTACTGTGTTGTACTCCCTGCTACAGTGTTGGTACCCGAAGTACAAATCCCTAAATGGGGTGCAGTTTACATACCTGCCATCATCACCCTCCTCAATGCAGTTGGAACTCCAAGGTTAATTTAATTAAAATCTAATTTCAAAGTCATGTTTGTTTCACTTTTTTTATTTGATGTTGATTATTTAAATCTATACATATATAGGTCACTCCATTTGCTAGTGTTCTGGATCTTATTCGAGAATGTGATGTCGCTGCACCGCGCCAAAGCAACCTTGATCGGGTTGCTGGAGGCGGGGAGGGTGACGAGTGGATCGTGACCGAGAAATTAGGCGACGCCCTAAGGTTGAAGTCCGCGTTGAAAGCGTTCAAGAAACCTCGGTTCAAGATGGAGATAGGTATTGGATTGTTCAATGTTGATTCATTTTTTAACTTAGCAAAAAGCTATGAGGACTTAATTTCCTTTTCTTGTTTTTTTTTGTGTGAGCAGAATTCATTTGTTAGAGCTCATGACTGGTTGCTACCTCTTCTTCTGTGGGTGCTACGACGTCGCATTTGGTAGCAACCACTTCTTCCTCTACCTCTTGTTCAGGCATCGGCCTTCTTCGTCATGGGATTCGGCTACGTTGGCACGTTCGTCCCCTCTTAGGATCGTTGATCAGTACGAGGAACAACTTGTTGCTTGCTTGCTTCTTCTTTTTTTCCTCTTGTATACTGCTCTTTTTAAAAAAAAAAAATCTTCTTCTTTTTACATGTAGAGAATTGAGTGTATTCTTTTAGGTTCAAGCATAAGAGTTGGAGCTCAGAATTGCTTTGGAGTATGTTTTTTGTTGTGTATAATTGCAAGGTTGATGATCACAGAAAAATGAAAATTTACATGTTTTTTTTTGCATTATTTTCCAACGTCATAAAAATGTGTCAGATTTCAATTTTAATTGTTTTTTTGATTCAAGTTTCTTTGAAAAAGACAGCAAACAGAAAATCAATGTGTGATAAAAAACAGAATGGTCAGGTCTCAACTACTGAAGACAGATAAGCCAAAAACATTACTTACACTACCAAACAGGCTTCCCATCTTAATTATGAGACATAAAATAAAATAAAATAAAAAAGACAGATCAAGTGATTAACTGTTGAAATTTATTGCTTTTACCTACTAGGATTAATGGGAGATAAAATAGAGTTAATAACAGAGGATTTAGCCCAACGCTGCTTTGAATGCTGTTGTAGAAAAAAGGTATAGATTTGGTTTGTGTGTTTCAATTCATTACAAGAAGAATAAAATATTTCAGCTCCAAAACCAATATGAAATGAAACAAATGGTTTATGATGCTGGATGCACATGATAAAACTTAAAGGCTCTTATTTTCTTCTCAAGATCCAAGCGATATAACCCCACA
>CM038117.1:5011625-5067123 GCA_001642375.2 Mentha longifolia
TTTTTTAGGCTTATTTAAGCCTAAAAGACTTATCTTATCTTTTTTTATTGGACTTACTAAACGAGCCATTAATATACGTGAGGTATAAAATAATAAAACGAGACGAAAGAGTAAAGTTCGGTTTATGAAATGGACAGAGTATGATAGAAATGGAGTGCCAGAGCTGGGCGAGCAAAGGGGTGAACATTAAGTACGAAATTCGAGACAACAGGAATGGATACAAAGCAGGAGCTCTTAAGGAAGGGCTGAAGCGATCCTACGTCAAAGAATGCGACCACGTGGCAATCTTCGATGCGGATTTCCAACCCGAACCGGATTTTCTGCTCCGAACCATCCCCTTCCTCGTTAACAATCCCGAAGTTGGTCTGGTTCAGGCCCGGTGGAAATTCGGTACGGTTTCTTAATCTGTGATTAATTAAACTTAAATTAATTTCGGATTATGCGTTTTGTCTTTGCTCGTTTATTCCTTAATCACGTGTTAGAAAGAGCAAGTGAAAGTGACTGTGTATCCACTACACAGATCGCAGTTTTTTTACACAGAATCTGGTTGGTTCACTGAGGATTGGACAGATGTGGTCTGAGATCATTTCATATCTCATTATTATTATATTATTATTTTTTTATGTGTTGAAATCTTTTAATTAATGGGTTGATGAAAGTGCTAATAATTAACTTGTGTTGTGTCCCGTTTAAAGTTTAAAAGTGCTAATAATTTCACGTTTTGTCATGCTTTCTGTCTATTATTTATTTATTTATTTTATAGTGGAGAAACAACTATGGCTATCTTGAAAAAGTGATTTGTTTTTCCTCAAAAGGAAAATGATTTGAATCATTTGATTCTAGATGTATTGGTTGAGATAATCTTAATCATGCTATGCAGTAGATCCTTTACTGGGAAAGGAAAGCAGCATAAATTCTCTTAGAAATTTAACGTGCAGAGGAGAATTGGTAATTATTATGTGGTTGGGGGGCCCCACCTTTTCGAAAGCCAGCGCAATTACATGTGCTTCGGCCTTTGTACGAGTGTCGTTGATTTATTACCTAAAATCCATGTAAAAGTGGTGGACCCCCACCCACCTCCATGTTCCACTCTATCTTCCCTTTTGTTGTATTCTTGTTTTGTGAAGCTAAGTACCGCTTATGTTGAGGTTTTTACGAGGATTAATTAGGTAAAGGTAATAATGACAAAAACAAACATGGTTTTTGTTTGCAGTGAACGCCAATGAATGCTTGATGACAAGAATGCAAGAAATGTCACTCAATTATCACTTCACGGTGGAGCAAGAAGTTGGCTCTTCCACCTACGCTTTCTTCGGCTTCAACGGTACCTACCAATCACACATTTCTCTCTTCGTTCCTGAATAAGTGACTCGAGCTTGAGCCTGAAATAAGTGAACCGAGCTTAGTTTTAATTATCTTGATATATCTAACTGAAATCTCAAATTTCAGCCAAATATCATATCAAGATAAGTAAAACAAATTTCGGTCAAATAATATCAAAATAATTAAAGCTGAGAGAGTAAATACTGAGGAAGTCGGTAATTTTACGTTCTTTTCCCCTATTTTTTGTATGGAAAATTGAAGAATAAAAAACCTATATAAAGACAATTGATAATCTGACATGTTTTTTTGCCTAAAAGATGTGATATGACACATAAATGTGATACATGCGGGAGTAATTTTATTTATAATTATATAAAATGCTAATTTATTTATTTAAATAATTGAATAAAAATAGGAACTGCTGGTGTATGGAGACTTGCAGCAATAGAGGAGGCCGGGGGGTGGAAGGACCGTACAACGGTAGAGGACATGGACTTAGCCGTGCGTGCAAGTCTTAAAGGATGGAAATTCTTGTATCTCGGTTCTCTACAGGTAAATCAATACTTTCTCTCTCTTGTTCAAGACGATATACTTTGTTATTTCATACTCACATCTATTCAAGACCAATACATCTCGAACATGACAAATACAGTACATTATTGTTATTATTATTATTATTATTATTAGAGTTAATTAGATCGTGATAATATGTTATTGATAGTAAGAAATTGACATTTCAGGTGAAAAGTGAGTTGCCTAGTACGTTCAAGGCATATCGATATCAACAGCATCGTTGGTCATGTGGCCCTGCTAATTTGTTTAGGAAAATGTCGGCTGAGATTATCAAAAACGAGGTTAGATTTATTAAATAATCTCCAACTTAACTTAATCCACACTGTGATTTTTGATTAATTTTGATTAAAATATAGTACTAATTAATGCAGAAAGTGACACTGTGGAAAAAGGTTCATGTTATATACAGTTTCTTCTTCGTAAGGAAGATAGTCGCCCATATAGTCACCTTCGTCTTCTACTGCGTTGTACTTCCTGCTGCGGTGCTTGTACCTGAATACGACATCCCCATATGGGGCGCGGTCTACATACCTACTGTCATCACCATCCTCAATGCAGTTAGTACCCCAAGGTACAACACCATCTCATTCAATCATCGAACTTTTACACTTTTTAAATTTTGACGAATTAAATTACTACAAATTTTCATTTTTGGCGAATTAGTAAAAATCTTCTCAAAAATAATTCCTTCTTGTCGTAATGTTAATATAAACGCTTATAAGAATTTTCGGCTATGATGTGAACGTCAGAATTAAAATCAAAATTGCTTTTATTATTTAAAAGTGATGTTTAATTTGTAAAAGTGTAAAAGTTAATGATTATTTTTGCAATTAACCATTTTCACTTTATTTGAGTTAATTCCTTATTTGATTATTCTAAATTGATTATTTGTATAGGTCACTGCATTTAGTAGTTTTTTGGATTGTTTTCGAGAATGTGATGGCATTTCACCGCACCAAAGGAACCTTTATCGGATTGTTTGAAGCAGGGAGAGTTAACGAGTGGATTGTGACTGAGAAATTAGGCGACGCACTCAAGATTAAAGCTCGTAATAATCGGCCTCGATTCAGATTTGTAGATAGGTAATATATATTTATTAATTATTAAATAATCGCCATAAATCATCTAAATTAATTGCGCTTATTAATTTATTTTCAATGCAAACAGAATTAATTTGTCGGAGCTTTTCGTCGGTTGTTGCCTCACGTTCTGCGGGTGCTACGACGCCGTTTATGGGAAATACTATTTCTACATATACATCTTCCTCCAAGCAATAGCCTTCTTCGTCATGGGATTTGGCTACGTCGGAACCTTCGTCCCCTCTTCGAATTAATTACCATAATTTAAATTGTACATTGTAATTTTTTTTACAGTTTTCCTTCTTTTCTTTTCTTTTTTTCTTTTTTTTTGGTACATTCTTTTCATTAGGTTCCAGCATAAGAGCTGGAGTTCAGAATTTATTTTATTTTATTTTTTGTATAATGTAAGAATAATGGTGAATAATGTGTGAAAATACAGAGCATCAATCGCTTAACTCTCTACTGCTGAAATGGAGCCATACATTAGTTACAGTGGACCGTACAACACCTAACAGGCTCCCCATATTAATTAAATATAGTAATAAGTGATAATATACTGTAGAAATTAATTGCTTTCACCTTCTGAAATTTATGGGAGAGAACAATTATTGACTTCGTCTGTAAAAATTAAAAAAAAAAAAAAAAAAAGCGTGATCCAAGAATTGCTACCGTTGTAAAAAAACGGCTATTTATCGGTTTAAATAGGCAGGCAAGTGGGTTATGAGTTTGAATAATTTTAATAATAATAATAAATAAAATATTTCAGAACCAAAACCAATAATTAATACGAAACAATTCTCTCGTGATGCAGGATTCACATGCTAAACTTTGTTTCCAAGTGTGCATGATATCAGATTCTCCTTAAAAATAAAAAAATAAAAAAGGCCAGAGATTCGATCTTCACTGGTTTTATATGTGACGCCTCCGATTTTCTGGACCTACTTGTTATAATAAAATAGGTGAATGATAGTATATTTTATTGGAGGTGCACATGTTTAAGGAATTCTCAAGTTGTAATTAAAATTTTATGCCCTCTCTGCATGCGTGTATTTTTTATATACAAAAAATATTTAGATATTTTGTTGGAGGGTCCCCATTTTATCACTCTCGGAGTCTCGTGTGGGTAATTTAATAAGAATGTGACCTATCTCAATATCAACCACTCAATTTTAGGTTTATTGACCAATATATATATACTACCTTCATCTCATTATATTAGACCCATTTGCTTTTTGATTTTTCGGCACGTTTTTTCACCGAAACCTAGTACGAGTTTTAAAATATAATTTTGACGTATTCATTTTTTCACGAGATACTATGAGAAAAAGCAAAATAGTATCCCGTGAAAAAATGAATACGTCAAAATTATATTTTAAAACCCGTACTAGGATTCGGTAGAAAAAACGTGTCGAAAAATCAAAAAGTAAAGAGGTCTAATGTAATGAGATGAAGGTAGTATCTATATATATATAATAGCAAAATAAAGGTCGATCAACCACGATTTTTCTTTATTATTTTGCTAAATTCTCATAATTTTGGGTAATTAATCAATATTTAAATATGATTAATAAGTATGTATATCTCTAGATCTTTAGTTATTTAATATTAATATATATCTTTAATTAATAGCTTTTAAATTAAAATCTTACCCATAAAATCAGCTCTTTTCACTATCACCGCCCCTATTTAATTTTACAAATTTTTTCACCATCGACGAATGCTCTAAATATATTATGCATAACATCAATAATCCAATTAATTAATATTAATTAGGTTTCTTCCAAATTACTATATATATATATATATATATATATTTATATACCCTATATATATATATATATCATATTTTTCCACTAAGTATTATATCAACAATTGTTGTATATATTTATAAATAATTGACGTATATAGATATATTATAGAAATATTCTCCTACCCACTGTGAGCACACTTAATGTGCCCACCGATAATGTGGCAATGCCACGTCTGCAATTTTTCCTTTTAGGGTTTAGTTTTTTATGTTAGGGTTTAATTATTTTTGGTATGATTTTTATTAATTTCCTTATATATTCCAATGTCACGTCATCCGTGGGCATATTAAGCATGCCCACGGTGGGCATTGGAGCATTACTCAGATATATTAATATGTAGTTTGAATTATGAGAAGTGTTCTAATCAAATAAAAATTCTAATTAGACATGGAAACTTCCTCTTAAAGTAAATAGTTTTTGAATTAAAAAAATAGTTTAATTAATTGATTAATAAGTAAAGAGAAAATAATAACAAAAAGTCATATGATATACGAATCATAATCCAACGTGGAATATTGTGCATTTTTCGTGATAATGTCTTCATGCATCATTATTCTTATGTTATCTAAATAAAACACAAACAATAATTGCAATAAATAACATATGATTTCACACTTCACACTCAAAACAAATATTACTACTCAAGGAATGACAAATACCGAAATAACAACTACCACAAAAAAATATCCTTGACCTATTTTCAATTATATCAAGCAACGGGCGGCTTAACATTTAAATTGAATTAAACTATTCCTAAATCAATCATCTAAATGACGGGCTGCTTACAGATTCTAATCCTGCAAAAAAAATCCTCTATTTTCGATTATTTTTCGTAAGCCATTATAATTTACTTTATGAAACTTCCTTTTAAAATAAATATTTTTTCAATTAAAAAATAGTTTAATTAATTGATTAATAAGTATAAAAAAAATAACAAAAAAATCATATGATTATGGATCATAATCCAACATGGAATATTGTGCATTTTCGTGATTATATCTTCATGTATCATTATTCTTATGCTATCGCACAAATAATAATTACAATGAACAACATATGATTTCACACTTCACACTCAAAACTAATATTACTACTCAAGAAATGACAATCCTCCTTAGCCTAATCGACTTTCCCTGTCTACTGTAACAAATACCGAAATAATGGGAAAATCAACAATCAAAATGAGTACAACTGCCAAAAAAAATCTCATTGACCTATTGTCAATTATATCAAACAACGGGCAGACTTAATATTTAAATTGAATTAAATTAATCATAAATCAATCATTTAAATCGACAGACACACTTTTTCAATTAAATCGACAATGTACAAGCTTTTAAATTAATAATTTTAGCTAATTAAATCATACTTAATGCGCTGATGTGAAAATTTCATGTATATAATTTTTTCCATTGAATTTTGTTAGTTTTTTTTTTTTGTAGGATTTAGAACAAAAATATAGTATTAAAAATTAATTGCATTAAGAGGTAATATTTATAGTTATTATTAATATCGTAAAATGAGGTGTTTTCTTTCCTTAAAGTTTATCTTTTGATGTTTCATTTGAATCTTATTTTATTATAATTATTGTTTACAATATTAATAAGTCGTAGATTTGAGATTATTTTCAAATGGATATTTTCTAAAAGAATAAAGTATAGTACATCATTAATTGTAGTAATTGGTAATATGGTTAGTTTTGAACAAAAAAAATGACATGGATAATTAACTCAAAGTAAATATAATCAATACAGTTCGAATTTGAGTTGGCAACAATTTGTAATATGTGGAACAAACTCCAACGAACTTGAATTTTATAATCCGTCCAAATTATTGGGAATTGTGATTACCAATTCAGAGGATCTATAAAAAAGAGTTATGCCAATTTCAATTTTGATATAACTTTGAGGATTGAAAACCTATCTAGATTTGAGTTTATTAATATATTATTTTGTATAAAATTATTAGTATTTAGAAATTTTAAAGTTTTGAAAATTGTAATTATATATTTTTTTCTTATTAATTGATTGATTTTCATTTAATTTATTGATCTCGTATCGATTTTTCAGAAAGACGATTTCATCACTAAACTCAAATATAATAGAATCATTCAGTTTTATCCCAGATAAACATTTAAAAGACTTTACATTAACGAGAAAATTATACCATTACAACTTATAGTTTGTTAGTAGAGTAGGGACGGACAGATGAAGAAGCTTATATGTATGATTGTGCTAAATCAATTTTTGAAAATTTGATTTCATCGGTTGAAAAACTCAAATATGATGGAGTTATCCTTAATCAATATTTAAATGACGGGTTGCTTGACATTTCATCCTTCAATTATATCGAAGAACGGAGGCTTTTACTTTAAATGAATATAACCACGCAATTTTTTTTTAATCTCATTGGCCTATTTTTTTTTCGACCAACATAATATTTAATATGAAAAATGTTACCAATCGTTAATTTATTTATATATCACAATGTATAATTAGCGGTTTAACATTCAAAATGAGTATAACTATACGAAAAACAAGACCTCATCTAATCTACTTTTCTATTACAATGATCAACGGACTACTCGACATTCAAAACGAGTAAAACTAATCGAGAAATGACACACCTCATTGATCTTCTTTTTTTCCCTTCATTTTTTCTGTTCCAGTTTAATTTTATTTTTTTCGAATTGATCCTAACAAACTATACTCTCAAAATAAATAATTTTATTATTATTTTTCACGAGAAGTGAGCCCCGTCGAATTTCGACGGGCACTAAACTAGTATATATATATATATATATATATATATATATATATATATAGCTCTGCTATGCTGGGCGAATGTTTTTGAGCGCCTCGTGGGCGACTATGCCACATAATTAGTTTTCCTTTTTTTCCTCCTTGATTTTCTCTCCATCATGTCAATTTACTACTATTTTCTTTCTCTCTCTAGCATTAGATTTTTACGTGCCCATACATGCTTTTTATTCTATTTTTTATTAATTTAATTTATAAACAAATTTAATTTAATTTATGATAAATAATTACTAATTAATTTATTAAACCCTAGTTAGGAAAAAATAAACCTTAATTGGGAACTATTAAACCCTAGTTGAAAAATGATAAATCCTAATTGAGAATTATTAAAACCTAATTGGTGATTACTAAATTTTAGTTAAAATAATAATAATAACTATTATAATCACTAAATAAATTTAATCAAATACTCCATGGATAAAAAAGGGACACACTTGGGTCCAGAGGCACCGTGCGGACGGCTAAAACACTGACACTTTTATTCGTGTAGATTAACACTTTTCTATATAAATATTGACACTTTTAAAAATTGACATTTTATTCGTAAAATAATTATGTAAAAGATTGTCACTTTTATTCGTATAGATTAACACTTTTCTGTATAAAGATTGACACTTTGACCCGGCCACACTATGTGGCCGACCTTACCCAAGTTTTTGTCGATAAAAAATAGAGCTTCCATGCCAAGTGAGAATTTATGAAATTTATTTTTAAATTTATAAATCATCATTGAAAATTGATAAACCATTATTGTGATTAAGAAATCTGAATTATGATTATTTAATGAAATAAAAGCACAACATAATAATATTATTGTATATTGTGTCTGTGTGGTCCTTTACATATATAGAGATAGGTGTCGCTACTATAGAGAGAGAGAAAATCAAAATATACAAAAGAGTTAAAATAAGAGAGAGATAAATATATGACGTGGAAGAAAGAGAATACTTAATCGCTGACAAGTCACTCAGGATTTATCGCTCAACATATCATTTTCGTATATATATATATACATTTTTTTATTGCAATTCCGATTATTACTACATACTCCTATATATATTATACTACATCCATCCCAACTAATTAGGGACATTTATTGTAGATCCAAAAACCAAGACAGTGGGGAATATGCGACTTAATTATGAGAAGAGAGAGTTAATTTGTAGACAAGTATTCTTTGCCATTTTAAAAAATGTGTCTAATTGTTGAGACGGACCGTGTCTAATTAAATGAGATGGAGGTAGTATGTATATATATATATAGAGAGAGAAATGATATGCTACTCACCTCCTGGTGGACACCTTCGTGGGCACCTCGTCGTTTTATCACGTTTATATTGCTTTTTATTTTTATTTTTTATTTTTTTTTCTATATTCTAGTATCTTAGAAATTAATTTACAAATCATAAAATCTAAAAAATACATAAAATTAAAGTTAGATTTATTTTATTACTCATTTTTTGAAGTTAAAAAAAAAAAACAAATTGAACATTGATTTTTTAGATTTTATGATTTGTAAATTAATTTCTAAGATACTAGAATATATAATAAAAATAAAAATTAAAAAAAAGTAATGCAAACGTGATAAAACGACGAGGTGCCTACCAGAAGGTGAGTAGCATATCATTTCTCTCTCTCTATATTTTTATATATATATATATCATAAATATATGGGAGCATTGGACAAGTGAAACCCAAAAATTCCAAGCAAATTCTTGCAAATACTGAGCCAAAAATGAAGTGATTATATTTGTCGATCTGTTTGGACCGCTTGTCTATATATATATATATATATATATGCAGTGTTCTAAAAGTCCCCGCCTAGATCCGCCTAGTCCCCACCTAGGCGCTAGGCGGCACCCCACCGACCCGACTAATGTTAAATCCGCCTAGGCACTTAGCGGCATCCTAACTTCGATCAGATTAAAGTTTAATTAGTCTCTAGGTGTGAATTAACCGATGTTAAATCCGCCTAGGCACTTAGCGGCATCCTAACTTCGATCAGATTAAAGTTTAATTAGTCTCTAGGTGTGAATTAACCGATATTTACGCTAACTATGCTGTTTTTATACGTGATTTAGATGGCTAGACCGATTTAGTGTTAAATTAGATTACAAATATTGAATTCAATACATATTGTTATTGTTGAAAGTTTTTTTTTTGATCGGAAAAGATGAATATTATTCGAAGAAACGAGAGGGTACAAGGAGTACCAAAATTACAAGCGACCATTCACCCATAAATTACATAAAATTTGTCCTACTCCACATTTCGAATCCCTAATTTGCCTCCACTTTTCCCCGAACCAAACACCAATTCCAAAAACGACATTTAATTTCATCTTCGATTCTACGGATATTCCATTCTTTATTTTCAAATCTCACCGCGTTTCGCCATTTCCACCACCCAAACGATGCAAATCCACAGCCCTCCCATGATTGCTCTAGACTTGCCCCCTCCTAGAAGGTCTGAGAACTGGACAAAATGCTCTTCAAACTTCATCGGGGCCACCCAACAAACTCCGCACCACTGTAGCATTTTGTCCCAAAGCTTCTGAATCTCAGTACAGACAAGAAAAAGATGGCAGCTAGTTTCCTCTTCCAACTTGCAGCAGCAACAAGTGCCATCATCGATCGGGAGCTTGAGTCTTTTGTTCAAGTTATCAATCGACGGTAGCCTATTCCACAGAAGCCGCCACCCCATAACTTGGGCCTTGAAGGGAGCAATAGAGTTCCACACATAATTAGGCCACAAAGTCATTCGCCTTTGAATTTCTAGCGCCTTATAGGCCTTTTTGACAGAGAACACGCCATCGCCCGTCCCGCCCCAGACCCATCGATCTTCCCTTCCTTCCATGGGCTGAAAATTTTGAATAAGATGCATCATCTCCGTGACCCCAGCCTCCTCCGAGTCCCGCAGAGCTCGCCGCCAAACCACCTTCCATCGCCATTCGCCTTGCCCCCATTCTCCCATCTCTTTGACCTTAGCGTTTTGTTTGCTACTAAGATGAAAAAGCCGAGGGAAAAGAGCTTTTAACGACGCCCCTCCGATCCATTTTCCATTCCAAAAATCTGTATTACTACCGTCTCCTAGCCATCTTTCCACCTTGTCCCAAAACCATTTTCCTTCTACACCTTCTACTGAGGCCAAAATCCGTTTCCACCACCCCGTTCCGCTCTCCAATCCCTCTCTCCCCACATGAAGCCCAAGGGGGGAGACCGTGTCTAGAAATGATAATTCTCTTCCAAAGGCCATCCTCACCCGTCATGAATCGCCACACCCATTTACTAAGAAGAGCGCGATTGAAGGAAATCAAGTTTTTGAATCCTAATCCTCCCACCTTCTTTGGGCGACAAAGATCATCCCATTTAATCCACACCATTTTCCTTGTCCCTTCTTTCCCACCCCACAGAAAGTTGCACTGTATTCCTTTTAAATTCTGAGCAACTTTCTTAGGCAGATGGATCATCGACAGCCCGTAGATGGGCATCACAGAAGTAACCGATTTTATCGCGGTAATCCTGCCCGCCATCGACAGAAGCTT
The DNA here is from genome assembly GCA_001642375.2 of Mentha longifolia. Lineage (NCBI taxonomy): Eukaryota > Viridiplantae > Streptophyta > Magnoliopsida > Lamiales > Lamiaceae > Mentha > Mentha longifolia. The sequence continues at coordinate 5,022,771 of CM038117.1, forward strand.
ATTATCCCACCACCGTATTCTCCCCTTCACCTTTTCGACCACATCGCCCCATCCCTCCGACCCCGCCAATCTGCCCCCGACCTTCAGCCCAGGTACGGTACAGGTAAGGCCCCAACCCGACAACCTGTCCCCTCCACCAGTTCAGCCACCTCCTCCCTCCCCATGTTTACCCCAAATACATTCACATTGACAAGCACATTCGCCTTGGCCGACGAGATACATTCTTTCATCCACGCCACCCATTTCGTTGGAAAATTCAGTTTTCTCAACATTTCCAGCAAGAAATCCCAACTAACCGAGTCATATGCCTTGGCAAAATCGACCTTGAAAAGCAATCTCTTCTTTTTTGATTTCTTTGCATCCTCAATCGCTTCATTCAACGCCACAACCCCATCTAAAATGCGCCGGCCTTTGACGAAGGCCGACTGAGCCTCCCCAATAACTTTACCAACCACCGTCATCAGCCTCCGCGCCAAGACTTTTGCAAGAATCTTATGAGTACTGCTAATTAGGGAGATCGGGCGGTAGTGGTTAAGGCTTCTCCCTCCCTCTTTCTTCGGAATAAGCGCAACAAAAGAAGAGTTACTACCCCTGACGAGTTTGCCATTAGCGTGGAAGTCGGCAAAGAATCTTAACAAATCATCCTTAATGATATCCCAAGAGTGTTTATAGAATTCCATACCAAAGCCGTCCGGGCCGGGACTTTTTGAATTGTCGCAATCCCAGACTGCCTCTTTAATCTCTTCCAGCCGCGACTCAAACATATCAATCGGCAGCTCGACCAGATTCGCTTCCTTCTTCCCAAACTATTTTTTGAAAAACCCATTGGCTGCAGCTTTGACTGAACTCGAATCTTCGCACCATGTACCTTCCACCTCCAGCCCCAAAATTCCGTTTGACACTCTCCTCTGTCTAATAGCCTTGTGAAAAGTCTTACTATTCACATCCCCTTCACGGAGCCACCGAATTCTGGCCTTTTGAGCAAGAAGGCTTCTCCTGTTATTCATATGCAAGATCAGTTGCGCAGTAGCTTCCCTTCTTCTAGCGGCTCCCTCCTCCGTCAAACCCTTCACATCATCACATTCGTCGAGCAGCTGAATTTCATCCCACAACGACATAATCTTATTTTCGATGTGGCCAAAATGATCTTTATTCCACCTCTTTAAATCTTCTTTGAGGCGTTTCAACTTTTCTTTGAAGACGTAGCTTCCCCACCCTTCGATACCAACCTTCCGCCACGACGCCTCCACTGCCTCTCTAAAATGAGGGTGAGAGATCCACACATTTATGAATCTGAAAGGCTTTGCTCCCCAGTCCTCATGTTTGGTTTGTAAAATGATCGCACAATGATCAAATATAGTTCTCGGCAGACCCCGCAGCCCCGAAGCACTCCACCTCTCCGCCCACTTATCGTTGATCAAGGCACGATCGATTCTACTTTTGCATTTTCCGTTACTTCTATACCATGTATATTTTCTCCCTTGTAACCCTAAGTCTTGCAGGTTGTTATCCTCCACAAAATCCCTAAACTCGGATATCTCCCTCGATGAAACTCTCCACCCCGTCCCTGTCCGTTCCCTTGAGTCCAAGATCGAATTAAAATCACCTATTAGGCAGACACACGCTCCTCTCGCCTGTGGTGCTGTCCCATAACCTCGCCTTTCCTTCTCTGCAACACGGTGCATACACGTTTATTAAACATATCTCTTCCCTCGTTGCCTCCCACTACCCATTCACAATCACCGCCCCTCCCAGATTCCACGCACTTACACACGTGAATTTCTTTTCGTCCCAACAAGTTAAAATCCCTCCCGCCCTCCCCACCGCTCCTTCCGCACACCATCGATAATCCCTATCCTTCCAAATTCTTCTCGCTTCCCAATCAGAGAGAAAGATTCCAACTTGGTCTCCTGTAGGCAGCAGAAGTCCAGGTTATTTTTCTGCAAGAAATCTGCCACCTCATCCTTCTTCGCATCACACCCCAGCCCTCTCACATTCATAGAACCAATTTTCATTTAAACTACTGCGTCTCCCTCCCCCTCCCCCTGCCCTTGTTTCGCTTTCCCAAATCCTTCAAGCAGACTCACCAATCTTTCTTCCTCCACTCTAGCCGTCAAGCCTAATTGTTTCCCGAATTTCCAACCCTCTTCCCCTGACCCCGTCGTGACATCTTCGCGCCTATCTCTATCCCTCGGCTCGTACTCCTCCCCTCCGACCTCCACCATAATTTTCTCTTGACCGACCTCCACCGTATGCTCCCTACCAACCCTACCCCTCTCCCCTCCCGATCTCCGACCCTCCTCACCGGCCACCGCACTCCCTCTCAATTCCCTATTATTCTGAGATTGCTTATTTCTTGTTTCTTATTCTGAAATACATGTATCTTGGTATAATTTAAACTCTTAAAACATTATAAAGAGTTAATACAAATAATTACTGGCAGCAATAAATTGGCTATAGATGAAAAAGGAGTTGCCTAGCAAGGTATATCAATCCAAACCTTAATATTTCTGGTTTTTAAATAATATTCAACTAAAGGCTATATACTCCATATAATAATTTAATATGAGCATCTCTTTAAATAAAAGAATAAACTTTTTAATCAGAGGATATAGTAAAAAAATAAAAAATAAAAAAAAGGAAAAAGGGAGTTGCCCCACAGATAGATATGAGTAGCGCTCTTTGATGTTTAAAAGCCGTGAGGTTTATATTTATTATCCAAGCCCTATCATAGAAAGTTATGATTTAGACAAATATTTACAAACTTAAAAATATAAAAGCACAAGGGAGAGAATAAATTTTGAACCTAAAACCCGAGTAACCAGAACCGGCTTATATGAAGGGTCGGGTCGTCAAGCAGAACCGAACCACGTGACGCCTTCCTATACGGAGGTTCTACTGTATAGTAACTTTTTTTTTTTTTTTTTTTGAGCAATTAGTTAATTAGTTGATAAATGCACATTTACAATGAGAAACATACCATGTGTAGTGTCCATATTGAAAACAACACAATGCAAGAGGTGTTTTAGTTGAAATCCAATGCAAGTTAGTTACATATAAGGCTCCTCCTTTCATGGGTTTCAATTTATGGGCCACAAAACTACCAATTATAATTAATTTGGGCCAGGCCCGATAAGGATTACCAAACAAATATTTCTTGCCCTTACAGAATTCGAAGAGAATTTTGAATTTTGAACAGGAAGCAACTCTGAACATCCATGGCGAGACGCTTCCGCCGTCTCCTTCCCGCAAAGTCCTGCACCATTCCCCTCTCTAGACCCTTCTGCACCGCTCCAGACCCGACTACCCAAGCCCAGCTTGTAGAACAGCTTCGAAAGATTCGGGTCCTCATCCAGCAAAGCCGAACCGAAACCGCCAAGAGAAGCCTCAAACTCCTCATTCCTCATCATTCAGTTTCACAACTATTCGCTGCCTTCTCTCAGTCGACTCCGCCGCCGCATACGAAACCGGCTTTCGCCGACGCGCTTTTTGCAGTTTACGCGGAGGCGAAGCTCCCGAATGAGGCCGCCGAGTTGTACAGCTTGGTTAGAAGCGACGGTAGTTTCCCTTCGCTCTCGGCATTCAACGTGTTTCTTGAGTGCCTGGTGAGTTCGAATCAATTCGATAGGACCCTCAAGATTTTTTCCGAAGCCGTGGATTGTGGAGTGTGGGTGGACAAGTTCAGTTACGGGAAAGCGATACAGTCCGCGGTGAAATCGGGGGATTTAAGTAAAGGTTTCGAATTGATGAAGGCGATGAAGCATTGCGGGATCAGGCCTAATGGATTCGTGTACAATGTTTTGATCGGTGGGTTGTGTAGAGAGAAGAGAGTGGGTGATGCGCAGAAACTTTTCGATGAAATGTCGAAGAGAAATGTAGCTCCAAACAGAGTGACGTACAATAGTCTAATTGATGGGTATTGTAAAGTAGGGGATATAGAAGGGGCTTTTAACATGAGAGAAAGGATGAAATGTGATAAGGTGGAGCCAAATGTTGTGACATACAACACTTTGCTTGGTGGACTTGGTAGAATGGGGAGAATGGGAGAGGCCGAGACGATTTTGGAGGAAATGGGCACGTACGGGTTCGTACCTGATGGATTTACTTACAGTATTCTTTTTGATGGACACTCGAGAACCGGTAATGTTGAAGCTTCAATGGCATTGTATGAAGAAGCGATGAAGAAAGGGGTGAAGATGAATGAGTACACATGTAGTATCTTGATGAATGGGTTGTGCAAAGAAGGTAAGATGGAAAGTGCAGAGGTGTTCTTGAGCAAGTTAAAGGAGAATGGAGTTGTTATCACTGCTGTGATTTTGAACACCATGGTTAAAGGCTATTGCAAGGCGGGGAATGTAGATAAGGCAGTTTTAGCTATTGATGAAATGGAAAAGGAAAAGTTGAAGCCTAGCTGCATCACATATAATACGATGATCAACCATTTCTGTGAGCTGGGTAGGATTGATGATGCGAATGAGTGGATAAGAAGGATGAAGGCGAAGGGCCTTTCTCCGGATGTGCAGACGTTTAATATCTTAATAGATGGATATGGCCGTAGCTGCCAGTTTGAGAAGTGCTTGCAGATTCTTGATGAAATGGAGAATAATGGGTTAAAGCCTAATGTCGTCACTTATGGATCTCTGATCAATAGTTTCTGCAAAAACTGGCGCCTTCTTGAAGCTGAAGTTATGTTCAAAGACATGGCGAATAGAAGTGTTCTGCCTAATGTACAGATATACAACATGCTTATCAGTGGCCATTGCGTGGGAGGAAATATCGAGAAAGGTTTTAAACTTTTTCTTGAGATGTCAAGAAATGGTGTTTCTCCATCTATTGCGACGTATAACACACTTATAAACGGTCTCTGCAAAATAGGTAAAGCTGCAGAAGCAGAAGAGTTGGCCTCTACCATTAGTATTATTAACAAAGGTTTGAGTCCTGATGTCATCACATTCAATTGCTTGATCTGTGGCTTCTCCAATGCAGGTAATGCGGAGAAGTGTTTGGAATTGTTTGAAAAGATGAAAGCCTCGGGTCTGAAGCCCACCTTGAACACTTATCATCCATTGATAAGCGTGTTCAAGAAGGGGAGACTCGATCTTGTTGAGAAGATCGTTGAAGAAATGTCTCAGTCGAATCTGAGTCCAGATCGCTTGGTGTACAATGAGCTTATCCAGTGCTATGTGCACCATGAAGATGATGAGAAAGTAAGTTTCTTGTTAGCTGAAATGTCGAATCTTGGAATTCAACGTGACAAGATGACGTATAATAGCTTGATTTCAGGGAAACTGAAGGAGGGAAATCTTGAGGGAGCAAAGGATCTTTTTGATGAAATGGTCGATAAAGGCTTGAACCCTACTGATGAAACTTTTAACACTTTGATCGAAGGGCATTGCAAGGCGAAGGATGTTGATGGAGGTTATATTTGGTATAAAGAAATGTTGAAGATTGGATTTTTACCATGTTATGCAGTGTGCAATGAGCTTGTTTCTGGGCTGAGGAAGGAAGGAAGAGTAGAGGAGGCAGAGATTATTAGCTCTGAGATGAGTGTAAAAAGGAGTTTGTAAGTTGAACTTGCATGAGGAGGATGTTTCAGCAGCTCCTTCAGTGTAGCTTCAAAGGGAAAGATACATTTTTCTTTGGTTGAGTTGGGGAATATTCATTGAAAGGATTTTGATCATACTTTATCAGCAAAAAAATGTACATTGTAGGGTAAAATTTCAGTTGTAAATTCTTGTTTACCTTTGTACATAAGCCTTTTTTCTTTCTATATGAGCAAACGAGTCTCTAACATTTTAACCTTTTTTTATTGGCAAAATGACAAATTTAACCTAATAAATTATTCTTGTGACAAATTTAGTCTTAATTTAACATTCGCGACAATTTTAGCCTTATAAATTAAATATACGTGACAATTTTAGTCATTTAATGAATTTTGACATCGAAAGCAGTCATCGAACACCTGCTATCGTTTTCGGTGGAAAGCATATCTTACTTTCAATGATAACATAAAGTTTCTAAGAATCATTTTGCTCCAGGCACCTTCGTTGCCAACTAAATTTTTTAGTGCAAATTCATTAAATAGCAAAAATGGTCATATATTTTAATTTATAAGGCTAAAAATAGTCACACATTTTAATTTATAAGGCTATAATTGTCACATATATAAAGTTCAAGTTAAATTTATCACCAGATGAAATTATTTGACTAAAATTTAGACTAAATTTGTCACAACTTAAATTTATTAGGATTAATTTATGTATTTTCCCAAATTTTTGATACTTAGGATAGAGTAGACTGAACTAGCAAGTCGTAGAACATTTTATTTCAGTATATAATAATCCAAAACCTAATAAAAAGTTCCTTCAAAAAAAAAAACCTAATAAAAAGTCTATTCTAAAAACTAAAAACAAAAACCTAATAAAACTCCAAAATCGCCAATCTCCACAAGTCTAGAACGTTCTCCCCAATACTGGAGACGCGAACAGCCGGAAAAATGGCAGCCACCGCCGCAACATCAGCCGCTTTCGCCGCCGCGAAGCTCCTCGCATCCTCCTCCCGACAACTCAAACAACCTCTCTCCCTCCTCTCCTCACACAAAAGATCCACCGCCTTCTTCTCCATCAATTCCACCCCACTCCCCCTCCGCCGCCAACAAACCCTCCGATTCTCCACCGTCCCCACCATATCCGCCACCATCTCCGTCGGCGACAAACTCCCCGACGCCACCCTCTCCTACTTCGACTCCGCCGACGAGCTCCAGACCGTCTGCGTCTCCGACCTGACATCCAACAAAAAGGCGATTCTCTTCGCCGTGCCGGGGGCGTTCACCCCCACCTGTTCGCAGAAACATCTCCCCGGATTCGCGGCGAAAGCCGCCGAATTCAAGGCGAAGGGGGTGGACACGATCGCTTGCATTTCCGTCAACGATGCGTTCGTGATGAAGGCGTGGAAGGAGGATTTGAAAATTGGGGATGAGGTGTTGATGCTGAGCGACGGAAATGGGGATCTGACTCGGGCGCTGGGGTGCGAGCTCGATTTGAGCGACAAGCCGGTGGGGTTGGGGGTGAGGTCGAGGAGGTATGCTATGTACGTGGAAAACGGCGTCGTCAAGATCTTGAATTTGGAGGAGGGCGGTGCCTTCAACGTTAGCAGCGCCGAAGACATGCTCAAAGCCATTTGAGTGTGTTCATTTACTTCTGACTATGAGTTCTTCTCTTCTGGTTTCAGTTGCGGCATGAATTGGGATTGAATAAGAATTTTGTGTTTTGTTGCTGTTGTAGTTTATGCAGTTATTGAGTGTTTTGATATTCATCAAGCATGCTTTTGGTTTTCTGCATTGATGTTACTTTGAGTAATGCAGGTTCAATTGATTTGGAATTTAAACGGGACGGAGATAGTATTTTTTTTAAAAACAATTTAGACATAAAATTTAAAGATCGTGAATTTGAACTCGAAACCTTTGGTAATGAAATTGCTATCTTGCTTGTGAAATGTGATAGTATACCCAAGTTATCTTGTTTGTGAAATGTGAAAGTTTCTTATGGTTTTGGGATTGTATGGTTTGAGGTTTCTTTCTTTTACTTTTGTTTGGGAGAATGCAATGTAAGATTTGATTGCATGGATGAAAAATTGAAACTTGGTGCTTTGGAATTTTTTTTTTGGCAATCCACAAGTCTCAAAAATTGAAACTTGGTGCTTTCTAATTTTAACTCAGATAGGTAATTTTTTAATTTCATGCTTAATTTAATACCCCTCTGCCCATCGATGTTGAGACATTTGATTAGGGTGGCAAAATAGGCCCGGCCCAGCGGCCCGCCCGAGTTTAAAGCCGGGCTGGGCATCATAATTGTAGGCCGAATGAATTTTGGGCTGGGCTGGCCCGCCTGATATTGGCAAAAAGTCTAGGGGGCCGAGAAAGCCTGGCCTGGCCTGGCCATTTTACACTAGAAATATATTTTTGGGCCGGGCTGGGGCATTGAAAAGTGTGACCCGAATGATTCCCAAAGCACGGGGCGGCCCGGCCTGAATAATTCTTAAAACCTGGGGGGCCGGCCTGGCCCGCTACTTTGTAAGCTCTACATTTCACCGAAATTTGTTACTAGCATAGTAGTATACTTCTATTTCCTAATAAGTTTATCAAGTCACCAACACATACAAATCAAAAATCTAAGTGAATTTACTTAATTTATTCTTAATCATTACATAGAAAACTAAAAAGGTAAGATATTAGTAAATGATTATCGAGGTAAATTTGTTAGTTTAGCTTACTTTTTATTTAGAAAAATATAATAATCTGTTTGGTAGGAGTGTTGAGATAAGTAAAAAACATGGAGATGAATAGTAATTTTTGAGATTAAAACCATGATAAAAAAAGTGTTACGTGTTTGGTATGAATACTAATAGTTACTGTAGAACAATGAGTAAAAATTAAATTTACAAATTTAGCCCTCAAAATTTAACCTTCCAAATTTTTGAGTGTACATTGGTGAATCGAAATGATTCACACCCAAACCAAAACAATTTTAATTCACACCAAATTCAACATAACAAGCCTGAACAATTCACGTAAACAAACAAATTTGAACAAAATAGCAATAAAAGAAATACGTTTTCCTGAGGATTTTATTGGCCAAACAAACAGCAAACAATTCGAAGAAAACAAACAAATTGAGAGAAAAAAAATATTTCAAACAACCCCTGATTCTCAGACCAATTCGTCGCCGGGCATTCAAAATGATTTTTTCTCATACCAAATTCGCAATTGTCCAATTCAGAAATTCGAAGTCGCCGCCGTCATTCAACTTCACACACAAACGATTCGGCGCCTTCTCCAAGTACGGGCGTGGGTCGGAGCAGAGGAGGATGAAGTATGAACGGGGTGGAGTTGAATCTTTGCGGCCATTGTCGACCCTCTGCACGCTCACCCACGTCGCGACAATTGAATCTTCAGAAATTTCAGTATCTTTCTTCACCAACCTGCGCCGCCGCCTTCACCAGCCGCCGTCCAATTAGTCGCCGTCGCCAACTTCTCGTCTCTCCCCTCATCTCCATCACGCTCACCTACATCGCCTCTACTACATCGTTGCTCACCCACGTCGCCTCGGCCGGCCGAGAAGAGCAAGGAGGTGGTGGCGGCTATGAAGGGAGGAAGGAGGAAGAGGGTTAAGAGTGGAAACATTCTTATTTGTGATTGAACAGTGATTGAGACGGGGGTTTGGAGTGTGATAGAAAAGGGCGACTTATTGCAGTAAAACAGTGGTTTATGAGCGGGCCCTGAGATAAAAACGGGCTGAAGAGATAGCCCAATCATAGCTACCAAACACAAGTGTTAACCGAGATAAGCTGAGATATCTCATGATATCTCAGCTACCAAACACTCAAACAGGCACTTATTTAGGAGCAAACTTTTTAGTGTGCGTTTTGTAGACATGATGAACCAATATGACATGTCTTATCTTAATTCATCTCAGCATTTGGTACCAATTAGCCTGAACCGGATGGCCCGAGAAATAAACCCAAGCCCGTCGATATTGTACTGTTTTGGCTTGTTAAGTCATCCTATGAAATTGGTGAGTTCATTTCATCGAATTGAAACAGTAAAAGCAAGACATTCACATGGGTTACAACTTTACGCTTCTGCGATACAAAATTTCTTCATTTCACAAACACGAGCAAACTATTTCGACAGGGAGGTGCAGTTGTCGTCCTATTTTTTTTTCAATTTCAACCATAATTTCAAGATCGAAGGAAGTAATTGTTGATTTTTCTTACAATGTCCAGGTAATTTTCGAAAGCAAGAACGAAATCGAGCTTCTCGACGACTGGATCTGACCTACGTTTGCCCAATCCAACCAAAAAAGGTAAAGTTTCTTGAATTTTCCCAATTTTAATTTAATGTGATGCCGTTTTTCTGCTGGGATTCAAGAATATTTGGTTGAATTATGATTCCTTCGGATTTGGGTGGGCATTGGTTCTTTTTTTTTTTCTTTTCGCCTAGGCATTGTTGCTTGTTGCTTTTGTGGTGATTCAAAATTAATGCCTTCTCCACTGCGAATACTCACAAACAATAATGGATGAGATTACACTTGGTAGAAATTGGGATGCATAACATTGCTAGTGTAAAACTTCTCACCTAGATTGAAGAGGTTTGCGTTTCTTGCTCTCTGCCACTTTGCTAGGGAAGGCTGTGTTTTGCCCTAGTTTTGGGTATTAATCTAGGCGGCAAAAGCTGAATGGTTTTCACGTAATTAGTAGAATTTAATAAGGTTAAATTCATCAATTTAAGTCCTCATCTTGAGTTATGTGATTTGTACCAAACACTCATATAATGTCATTCGGGTTTTTATTATTTGCTACCAAATAGGTAGATGAACGAATCATCTTGATCACTATTCATATGACTCATCTTGGGATGACTCATCCTTCTATATCTTGACTAATTTACCAAACACAACCCTGAGGATTAAGACACTTAATGGGGATGGAGGAGAGTATGTTTTTCTCAAACATTTATTGAGTTATTGGGATTATCGATCTATTGGAGTAAACTGTAAAAGCGTGAGCAGGAAATGACACTTGAATGTTGAATATTGGTAAGTTGCAACACTAAAATATCAAAGTGTAAAAAGATTCAGATTCCAAAAATGTAATTGTCCATCAAAGTAAAATATCAACAAAAAAAAATGTCAAAAGTAAAATATTAAGTAAATTTATTAGATGGCAATTCTTGTAGCAACTCGTGTCAAGTGTCAACACTCGAATCTATTTCTACTATATAATTTTAGGTGGGGAAAGGGGGTTTGAGAAAGCAACTGCTGCCAAACTACACAGAGAAAAAAGGACCGTTGCGTTATGAGTTTGGTTGCAAAAAATATCATATACACGTGAATATATTTTATTTTTCCACTTATCAACTTGTCATTATCTAAAAAAAAAGAAGTTATATGTTAAAAAAAAAAATGTTATCAAATTGTCTTTTATTTCTTCCCTTTTCAAATAAAATCATTTCTTCTATTTTTTTACCATTTAATAATATTCGTTGACCTCACCATTTTTTGTTGTAACTGCGTGACTCACAACACCATGCGCAACCTTCTTAAAAAATAATAATAAATAAATAAAAATAAATAATAAAAATCGCATGGTACTGAAATATTCGCATCAAAATTATTTTAGGATTGATATTTCAACATTCCATTACCTGAATTATTATCAATTTAATACGCAGCTTTTGAGTCATGAACATTACCACTTTTCTGCCTTTTGTTTTTTTTGCGTTTTTTTATTTTTTAATACTAAAACATAAAATTTTGATATTAATATATTCCTAATAGATTATTCAGTCGACATGATTTGAATTATTGAATACTTTGTAATATGTTCCTTTTCATTTCTGCCTGTTTAACAGTTTGAAGAGGTAGGTGGGTAGCAAAGCATCAAAATTACAGTAACATTAACCCTATTGGAATATGCTTCAAAGTTCATTTCTTATGGGAATATTCTTCCGAACCTTTCTTATGTAATCTGTAGGCTATTCAAATTTCAATTGTATACTTCCTATTTCGTTCTGAATAAATATTTTTATTTTGTACGTAGTTAAAGAAATAAGAATGGACTAGTTAAAGAAATAAGAATGGACAATCATAAATTTCTCCATTTTTGAACATTCCAAATATAGGTTTGCTCCAAAACATTTTTTTTTTCTTATTCCCCAAACAACGTTTGGTTTACTAGACAAATATGGAATTCGCTTGTGTCATTATATACATACATAACTTATTATACAATATTAAAAATATAAAATCACAAAATTATCATTAGCTATAAGTGGTTTATTTTTTCATTTCTCTTAAATAGCATCCCTTTTTAATATTAACTTCACGATTATTATTTAATGTTAATGGTAAATACTATTGTAGGAAAACATGAGATTTTTTTTTAAAAAATATCTTGGTAACTCGCAATTGCTATCTTCGGTGCGCACCGACCATTTAGGGTGTGTTTGGTAGATATGATGAACCAAGATGAGGTGAATCATCTTGGTTCATCTAACTGTTTGGTATCGAAATGAAATAAACTGGATGACCCAAGATGAAGCCCAAACCCGTTGCTATTCAACTGTTTTCGCTTGCTAACTCATCCGACGTTTTTGGTCGGATGACTTCAACTCATTCGAACAGTAACACAATATTTTCTCTCTTTTACCATTTTACCCTTATATATTTATACGATTTCAAATAATAAATAATAATAATAACAATAATAGTAATAATTATAATAATAACAAGAATAATAATAATAATAATGTAATATAATAATAATAATAATAAATAATAACAATAATAGTAATAATAATAATAATAATAATAATAATGTAATAAATAATAATAACAAAATAATAATAATAATGTAATAAATAATAATAATAATAATAATAATAATAATAATAATATAATAATAACAATAATAGTAATAATTATAATAATTACAAGAATAATAATAATAACAATAATAGTAATAATTATAATAATAACAAGAATAATAATAATAATAATAATAATAATAATAGTAATAATAATGATAATAATAATAATAATACAAAGTAATAAATAATAAATAACAAAAGGGTACTATTTAATCCCAACGATAAAAAGTGAAATTGGTAGGGGTATTTAATAAGGGTAATTTGGTCAATCTAAATTTTAATCTAGAGTTTTACAATTTGTACCAAACACAATATGATATCATCTGAGTCTGAATTTTTTGCTACCAAATAGAGAGATGAATGATTCATCTTGACACTATTCATATGAGTCATCTTGAGATGAATCATCCTTCTTCATTTTGAGATGATTAACAAACGCAGCCTTAGGCCACATGTGTACCACACACCATTGGGCCACCCACCCCTAAGGGCAGATTAGACATTAGTATTATTTTTGTTTAGTTATTTTATTTTATTTTTTATTTTTTTAAAGGAAAGTTCACATAAAGTTGTTAGGGCAAATCATAGTTTGTGTCATAAACTTTGAGTTAATGTACACTTTATACCCTGAACTTTGTAATATTGTAAAAAAATGTCATGAACTTTTAGAGCAGTGTACACTTTATGTCATGAACTTTGAAGCACTATGCATTTTCTATCTTAAACTTTGAAATATTGCTAAAATATCCTGATCTTTGAAGCAGTGTACGCTTTCAAATTCTAACAACAAAAAATTGATATGGCTCGCCGGCATGCCACGTCATTTTTTTTTACTAATTGATTTGGAAATTGTGTAAGAAGTCTAAATTTAACAAATTAAAAAATCGGGTTTTAGATTTAGACTTTTTTTTGTTTTTAATTTGTTAAATATAGACCTTTTACATAATTTTTAGGTCTATTAAGAAAAAAAAATGACGTGGCACACCGGCGACTCATGTCAATTTTTCGGAATTTCATCATCAGGTTAGAAAGTGTACACTGCTTGAAAATTTAGGATATTTTAGCAATATTTTAAAATTGAAGACATAAAATGTACATTATTCCAAAAGTTTAGGATATTTTAGTAATATTTTAAAGTTCATGATATAAAATGTACACTAACTCAAAGTTCATGACACAAACTATAATTTGCCAAGTTATTATGCAGTTTTCGACACCGTCGATGAAAATCGAAAGCACACAGATTTAATCAGAGTATTTTCTTGTTGCCCAATCAAACCTTAATCTCCAAATCTCATCTAAATCAACGGCTCTAATTAACCCCAACCCCCTCTACAAATACATGCCCCTTTTCTTCACTTCAGCCTTACTTCTCCTCTCTCGCCAAAACCACCATTTCCCTTTCCTCCCTACTCTCACTCTCTCGCTCTAGATCCAATTTCTCTCCGACATGGCTACTATCAAAACCATCAAAGCCCGTCAGATCTTCGACAGCCGTGGTAATCCTACCGTCGAGGTGCGTTCACCGCCTTCTCCTGCTTATTTTTCTCATGTTTTTTTGTGGATCTAATTCATGTTTGTGTTGAAGTAATTTATGTTCATCCTAAATCCGATTCCGATTGATGTTTATTTTCTCGAATCATGAGATTGTTGGCTTACAGCGTTGATTCGTATGAATACTGGCTTTGGATTAATCGACATAAACGTTAATACTGACATGCATCGGTTGTTATTGTTTGCTGTGATGATGATTGGTTTCGTGGATTAATTCTAGGTTGATGTGTATCTATCCAATGGAATCTTTGCTAGAGCTGCCGTTCCCAGTGGTGCATCCACTGGTAAGATCTAGAACAGAGCAAGTATTTCATTTTTTTTTCTGTTGTTTTTTCGGATTCCTGATCATTAATTTGTATACGAAAACGATAGTTGTATGGTATTGATTGAAATTTGTTTGAACTTCGTTAGATGAACTTCACTGTATCTGAGATTTATAACTGGAGGATGTTTTTGAGAATCTCTTTGATGTAAGATGGTTAACAGTAATTGATTGGGATATTCGATTAGTATCTTGATGCGGATTGTCTGTTCTTGTGAGTTGTGACATGCTTTTATTGATTTTAATAGATTTATATAAATCTTACTTTAGGAATTTACGAGGCTCTTGAACTGAGGGACGGAGGATCCGACTACCTCGGCAAGGGTGTCTCAAAGGTCAGTGTTCACCACCCTTTACTTGTTCACAGATGAGTTTTCCGTTTATACCAGAAGTCTGATTGCAACTTAATGTGTTTTGTTAGGCTGTTAACAACGTCAACAGTATCATTGCACCCGCCCTCATTGGAAAGGTTTGTTGTCTTCAAACTTTCACAGGATGAAACTGTGTAGCGAATTTAGTGACATAAACCAATTGAGATTCTTTTCTTAATACTTTTTCAGGACCCAACAGATCAGACTGGCATTGATAATTTCATGGTTCAACAACTTGATGGAACACAGAATGAGTGGGGTTGGTGCAAGCAAAAGGTGTCATAGTTTACTTATTTTTATGTTGGTTATTCCTGTTTCGTTGTTACAGCATATTAATGAGAAATTAAAACTGTTCTTCTGAAGCTTGGAGCAAATGCTATTCTTGCGGTGTCCCTCGCTATCTGCAAAGCTGGAGCTGCTGCCCTCAATACCCCTTTGTACAAGGTATACCAACTCTATTTAAAAGCATTTGAATCACTTCATCCTTGTGTTATTCAACATAGGTTTTTCTAAATTTGTTTGTTAATTAAGATCATTCCTAGTACTACTATGTTGGCTGTTTGATTGGATTGCTGACATAATAGTTTTTTCTGTCATCAGCACATTGCCAACATAGCTGGCAACAAGAATATTGTGCTCCCTGTTCCTGCTTTCAATGTCATCAATGGTGGATCACATGCTGGAAACAAACTTGCCATGCAGGCATGTCTATGATGCAAGTTCGTTTTTGTTTGTATTAATGCCTTAATAATTAAATTATGTCTCAATCAAAAGAAACCTTTTCTGTGCAGGAGTTCATGATTCTTCCTACTGGAGCTTCTTCCTTCAAGGAGGCCATGAAGATGGGTGTGGAAGTCTACCACCATTTGAAGGCAAGTTTAGATATTATAGTTTTTTTGCTCGTAACATGTTCCAACTCTCTCTCGTGTCCAAAAGAAGTTATCATTCTGTACAACTTGATATCCTAGTTCAATGTACTGATAGTTCTTCTCAGAATTGCAGTGTTCTTGACCTCCTATGATCTTGTAGTTTCTAATGTTTCCTCTAGTTTTAACATATCTGATTTGAACTTTGGTTTTCAGGCTGTTATTAAGAAGAAATACGGACAGGATGCCACTAATGTTGGTGATGAGGGTGGTTTTGCTCCCAACATTCAGGTATTATATACTTGGGATCCTCGGATGTCATTTGCTCTCCATTTCTTTTTGTCATAGAATATTAACATTTCAATGTCATTGCTATTTTCAGGAGAACAAGGAGGGTCTTGAATTGCTGAAGACAGCTATTGAAAAGGCTGGTTATACCGGAAAGGTGAGTTCTATTTTGTGCTATACCCACTCTTGTATTGCTTTGCTCCTCTTTAAGACTTCCCCTGTGAAATAGTGTTTGAGGCTGCAAGCATTACTTTTTCCCAGGTTGTTATTGGAATGGATGTTGCTGCATCTGAATTTTATGGAAAAGACAAGTCTTACGATTTGAACTTCAAGGAAGAGGCAAGTTACATTCTGCAATTTTCATGGCAATTACAACATATGTGTCATAGCTTTTCATTTCTAATGTTGATGATTGCTTTGTCTCTAACAGAACAACAATGGGAAAGCAAAGATCTCGGGTGACCAACTCAAGGATCTGTACAAGTCATTCGTGTCTGAATACCCTATTGTGTCAATTGAAGATCCATTTGACCAGGATGACTGGGAGCACTACGCAAAGATGACTGCAGAATGTGGAAAGCAAGTGCAGATTGTGGGAGATGATCTCCTTGTCACCAACCCCAAGGTGATTCGCAATCTGATTTGTAGATTATTGAAATTTGTCTCTTGGAGAATTAAATTTGTTTGCTTTTTTTTTTCTGCTTATTTAATATCTGCAGAGAGTTCAGAAGGCTATCAATGAGAAGAGTTGCAATGCCCTTCTTCTCAAGGTATGGCTTCACATTCTTTGCAATTATCATTGACTAGAACTCAACATAGGATCCTTATCCTTAATAGTACTAAAAATATACCTCTTTTTCTTTGCCAGGTTAACCAAATTGGATCTGTGACTGAGAGTATTGAAGCTGTAAAAATGTCGAAGCAGGCTGGTTGGGGTGTGATGGCCAGTCACCGCAGGTATGATATTCTGGATGTTTCTATTAAGTTATGGTCGAACATACATTCACACTGAACTTTAGATACTCAAAATCTTTATTGTTATCAACAGTGGTGAAACTGAAGACACTTTCATCGCTGATCTTTCCGTTGGATTGTCTACGGTAAATGCTCAGTTAAAACCTTGTAAAGTTGTATCACCCCCTCCATTTATCAACCGTAATACCTATGCTTAAATCTATTTTCTTGCTTAATCTGTCAGGGCCAAATCAAGACTGGAGCTCCTTGCAGATCAGAGCGTCTTGCAAAATACAACCAGGCAAGAATCTAAATTGTTTAACATACAAATATTTTTGATTTTTTCTTTTCTTGTTCTTAAGTTTCTTTTTCCGGTGAAATAGACTAAGTTGTATTTCTTTGATGCAGTTGCTGAGGATTGAGGAGGAACTCGGTTCAGATGCAGTGTATGCAGGAGCCAACTTCCGCACACCCGTTGCTCCCTACTAGAAGACTTATGAGCTCAATATATCGGAGTCTTGACTTCTACGGCTATTTAGAACTTGCCATGTTTTGGATGTTTTGAGACTTGAAAAATAAAATTTTTGGTTTTAGACCTTTAGTGAGTCTTAAACTGAAGCTCTCTTGACTGGCTGAGTGTGTAAAATCTCAAATGAACTTCATTTCTAGAGTTGTGAATGCCATGTTTTTCTTCTTATCAACGTAACTTTTCCTTATTTCTTGTGTTTCTTTATTGCGTGTTGATAAATTGCTTGTGCTTAACTGCTGTTTATTCAACGTCCGTTATTATTAAAGAGTGTTTTCCCTTTCGGTATAGAGCTTGTTATATTTGTGATATTTAGAGTAGGTGTTTATTAATGTATTCTTTTATGCTGAATTCTTACATGCAGTGCACTGTAAAAAAAACTTTTTAAATCTTTTTATTGCACAAATTTGATCCAAAGGGACCAAGTTAAAATCAATGGGTTTCGCAAAATAGGAATGTGGAAACTGAGATATAAGGTGATATTCGAGAAGGAAGGGTGGGATAAAGAGAAAATCGTGGATGAAATAAAATAAAGATTGTGGAGTTGGTGATCAATGAAATTCTTCGTCTTAGTCTCAAATTATTACTATTAGAGGCCGTTTGTTTTGAGGGTTTCAGGAAAGGGAAAGGGAATCAAAAGCTTTGATTCCCTTAGTGAGTGTTTGATACATATTTTCAATCATTCCTCATTTCTCACTTTAGAGTAATGGATTCCCCTCTTGCCCCCTTTTTGATTCCCCTATTTTTGTTTGGGAATTGATTCCCTTTCCTCTCCTCAAAATTTATAATTTACTCCATGATAATGTCATTAAAAATTAAAATATATATTATTCATTATTATTTTAAATATAATATTATATATTACTATATTATAAATGTTTAATTATATATATTTAAATATATAAATAAATATATTATGTTAATTAATTTATATAATAAATGATACGTATTTAATTAACATTCTAAAGTTTGATAATATTAATATTTCATTTGTAATTACATTTTAATTTAATATTATTTTTAATTTAATATATATATAATAATATTATAATATAATATAATATGATTAACTATATATATATTTAAGAGATTATATATATATAATATAGAGTAAGATTATAATATTAAATATAAATATTATATATGAATAATTTTAAATATAAATATATATATATACATATATATATATATATACTAGTACTATTAAATAGATATTAACTTATTTAGAAAATAATAAATATTATAAATATTTAATTAATAATAATAATGTATTTAATTAACATTCTAAAGTTTTATAAATATTTATAATATTTCATTAGTAATTACATTTTAATTTAATAATAATTTTAATTTTAATTATATATATATATAATATTATAATATAATATGATTAACTAATATATATATTTATATATATATATATATTAATATAGAGATTATATATATATATATATATATTACTAATATATAGTATATTATAATATTAAATATATTAGAATAATTTTACATATAATATATATATATATATATATATATATATATATAAATATAATACTAGTACTAATAGTGATATATAACTTATTTTAGAATATAATATATATTTTTAATAATAAATATTATTAAATGTTTAAATAATAATAATAATTGTTATAATAATAATAATATAAATTATATATGTATTTTATTCTAAAAAGTACATTTATTTCAAAATTGAAATATTACAATATATTTATAATATAATAAAATTTACCTAAACAATATATTGAAATATTATTTACAATATATATAAATAATATTTCGATTCCCTTTCTTGTACCTAACCAAACGAATTGACAAATCAATAATGATTCTCATTCATTTTATTTCATTTCCCTTTGTTGATTCATTTCCCTTTCTCTTTCCTAAACAAACGGCCCCTTAGTTTATGGATTGGTCAAGTGACCGTCTTAGTCTCAAATTATTCGTTTAGGGATGGTCAAGTGATCCCAGGCTCTGGTTATAAAAAAAATTCTTAATTTTATTTACCTCGTAAAAAAGAAAAAGAAATGAATATCACTGAAAAGTGCAAAAATAGCCTGCTTTTACAGTCATTCTCAAGAGGAAAATGTTGTGTAGTCATCAAGATATTTATTACACAAATTCGACATAGGAAAAAAATAATTCGAAAATTTGTGGTAGATTTACTAAAAAGATGATTAAATTAATTGTGATTGTCCAAATCCATACATATGAAAAGAAAAAGAAAATTAAAATCAAATTGTAAGTCAAATTAAAACTTAAAAATAGATTAAAAAAAAAATCAATTATAATGTTCCACAAATGAATATGTGCTGATCAAATATGAAATTGAAAACATTCAATTAAATATTGAATCAAGCAGGAAAAGACATCGAACCATAATTTTCTTCAAAAGAAATTGTGCTGGTCAAATATGAATAGTGGAAAAAATTAGAATAATTTCAATTACGATTAGAATTAAAATTTCTTATAAAAAAATATAAAAATAAAATAACTCTGGTATTGGTGGTGTGTGGTTCGAACCCCAATTGAATTATAGACCCCACTGCAAACCCTAGAGGAAACAATCCCTCCTTTCTCTGTTTTACAAACTCCGCTCCTCGCTCCGAAATCTGAAGAGAGAGAAAGAAAATGGCGGAGCACTTGGCGTCGATATTCGGGACGGAGAAGGACAGGGTGAACTGCCCCTTCTACTTCAAGATCGGCGCGTGTAGGCACGGCGACCGCTGCTCGCGTCTGCACACTAAGCCCAGCACCAGCCCCACGCTGCTCCTCTCCAACATGTACCAACGCCCCGACATGATCACCCCCGGCGTCGACCCCCAGGGCCAGCCCATCGATCCCAAGAAGATCCAATCCCATTTCGAGGTTTTCTCTCTTTCCCTTAAATTGACTCGACGAATTTTCCTTAGTATTCTCGGATTTGAGCTCGTGTGGTTGTTTACTGAGATTTGTGATTAGGTTTTCTAATTTTTGGGGTTTTTGATCTGCTATGTGGTTGGTTTTGGAGCAAGCTTAATTTTTCATGGTTCCTTTCAAATTATGTTATTTGAACGATGGATGGTATGTTTATGCTGAATAGATTTCTGGATTACGAGTTGTAGGGTTGGCTGCGCTAGTGCTACCTCGGAATAGATATAATTGTTAAATTTTGTTGACAAAACTCCTTTCTTTGGGACTCAAGTAAGTTGTGCTGTGTGTGTAGTTTGAGTTTGAGTTGTTTTTTCTAATTATTTGTTTACTTGGCTGTGGATAGGATTTCTACGAAGATTTGTTTCAGGAGCTGAGCAAATATGGTGACATCCAGAGCCTCAACATATGTGATAACTTGGCTGACCATATGGTTGGTAATGTCTATGTCCAGTTTAGGGAGGAAGACCAAGCACAGAATGCGCTTCAGAATCTCGTTGGAAGATCGTATGAAGGTCAGTCACATCTCAATGTTTGAAACAATTAGATATCGAGTAGTAGCACTGATTGAAAATCACTTCTAGTCTCTTTAACTTTTGAAATGGGTATTGAATTAGTCCTTCTTTGGTTGGATCCTAGGTAGCTGTATGTGCAGCCTAGTTGTATATATCATAGATGATTATGATTTGCGGAAGCTAGATACAGTTATCTTCAAATTCTACCAATCTCTCTTCCAATTGCATATTGATTTTTTGACTAGCATCTTAATTTATGAGCTATCTGTCCAAAAAGCTTTGCTGAATGTTTTTTTCTCTATTAACTTTAACGAATGAGTGTTTCACGATATATATACCCAGTGTCAATGGTAGTAAGTAGTAACGTTCTGAAGATTTTTTCAAACAAGTACAATTTATTTCTGCTGCATTATATATTCTTTTTTGGAGTGTCAGTGTCTTAATTACATTTATTTCTATCGCACTGTGGAGTTTATAATGGTTTTCCTAACTGGGATTATGTATTCGGTTTATACTGACTTGAGATTATCGAAATCGAATCATTTCAGGGCGGCCAATCATTGCTGACTTCTCCCCTGTGACGGACTTCCGTGAGGCAACTTGTAGGCAATATGAAGAAAATGTATGCAATAGAGGTGGATACTGCAATTTCATGCATTTGAAAAAGATAAGCAGGTGTGCTACATCTCAAAAGTGTATTTCGTTTTCCCCCCAAAATCAGCCATATCTTGCTAGACTGATGACTACAATTTTCTTCTTATAGGGAACTGCGACAGCAGTTGTTCCGGAAGAGTAGACGAGGAAGGCATGATCGCAGTAGAAGCAGAAGCCGGAGCCCTCGTCATCGTGGCCACGAGGAGCATCCAGGTTCTGGAAGAAGGGGTGGTGATAGTCGACACCATGATAGAGGCAGAAGACCTCGAAGCAGAAGCCCAGGTAGAAGGAGTGGCAGAAGTAGAAGCCCTGGAGGAAGGAGAAACAGGAGCCCAGTGAGAGAAAGCAGCGCTGAAAGAAGGGCCAAAATTGAACTGTGGAATAAGGAAAGGGAGAATCCGGAACCTGCAAGAGATCATAATAGTAAACCCGAGGATGGTAACCATCGCTTTGATCATAACAATGGGCGTTCTCCCCATGAAAACAATCAGCATCCGTCAGAGCAAGGAAATGGCGATTATGACTTCTAAGTATGATGCAGTTTATATTGGTTCGTCTCTTTTCTTTGTGTGATTATCGTTCCCCCCCCTGTCTATGTAGCTTTACTCGATAACTACATACTGCCGTGAGAAAAGGCTTACTGCCTATTTTTCACTGTGCAGGTGTGGATAATTCACCATTTTCTCCCTTTCCTCCTTCCAAAGAAATAGCCATGTTTAGGAGGAATACAGGCAAATGATTCACACATATATATCTTTTTCATAAGCCTTAAAAATCTGAAATTAGATTACAGGATTTCTTTGTTAAAAACCTATAATAGTCCTAGAAAAAGGAAGCTGCTATAGATTACTCAACCCTATAACCCTATGACATGGGCATCGCCTTTCCTCCGTTCTAGCAAATGCTGCTTTGCTGAATCTTCCATATAGAAATTCTCATTATCCGTATTTACCTTAGAACCATCTTGTTTCGGTAAGCAGGTAAGCGTCTTTTTTTTCCGTATCAGGGATGAAAGTGGAACTGAAGTATAAGGGATTTTAATATATGATCATTTAATGCAATTTTCTAAGTTTTGCAGGGTCAGATACTCCTGCTGGGGCCATGGTCTTTGTGTGTAGCAGCTTATGTTAATATTTGTATACAGGTTGCCCAGTTTTGACTGCAGAAAAAGATTACAAGAAGCCAGTATATTGATTCAACTACACTACAGAAGTTGGCTTCTTTGGAGCGAGTGTGCAAGGTTTAGTTTTTAGAATTTAATGCAACAAATTCCTATCAAGGGCTATGAGGCTTCTTCCTTTTGCTTACAAGATTGTCGTTTCATTTTTCTTCTTTTTTATTCCGTTAGGTGTGTAACATGGAAACTCAAATACATTTTATCTTTATGTGGTGACTAAATTGGATGTTACTTTATGTTTATATCGAGTCCTCTACTTGTGTTTTTAGTAAAAGTTACTCTCTCCGTTCCCCAAATTAGTACTTCCTCCGTTCCATTTGAATTGAACACATTCTTGAATGAGTATAAAATTATAGAAACTGCTCAATTTACATGGGATGGGCTTTTCAAAAATAGAAAAGATTCCATCACATTAAATAAGTTATTGTTGTAATTGCGATGCTTTTACCCAATATAGACTTGATGCTTCACACATTTAGAAATCTAAAATATTCTCCGATGATAAAAGAAAAGGTAAATGTCCTTTTAAAAAAAAAAAAAAAAAAGTAAATTAGATTGCAAAAGGTTTCAAACCTTTCCATAATTCTATTTTGACAATCACTCTAAAACCAAATTTCCATCCAGAAAGTTCTCACGTTCAAGTAATAGTTACGAGTAAACAAGCCAAAACGATTTAATCTTTTCTGCTGCGAATTTTTGTTTTAACACTAGAAAAGGATTTAATTTACCCAATCTTTAGAGGGGTGCCAAAAAGATAGAAATATTAGTAAATCATCAACATAGCTTCAAGAGCAAATAATTATCTTGCACCAAGGCTCGAGCGACTTAAATAATATAAGTGTACTGATTTCAGCATCTAAAATCATCATGCAAAATGCAAGGATGGAAATAACAGCAAATCGAAGTGGCAACCACCTACCAACTCCAAAAAACAGAGCAATTTGCATGCATCAATAACAGAGCCATCAATAAAAACCAAAACATGAGATGGCAAACTTCATGCAACAATCGGAAATCCATCATAGAAAACATAAAAGATCTTTACGCTAAATTGTTCCAGGTAATCCAAAAACCATCAAATAGAATTCCCAACCTAGCTCCAGCCTTTACATATTGATGAACCAGAAAACACCCTCATTGATTGAAGTCCCATGTCTGCAAAAATTCAGTTCCTCTAAATCCCAAGCTTCTATTTGCTGGCCGAGTGCTTGGCTTTTGTGTGGGATTCCAAAGCTTTCTCCGATCCAAATGCCCTGCTGCAGCTCTTGCAAGAGACTGATCCTCCAGATTGTGGTGTTTGTTTGGTGGCAGGAGTCTTCCCAGCCTGCTTTGCCGGGTGAGGTGTGGCTACATGACCACTAACCTTCTTTCCATCTAGGAAAGAAAAAAACAATTATCCACATATATAGATGAATAAATTACTTGCAACATAGAAAAAAATGCACAACAGGGTGAGACAAGATTATTACCAGCCTTCTGTGGCGTTACTTTAGCCTTCTTGTCTTGCACGGGAGTTTTGACAGCAGAATCAGCAGCTCGTTTCTTGCTTGACTCCGGCTTCTAGGGGAAAATGTCAAAAGTGAATATGCTAATCTAGATATATCACAAAAAATAATCATCAGAGAAAAATATATCATGTGTCTCACCTTCTTGGGTGTGGGTGTCTCTTCATCGCTCTCATCAGAATCTTCAGAGTCATCCTCATCAACCTCTTCCTGAAATTTCACAAAGAACAAGCCTCTAAAAGTAAGACAATTGTCTAACTAAATAACTCATGTCCATAAACAGATTCCAATCACAACAATCAACAATAATTGATTAAAACACAAGAGAGCACATCTCAAAAATAAATAAATAAAGACTGTACCTCATAATGATGAGGAGTAACAGAATATTGTCAATTGAATAAATGTGTAATATAATATAAAAAAATAAGAACTGAAACAGCATTATACTAGTTCGCACAATTAATAGCAGATAGCATAATAAACACTTTATGGAATATTTTTTAGTCTGCAATATTTCCAACTAATAAACATTTTCTAGGCAATTCATTCAAATCACAAATGTACTCAAGCCTAGAGGACTTTAATTAACACTTCAAATAATCAAGCTGAAACTTCAAACAAGGTGCTCACTGTATGGAGGGAAAGTTTCAAAAGAACAGAATTGTTGATCAACAATCTGAAAATAAATATAATCAACTAAAGCATAGATAGTAAAATTTGCACAACGGTAAGATATGAACTTAAAAATATTACTCATATATTTCGTATGTCTATGTATACCTCAGAGTCATCTTCATCCTCAGACATTGCATCTTCACTGGTATCATCATCTTCTGAATTGACGTCTTTGATAGGCTCCACAATCTTCACCTTTTGTTTACCAGCATCAGACTGCTTACCTTTGGAAGCACTGGCTTTATCAGCTTCAGCAGGTTTAACTGGCTTAGCCTCCACCTCAGGTTTCACTACAAGTAACATACCACAAAATTTTAATACATTGAGGTAGATCGCATATCAACCAAACCAGCAATAAATAAAGGTAAATTAGGTACCATTATTCGCAGCTACGAGTGGGATATCCTCTTCATCAGATTCATCTGAAAATAGAAATGCATAGATATTATAATCAAATATTGAATGTATACAGAGAACGAAAGGAGGCTATGGTTAAGGGCATTATACCAGATTCATCCCCTTGCGACTCCGTGGGAGGAAAGAAACATGAGAGTCAAGGAGAAAAAATCCAAACAACAATGCATTAACATGCAGAATCTAAAATGAAGATATTGCTTTAAAGGGAAACCACAACTCAAAGGATATTCTTCATAGGGGTTATTGGCCTTGTATCCATAGAAGTAGACACTTCCATTTTTCCAGTTGTGTGAGAGCTCGAAGTTTTTGTCAAACACCAAGTCAAACTGTTGCTGGGGTAACTTCTCAGAGAATAGGGTTCCAAGAACAAGCTTCTTCCCATCAACATTCACAAACAAGCAGACAGATTCATTACCTTTATCCTTTTTCATCTCACCAAGACAAGCCTGTAAAAGAAATTTATCTTCAAAATACTGACAATTTTATGTAGAATCAACAAGCATCTGTCTAAACAAAAATAGCATCAGACCTGAGAGAGATGCAGAACCATATCTTCACCAGGCACAACCTCCAGAGTCTGTCCATGTTTTACCTCAGCACCTGAAAAGTATATACAAATGAGTATATTTCCACAAAGAAGCAATTATAAAATGACAAAGTGACATGTGACTGATTTCAAGACAGAGAAAATCAGACACTGAATTTGCTCTAAGCTTCACCATAGGAGAGAGGCTGAATTATTTTATCCAGAAGCAAATATGAATAACACAACTCATGAACATCAACATAAATATTAAACCTCTCAAACAATGCTTTACATCACAAAACAAAGTTGCAAAATCCGTGTAAATTCAGATTCGAAGGAACTCAGTATCAGCTCATGAAGATTGTAATCACCATCATGTACAATCTATAATCTATAATGCAAAGTAGACAAAAACTACAACACATTCTCAAAACATTTCAGAACAACACGGTAATATTTCGAATAACAATTTATGTTGAGAATATTACCAACAAGGACGATGAAAACCTAAAAAATAAGGTAGAAAAGTTTCTGGACATAAACGATAGCTAATCTAGAAATTTCACAGCGCAGGCGTAAGCAAACATCAAACACGCATAAAACAAAGCGGACTGTAAATCAGAAACGTTACGTTGTTATGGAACACCGCTCTCATACTCCATATTTTAAGGAACTGTAACATCATTTCCGTTCTGAAGCAGAGAACACAACCAACGCCGAACAAAAAGGAAAAAATCCGATACCGCAAAAATGCATAATGAAACGAAATGTACAAACGCAGTCGCGAAGAAAGATGCACGAAATAAAACAGAAGCCGATGAATACGAGAAAGACTTACCCCAAAACTCCATTGTTGAATAGTCGGAAGAAATGAAACGAGTGTGGCGGGGTTTAGAGCGAGAGTGAGAGAGAGGTTAGGGTTTTGAGAAGACGAGAATGGAGGCAAAAAAAAAAAAACTCGAAACCCGACTAATGGAAAAACACTAGGGCTGGAAATGAATTTATAAATACAAAGTCGGGTTTAGATGCTGTGCTACGCGGACTACCCGAACCCGATATTTGAATGGGCCCCATGTCCTTTGGGCCTCGGCTCTGGGCTTATCTGAACAAAACGCTTGTATTAATTTAATTGATGTTTTGTTTTTTTTTAAAGAGAAATTGATGAATATTTGAATCTACTACGATTCCCTACACCAGACAGTGAGGAGAGTCCCAACCTCGTAAAGAAGAAAGCAGCGGAGATAGATAATTCGGATTGAATCTCGAGCTGGGGATGGATCTCACTCTGCTTCTCCACGCATTCACTCCTTCATGGACTTCGGTTACTCCGCTTTCTCTCTCTACTCACAGATTCATGCCTAGCTCTCAGTCTAATTTAAGCGGTTATTGCTGAATTTTTGCGATAGGTTGCTATGCTGCTCGGATATTTCAGTTATTTAGCGATCGCTGGATCCATTTTGCCGGGGAGAACTGTTCCTGGAGCGACTTTGTCCGACGGAACTCGCCTGCAATACCGTTGTAACGGTCGGAACTACGGCTTTGTTCATTTCTGTGCTCTGAGTTTGAGTTCATACCGATGATTTTGAGATTTTTCTTTATAATTTTGATTTATATTTCTTTCTTTTTGGTGTTGTTCCAGGTTTGCTATTGCTTGTTTTAGCGGTTTGTTTGCTTGGAATTGGTGGCTGGGCGGATCTCTTATCACCTACTGTGAGGACTTATATCATTCGTGGTTTCACTCACAATTCATATTCAATGCCTAATCTTATATCGTTATGAATTGATAATGTTTCATCTCTGCTGATTTTGGAACGGTTTCTTTTCTTTGTAATTGCTGTAGGCGATTGCTGATAGAGGTCTTGAGCTTCTGTCAACAACACTAATATTCAGTGTACTTGTAAGTTTCTGGATTAACTGATTGTTTCATGTTCTTAATATGCGTTCAGAAGTGTCATATTAGCAAGGTTGTGCAGTTTTGTTTTATATAAATATGTTATACTCCCTCCATTTCGCTTAACTTGGCTCAAAACTTTTTGACTTGTGCTGGCACGGTTTTCCACGCTTCTTGATGATGGGTTTTAAAATGGATTTTTGAAGAATTATTTTTTTTACGGGATACTACGACTGTCGTAGTATCCCGTAAAAAAAATAATTCTTCAAAAATCCATTTTAAAACCCATCATCAAGAAGCGTGGAAAACCGTGCCAGAAAAGCCACTATTCAAATTAGCCAAGTTAAGCGAAATGGAGGGAGTATTTGCTTGTATTCAGATGCAAGTATTCGTGTCCTAGATGTTGCATTCTTTAACATCTTGCTCCATCAAACCATCATCTTGTAGTAGCTATTCCATTTTATTTTATTTTTAACTTTTGGTATCATCTCCTGCTTCCAGGTAACAAATCTTCTTTACATGGTGGGCTGCAGATCCCGTGATCAAAGTTCTTCTTTAAAACCTCACACCACGGGAAACCTAATCCAAGACTGGTAATTAATGTAGCATGTTACTAGGGGATATCTTGAGAGATTTTTTCTCCTACGTGATTTGTGCTTGTTGATGGCTTCTATGAATATCAAACGAGGCATATTTAGTTTCCTATTGCCAGTAAAATTGCATATGGTTTAGATGATTGTTGATGTTGGTATATGCTTCTTAGTTGCGTTCTTTGAATTGCAAGACATTGTATTTCCTATAGCCCTGCCTTAATGTATAATGGTTTAGACACTGTTGTTGAACTATGAAAAATATTGATATGTCTATGTGTTAGCATAAAGAATTCATAAAGAACCTACTTGCAAAAAGAAGTAAAAGTGACCTTTTATGAACTTTGTACAATTAGAGGCAAAGACTGTTTTGATGTTTTATGCCTTTTCAAGTATAGTTTCCAACTTTTGAGAAGTGATCAATACTCAATTTTTACTTGAAGTACTAATCTGCACAGCATCATCTGACAGGTGGTTTGGGATACAGCTAAATCCTCAATTCTTGGGACTCGACCTCAAGTACATTTCTAACTGAGTAGATGCCTTAAGATTATGACATTCCCTATAGAACTCCTATTTAATTCATGCCTTTTTGAAGTGTATACACTAGTTGTATTCCTATACTCTAAACTGCAATATATATTTGACTGCATGGCTATAGCACTCTTTGAATTATAGAAAGTTATAATTGGCTAAATTGAATGAAACATTATTATTTTAAAAGAAATTGCTATAACATCTCATCCTGATACTTCAGTCTCTTTTACAGATTCTACTTTGTTAGAGCTGGTATGCTGGGATGGCTTCTTATAAATCTATCTGTTCTTGCAAAATGCATTCAAGAAAA
This sequence comes from Mentha longifolia, assembly GCA_001642375.2. Classification (NCBI taxonomy): domain Eukaryota; kingdom Viridiplantae; phylum Streptophyta; class Magnoliopsida; order Lamiales; family Lamiaceae; genus Mentha; species Mentha longifolia. The sequence continues at coordinate 5,051,807 of CM038117.1, forward strand.
CAACTTAAGCCAGTCAATGATTCTATACCAGATGTTTTGTGTTGTAAGTTGATACTATTAGATCGAGTTAGTCTTTGAGGCCATTTCTTCTCTAGTTTTCTTCTTATTTGTTTCCTATATTTTCAGCCTTAGCTGGGGTTGCTAACAATGCTGTCATTGGTTTGCTCTAATGCAGCTATACATTCTGGATTACTTTTTCTATGAAGAGTACATGACCTCCACGTAAGTATACAGCTTTGTTCTTGCTGGTGTCTGTAACACTGATCTGATTCATTAGCTTGTAATTGTAGAGGGCTTATAATAGCTAATATCATCGGATACGATTTCATCCTTATTGAGCTTGTATCCTCTATTGTCATATTAGATAAGACCAGAAAGTTCTCTATCCTCTACTCAGTTTTTAGCATATTCATTCACATTAGTTAAGTTTGTAGTTCTATCCTAAATTGTTGGCATCCTTTCAGATGGGACATAATTGCTGAGAGGTTGGGGTTCATGCTGGTATTTGGAGATTTAGTCTGGATTCCATTCACATTCAGTATCCAGGTATACGACAAAAGCTTTTTGCTAAAGATATGGGACGTTTTTCCAACTTCCTCTCAATCATACGACAGTTATGTATTGCCAACACAAATACAAATACCTCACTTTTCATACAGTATAACTTGGCCCACGATAGAAAATGGATTTTATCAACTTTTATTATGCCTTGTCCATAAAGAATACTACAGAGCAACCATGTTCTTTTTTTCCAATGTATGGTTATTTATTTCTTTCCCTGTGTTTAAAAGGGTTGGTGGCTTCTACGGAATAAAGTGGAGCTGACGACTGCATCAATTATTGCAAACTGCCTCGTCTTTTTTATAGGGTAACATTTTTCATTTCAGACATTGCTATTCGTATGACAGTCATGTAGAAATGCGAGTTATTCACTATTTTCTTGTTTTTTGATTGGGTAGCTATCTGGTCTTTCGAGGAGCTAACAAGCAAAAGCATGTTTTCAAGAAGAATCCCAAAGCACTAATTTGGGGCATGCCTCCAAAGGTCATTGGGGGAAAGCTACTTGCTTCTGGTTATTGGTATGTGCCTTATCTGCTATTTAGAACCTTTGGCGTTCCTTGATTTTCAACAAGTTATATGATATGTAAAAACACATTTTCAACGTTTCTCTCTATCTTATCTAATGTTGTAAAGTTGAAAACGTTATATAACCCTATGAATAAAGCTCAATGATTTTCACTTTCATCTTCGTAATGATGCTTCATAGTATAACTTCGTCATAATCTTAACCTCTTCAGGGGCATAGCAAGGCATAGTAACTATCTCGGGGACTTGTTGGTAGCTCTGTCCTTCAGTTTACCTTGTGGGATAAGGTAAACCCTATATGCTTTTTTCCCTTTTATTAGAAAATTGGAGCAATGCTTACATATTTTATCCTACGCAGCTCTCCAGTTCCATATTTTTATCCTATATACCTTTTCATACTACTAATATGGAGAGAGAGAAGAGACGAAACCAGGTGCGCGCAGAAGTACAAAGACATCTGGGCAGAATACAAGAAAATGGTTCCATGGAGGATACTTCCATATGTATATTAACTTCAAGGTAATGCCTTATTCATTTGCCTTTGAGGCTATTTCCTTTTTCTTTTTTTTTCTTTTAATTGTTGAATGAAGTGTAACTTGTGGATGTATTAACCTGTTTGAGATATATTAGCAACCAACTACTGATTTTCTTTCTTCTCCCTTTGTGTTTTCTCTTTAGATTGCAGCCTTTTTGCTTTTAACAACATGCAAGTTCCAACTATCAAATTCTATTGCATTAAAATGGGGATTTTTATTTTTAATTTTTAATTTTTTTTCCCCCTTTATACTGCCAACTTACATAAAAATAAATAAATATAAGTAGTATATAATCAGGGAACAGTCTGTAATAAATCCCGCAAAAACCACTATCGGCCCAGAAACAGTCAAGGCCAATAAAATGGGCTCAAATTGGATTTGAATCTTGGGCCTATTGCTTATGCTTTTGTTGAGATTTCAGTTAATTTTTGTAGAGATTTATTAGGCGGCATTCGTGGTATTTCTTCTTCTTTAAAGGAGTCTTTGAGTTAATTTTATTGTTATCCACCATAAAATAAAATATCATGATGTTCGCAATACAAGCCGTTGCTTTCTTTTGCACGTACATCTTTTAGATTAAATAAACATCTCAAAACGGTTCAAGAAACTGCGAGGATTCATTTTTTTAGTTGAACCAAACGCAGATAATCAATAATATAATAACTATAAAAATATGCAAATTGCGTAGAAAAGCAACAGAATAATAGCCACAGTTATTTAATCAGCTTTGCTGCAATAAATTTCATTGAGAGATGCGTATGACTGTGTGAGGAGATAGATATTTGCAGAGTTAAATATTAGAGGTAGGAATAGCTCTCCACTGCAGGGACAACCTCGGTGGTCCTCACCTGACTCACTTATTCAACCGATGCTTTTTTGCCTTTACTTTCTTTGTCTTTATCAATGCAAAGGACACAGTCTCCTTTCATTATAGAGATGCACCGAATGCATAATGATTTTTTCAACTTAATACATTGAGTGTATTTTTGATATCATCCACTCACTTCATGTATACCGCTCGTGCACGTGCACATGCAAGAGCGCCGTTATTCGCCGTTATTTGAATAACGTGAGTACGGAATAGTCCAACCCAATCTGTACTATATTATATAGTTCACTCATGCACGTGCACATGCACGAGCGCTGTTATTTGAATAACGTGAGTACGGAATAGTCCAACCCGATCTGAAGTATGTTATATAGTTCAGATCGAGTAAGACACTATTATTAGAATTGAGTTTGATGTGCCAAACAAAATAATTCCTCCCAAGGCAAAATTGTGCCCGACCAACTTGACAATATTTTGCCTTCTATCCCAATCTATTCATCCATTTTTATTATTTTATATCTTATACGTATTGAAAAAATAGACTAATAAGTTGAGACCGATGCGGTAGAACTTTTTGAATCATTTGACACAATGTAGAGATAATAATTTAACAAGAAAAAAAAAAAAAAAAGAATGGAAATCATGGATGGCAAAGGTGTTAAGAGACATGCTGTATGAATACCATAACTGCTGTGTGCTGTTTTATTCAGCATGCCACAAGTGGCTATCATGCATGTTTCTTTGCTTCTAACCTTATCTTCTTTTTTCACTTTTTTTTACTGCGCACATGATTTTTTTTTTTATTTTTTATTTTTCACATCTTCATTAATTGGCGATGAATTATATCTGATGATGATTGATGGGTCATGACTTTCAGAAGAGTAAATATTTAGTAATTTCCAAAAAAAGCAATAAAGGAAAAAAGAAAAAGAAAAAAGTGCCATATAGAGTAGCCATGAAAAAACCTTTGTATTGAGCCTTTATATCGACCACTATTTGGTAATACTACCTCCATCTCATATATTAGTTCTCATTTGACTTTTGACTTTTTCGGCACGCGTTTTCACCGAAACTTAGTACGGGTTTTAAAATATTTCGAAATATTTTTTCTTTTACAAGATACTATGATTTTAAAATCCTTACTAGGTTTCGATGGAAACGCATGCCAAAAATGTCAAAAGTCAAATAATGACTAATATATGAGATGGAGGTAGTATATACTAACATTTTTCTTTAAATTTTGGGGGAACAACTTGCAATGAAAGCCATCTCTGAAAAATATATTACCTTCAACCTATGAAAGTAATCTCATTTGTCATTTTAGTTCATCCCACTTAGTCTCATTTCCTAAAAAGGTAAAAAATTTGTGGCTACAGTTAACTTTCTCTCCTAAGAATTGATTATAGCCACATATTCTCTCATTCCTTAATTTATGTGCTAAATACAAATAGAACTACTTTCATTGGGTTGGAAATAGTAAGTCAGTAGATTATTAGGAATTAACATTTTTTTCTCCAGAAAACTATACGAGAAAAAGCATAGAAATAAAGAATATAAACCAACATAGTATAATGTTTGCAGTTTGCATTATCCGCTCACTTTTTTTTTTTGGTTAGAAATCCAAGTTAGAACCGAGAAGGAATTTCACAAATCTAATGCATTTCTCTTTTCAATGTTGTCTATTTAATGTTGGAAATTTGGTTTTTTACCAAATAAATAATAATTAATATTTAATTTATTACATAAATTAAATATTAGATTATTGTTCTACTCGTGGAGTAGATGAACGTGGTATATTTATATGTTCAAAACCGATTTTCGGTGAGTGAGATATAAATGTTCAAAGTTTGGTGAAAGTTTCTTCATTATTTAATGAAGTGGGAGGAATACCACATCGAATAAATATTGATGTGGTGTGATGTTTAAAAGTGTTTAAACATGTGGGTTTAATACAAGTGGGCCAAGTAAGTGGATAAGTGTGTGGTTGGGCTCTCGCGTGAGCACACACTCGATCCGGCCCCGCCGTCCGTGCCCGACGGCTCGGGCCTCGGTTCGTGACCGTGGACTTGGATCTTGGCGATTGGTCCTTTGGGCTGGTCTTTGGGCTTGTACTTGGGCCTTACATACTATATTTTTTGGACCACAAAAACTATAGTGTTTTGGGTCTGTGCAACATGAGCCCAATCCGTCTTGTGAGCCCAACGTCCAGCGTTCAGCTCGCGTGCCGTTCCGTCTTCCGGGGGTGTTCTAGAAGGGCGTTTCACACGTCCCTTTATCTCCTCCACTCCTCCACTTCCGTCAACGGCCAAGTAATGGCGTAGTGGCCCATTAATGCCGAGTAGTGGCGTAGTGGGCAGTTAATCCTCCCATGGTGAGTCGCCTATATATAGAGAGGCATGGCTGCATTTGAGTGATACACACATCCCAAACGCACAAACTCATCTTGTTGCATACTTCTCTTCATTGTTCATTTCCGAGCTCAGTTTTTCGCCTTCATCCAGTTCGCCGGAGCTCCAAGGTTTTGCGGTGCTGCTACCTTCGAGACGAAGCCGTTTTATCTTTGGGGACGATACGCCAAAACCGAGAGCCCTACCGGGGCGTATCTCGTCTTGCGGAAAGAGGCATTTCCTCGACTCGACTTTTAGTTCGTAGATCTGTTCACTTGTAATCTTCTTTACGTTGTAATCATTTGTATGCCCGGCAAGTTCTTATACCTCACTTTTCCCAACAATCGCAAGACGAGATATTCTACTTGCCTTCCCGACGTAACTGAAGATGACGAGCACTGCTGCTTCCACCGACTCCTCTACCACTCCATCCATCGTGTCCTCGACGATGCCATCCACCATGTCATCAACTGTTCCATCAACCATGTCATCGCCGTTGCCAAGCTTCACTACTGCATCGGCAATGAACTCCAACACTGGCGGTTCAACCGGAGGCTTGTCGCTGCCTTCAAGCTCGTGGGTTTGGAATAACCCATTCCTGTCAAGCGGAGGTTCCGGTTCATCCGGCTCCGTGGGTTCCACATTTGGTGGAACTGTTGGTTCCATTTTTAGTGAAACTGTTGGAGCGCCATTCATGGGCTCGACTATGGGGGCCTTCGGGCACAACCCAAGAGCCTCTCTTATGGGAGCGAACTCGGCACTAAGGGTGATGCCACCCGCCGAGAAGCCGCCGAAGTTTAGCGGAGCTGACTTCAAAAGGTGGCAACAAAAGATGTTGTTCTACTCAACAACATTGGGAGTGACAAACTTCCTCATGAAAGATGAGTCGGCTGCGCCAAATGCCAATGAGGCGAACTTTCATGTTCGTGCCTTGTATGACAATTGGCGCAATGGAGACTACTTGTGCAAGAATTTCATCCTAAATGCCTTTGATGATAGCTTGTACAATGTGTACTCTGGTGTCAACACCTCCAAAGGAATTTGGGAGGCGTTGGACAAGAAGTATCGTAGCGATGACGCGGGTACGAAGAACTTCGTTGTAGCCCGATATTTGGACTACAAGATGGTCGATTCTCGACCGATGATGGGGCAAGTACAAGAATTTCAACTCATTGTGCATGACGTCCATGCTGAGGGGATGGTCCTTCCGGACGCGTTCGTGGTGGCGACCGTGATCGAGAAGCTACCCCCAAATTGGAAAGACTTCAAGAGCTACCTTAATCACAAGCGAAAGGAGATGACTCTTGAAGACTTGATTGTGAAGCTACGCATCGAGTCTGATGTGCGCGATCAAGACAAACCGAAGGCACCGTCTGATGCCAAGGTGAACTTGATGGAGAAGGGCAGTCCCTCCAACAAGCGTGATCGCCCAAATGCCAAAGATAAGGGGAAGGCGAAGGTACCATCGAAGAAATTTGATAGTGATTGCTACAATTGTGGCAAGCATGGGCATACTGCGAAGGGCTGCAAGAAGCCCAAAAATAAGAAGAAAAAGAAGAAATATGCTGCTAACGTCGCCGAGAAAGACGGCGAGTGGGTGAAAGAAGACTTTACTGTTGTGGTCACCGAGGAGGTCAACCAAGTCAAAAAGTCAGGAGGCTGGTTCATCGACACTGGCGCTACTGCGCATGTATGTGCCGATAGGAACAAGTTTGTTACCTATCAAGCTGTTGAGGTGAGGAAGCTCAACATGGGGAACCAAGCTTCGTCCGTGGTTGTCGGAGTTGGAGATGTGATGCTAAAGCTTATATCCGGGAATTCTCTAACTTTGAAGAACGTGCTGCATGTTCCCGACATCCGAAAGAACTTGGTCTCGGGTTATATTCTAGTTAGTAAGGGGTTTAGACTAGTTTTTGAGTCTGACAAGTTTATTTTGTCAAAGAGTGGTACCTTCCTTGGAAAGGGTTACCTCTTTGATGGTCTCTTTAGGTTGAATGTATTGGCTATACGCCATGTACCAAAATCTATTGAGAGTAATGAAAATGCTATTACTTCCTCTTATTTGCTTGAGTGCTCTGATTTATGTATTGTAGATTATGACATGTTAATCTAAATGTTATAAAACGATTAGTAAATTTAGATTTACTAAAGTTAAATGAAGTTAACACTCAAAATAAATGTGAAGTTTGTGTTGAGGCAAAAATGACAAAACCATCATTTCATTCGGTTGAGCGGAGCACGAAACCCCTTAATTTAATGCACACCAATATATGTGATTTAAAGTATGTGCAAACTCGTGGTGGTAATAAGTACTTTATCACGTTCATTGATGATTGCACGAGATATTGTTATCTTTATCTTTTAAGAGGTAAAGATGAGGCTATTGAAGCGTTTAAACACTTCAAGAATGAAGCTGAAAATCAACTAAGTGGTCGAATTAAGAAGGTTCGAAGTGACAGAGGTGGCGAATATGTTGCTCCGTTTGAAGAATTATGCAACGAAAGTGGTATAATTCATAAAACGACGACCCCATATTCACCCCAATCAAATGGCGTTGCTGAACGTAAAAATCGAACTCTTAAGGAGATGATGAATGCTTTGTTGATTAGTTCAGGGTTGTCTCTAAACATGTGGGGGGAAGCTGTCTTGACAGCTAACTATATACTGAACAAGATTCCACTCAAAGGTAAAGATGTTACACCTTATGAGTTATGGAAAGGTTGGAAACCATCGTACAAATACCTTAAAGTGTGGGGGTGTTTGGCGAAGGTTGAAGTGTCTCTACCTAAACAAGTTACAATTGACCCTAAAACGGTTGATTGCATCTTTATTTGGTATGCACATAACAACAGCGCCTATCGCTTTGTTATCCACAAGTTGGAAGTACCCGACATGACTGTGGGAACAACGATCGAGTCAAGGAATGCAATATTCTTTGAACACATATATTCTTGTAAAGACAAGGGTAATGTAGAAACCAATTCTAGTAATAGAATTGAAGGTGAAGCCACGAGTTCTAAATCCGAGGATGAAGAACCTAAGTCACACAAACGACAAAGGTCTAATCCGGAAGATAGTGAACCGAGACGTGGTAGTAGAGTTCGAAAACCAAAGCAATTTGGCTTGGATTATGTAGTGTTCATGTTAGATCAATAACTAACGGCGATCAAAGAAGCTTTTTCTAGATCGGACAGTCCGCTTTGGAGAGAAGCGGTGCAAAGTGAAATTGATTCCATTAGACAAAACCACACTTGGGTGTTGGTTGATTTGCTCGAAGGTTGTAAGCCCTTAGGATGCAAATGGATCCTTAAAAGGAAATACAAATCCGATGGATCAATTGACAAGTACAAAGCCTGTTTGGTTGTCAAAGGGTTTAAACAGAAAGAAGGGTACGATTATTTCGATACCTATGCTCCTGTAACAAGGATTACATCCATTCGGGTGCTTCTCGCAATTGCTGTTTTGCACAATCTCGAGATACATCAAATGGATGTGAAAACTGCTTTCCTCTATGGAAATTTAGAGGAGGAAATCTATATGGAACAACTAGAAGGATTTGTAGAACCTGGTAAAGAGAATAAGGTTTGCAAACTGGTTAAGTCCCTCTATGGATTGAAACGAGCGCCACTTCAATGGCACTTGAAATTTGATAATGTGATGTTATCAATGGGTTTAAGATAAACGAGTGTGATAATGTGTTTACATTAAGAACACGAATAACGGGTATGTTATTGTGTGTCTTTATGTAGATGACATATTAGTCATAGGTAGTAATATCCGTGTAATTAACGAAACTAAGAACATGTTAAAGAGGAACTTTGACATGAAAGACTTGGGTTTAGCGGATGTTATTCTTGGAATGAAAATTCTAAGGAAATCTGATGGGATTGTCTTGTCACAATCTCACTATGTTGAGAAGTGCTCAAGAAGTTTAACGCTTTTGAAAGCGTGCCCGCCAAAACCCCGATTGAACTTAATATTCATTTGAGCAAAAACCGAGAAGAGTCGGTTGCTCAAGAAGACTACGCTCGCGTCATAGGGTGTTTAATGTATCTTACAAATTGCACTCGACCCGACATAGCGTGTGCCGTGAACAAATTGAGTCGTTACACGAGCAATCCAAGCAAAGAGCATTGGAGAGCTCTAATACGAGTTTTGAGATACTTGAAGTATGCTTAAAATCATGGGCTACATTTTTCAAGATACCCCTCGGTACTTGAAGGGTATTGTGATGCAAATTGAATTTCGGACACGAAAGATTCACTTTCTACAAGTGGGTATGTGTTTACTATTTGGGGTGGAGCTGTTTCGTGGAGATCCACAAAACAAACGTGTATAGCCCAATCCACCATGGAGTCCGAATTCATAGCTTTAGATATAGCTGGTGAACAAGCCGAATGGCTAAGAAACTTTCTTGAGGACATTCCATGTTGGGAGAAACTATTGCCTCCGGTGATGATTCACTGCGATAGCCAAGCGGCTATTGGTAGGGCAAAAAGTGGTTTGTATAATGGTAAGTCTCGACATATTCGTCAACGACATAATACCATGAGACATTTGATCACAACTGGGATTATCTCAGTCGACTATGTGAAGTCGTTGGATAATCTGGCGGATCCACTAACCAATGGTTAAACCGTGATCAAATGAATAAGTTGTTAGAGGGAATGGGAGTAAAATCCACAAATTAAGAACTATCATAGTGGTAACCCAACCATGATGATTGGAAACCCCAAGAACTTGGTTCAAGGGGAAAACTAAGCTGTGAAAATTCATGTGAAAACACTCACTTTTATCTATTCCCTAGAAAGCATTTGAGTGTTGAAAGCTTGCCTAGTGGTGAGGCTAAGTCTATGACTTTTAATGATTCCTAAATACCTTGAGGAGAGTATGGCAAGATACTCAGTAAAGAATCACCTATGTAAGTGTGAAGTGAGGCCACTTCGTGAAAAAATACACTATGATCCAAGGGCCGAAATGGACACAAAACTGTGAGAACGGGTGAGGTTGAGGTGTATAAGCGTTAACATCGTTGTCTCGGTGCACGCCATGGAGGGATAGTTCAAAGCATTGCGCTACTATGCCGCCTGTGTACTCGATGGTGTTGACTATGGAAGGTTCAAAGTTATAAACTACCTATCCTAATACTTTTATACCTCGTGAGGACTGAGCTCTTGCATTTGCATACATTGCATATGGCTATCTCACTCATGTGGGGGATTGTCGGAAATTTTATTTTTGACCAAATAAATAATAATTAATATTTAATTTATTACGTAAATTAAATATTAGATTATTGTTCTACTCGTGGAGTAGATGAACGTGGTATATTTATATGCTCAAAACCGATTTCCGGTGAGTGAGATATAAATGTTTAAAGTTTGGTGGAAATTTCTTCATTATTTAATGAAGTGGGAAGAATACCACATCGAATAAATAGTGATGTGGTGTGATGTTTAAAAGTGTTTAAACATGTGGGCTTAATAACAAGTGGTCCAAGTAAGTGGATAAGTGTGTGGTTGGGCTCTCGCGTGAGCACACACTCCATCCGGCCCCGCCGTCTGTGCCTGACGGCTCGGGCTCGGACCTCGGTTTCGTGGCTGTGGACTTGGATCTTGGCGATTGGTCCTTTGGGCTGGTCTTTGGGCCTATTCGTGGGTTGTACTTGGGCCTTACATACTCTATTTTTTGGACCACAAAAACTATAGTGTTTTGGGCCTGTGCAACATGAGCCAAATCCATCTTGTGAGCCCAACGTCCAGCGTTCGGCCCGCGTGCCGTTCTGTCTTCCGGGGGTGTTCTAGAAGGGCGTTTCACATGTCCTTTTATCTCCTCCACTCCTCCACTTCCATCAACGGCCAAGTAATGGCGTAGTGGCCCATTAATGCGGAGTAGTGGCGTAGTGGGCAGTTAATCCTCCCATGGTGAGTCGCCTATATATAGAGAGAGGCATGACTGCATTTGAGTGATACACACATCCCAAACGCAAAAACTCATCTTGCTGCATACTTCTCTTCCTTGTTCATTTCCGAGCTCAGTTTTTCGCCTTCATCCAGTTCGCCGGAGCTCCAAGGTTTTGCAGTGTTGCTACCTTCGAGACGAAGCGTTTTATCTTGGGGACGATACGCCAAAACCGAGAGCACTACCGGGGCGTATCTCGTCTTGCGGAAAGAGGCATTTCCTCGACTCGGCTTTTAGTTCGTAGATCTGTTCACTTGTAATCTTCTTTATGTTGTAATCATTTGTACGCTCGACAAGTTCTTGTTCACTTTTCCCAACATTTAATTCGTTTTTGACAATCACAATCTTTCATATTTTATTCATTTTTTTTATAGTTGATTTAAGACACAAGTGCGACAAAAAATTAATAAAATAGCACTTATCGTAATATCCAGTAAAACATTAAGTAACTTGCACAGTTAATAAATAATAATAATAATAATAATAATAATAACTTGCACAGTTCATACTAATTTATGTGTGAGGGAAACAATGCCAAGTTGCAATAGAATCAAAACGAACGTAGTTACGTTATTGTTATTGTTGTTGTTATTGTTATTGTTATTGTTATTGGTATTGTTATATTGCATGCATGTGCAAGGATCCACCAATAGTTAAAGCGCCAAACTCACAATCGGCAAATTAATGAGTTCAATTCCTATCGAGTGCATGCAAATGGGTCCTCTATTACGTAACTTTTTTTTTTTTTTTTAAATTTTAAAAATCAACATTAAATTTATAAGACCGTGCCACGGACTCAAAACTTGAGATTTTTATCACAAAAGTCTCAAATATTACCTCCACGCACACAAAAAGATATTGGTTATATCAATCCACCCACATAATGCGATATTTCATCGCTCTTATGCATGCAATGAATTTGGCTCTAATGAATATTTATCATAGATAGCCTAGCTACTACTGTAATTTAGCAAGAAAACAACGTGAACTGCAGAGCATCAAGGACATTAAAGAAAAGGTAGAAAATTTTGTGGTGGTTGAGTGAGAATGATGCTACCTAATATTATACTCAATTGTGGTTGTCATCATCCATATTAAAAGAATACAAGTTCACATGCACTTTCCTTCTTTCACTTTCATTTCCAAGGCTCTATTAAGTTACCAAAATAAAAAAAGTCTTTCATTGATAAAAGACATTGCACCAACATTTGGTGGATAGTGCGAGATTAAAGATAGATCATTTTCGTAATTAACGGCTAAGATTAGATAGGAATCAGATGAACTCTTCATCCACTCATTTAATCTTTGACACTATCAAGCGATGAATCTCTACAATAATCTGTGAACTGGAAAATTATTTTTCTACATGGCTTTTGCTAAGCGGGATAGTTTAACTTGGGATTGATGATTTGGAATAAGATGTGCTTCAAGATATGTTAAAAGTCCTTCTGTGTTTGGTTACGATCCATATCAAAAGAATATTTTTTCTCATTTAAAGGCTTTGTTTAGTAGGCCCGATATAAGTCAAGCTAAGATCACTTTTCCTAGCTTTGTTTATTGGGCCTACTAAACAAACCCTAAGGAAAAAGATCAAATCGATATTGAATCTTGTAACGTTCCTTATTTAAAATCAAATTCAATAAATATAAAACTAAGTTGAATAAAAGTAGTCAATTCATGTCATGGTAAACGCTCTCTGTGTTTTTTTATTCCTTTCTAGCAAAAAGGGCATTCTTTGAATATATTCAATTTCAAGTGTTATGACGAATGAATTGTCATATTTGGGCTTTAATTCTCTATTGCTAGCTAGTGGGCTAATGGAAAACTATTTAATTCAACCGGTCGAACTAGTGATCCAATCATCTGAACAATAGTCTAAGGAAAGTAGTATATAAAAAGATGATCCGCTAATATGCAGCTACCTTGAATTTTGTTATTTTAAGGGATAAAATGTTTAAACCTGCTTGTTGTTCATAATTTTTTTTTATATGATCTAATGAACTTCAATTTTGAAAAAACAAAACAATTACTATAAAAGAATAACACTATGTTAGGTCATTGATAAAATTACTAGAATTTATAATTAAAAAAAGAGCCATGATCGATCAAAATAAGTATTCTTCTTCCCAAACTAAATGTAACCATTCTTTTGAATCCGTAAAACAAATTCAAAAGAAGAGTTACATTTAGTTTGAGACGAAAGAAGTACTACATTTTTTATTAGATGATATGGAGTATTATTATAAAGGATTTAATAGTTACAGCCCATGAAAAACATAATGTTTTTTAAAGGAAAAACTAACATAATTCAAAATAACAAATTTTTCCTCAAAACGAAGGAAAGGAAAATATCTAAGGTGGAGTGGAGGAGTGAGACTGATGATGTCAAGGAACGAGGGAATCACCGTTTTGCCCCTGCATTCCTAAGAGCATCCACAGCGCACCGGGAGCCGGGGGCTCGAGCCCGCTCGGCGCTGGCGAGCCCCTCGGCCGGCGAGCCTGGAGTGCAGAAGAGAGCTGAGCTCGCGCCTCCCCTCCCCCCCTGTGCTGACGTCATTATGACGTCAGCCATGTTTTTTTTTTGTTTTTTTTTAAATCGAGTTTCTGAATTTAAAAAAAAAAATGGAACGTTGGAGAGCAACGGCTCTTCAACGGATTGAACTCATTCCCCCCTATAAATTCCCACACACACATACACAATTTCTACACCATTCATCCATATTTTTTACACAATTTACACACAAATTCATCCAAAAAAAATTATTCTATTTCCTATTTTTACAATTCATCAATATGTCGAGCTCCTCCGAAATTGAATTGGATTCCTCGTCATCCTCCGGCGAACTCGAGGAGATGTACCAACAAATCCAGAAGACTGCGGAAATAGCTCGGAAATTAAAAGAAGCCAAGAAGAAGAAGGAAAAAGCCAGTGAGGCTCCAAAACGCCGAAGGTTTCCCGTTCGGCGAATGATCGAACGAGCTCGAGCCACAAGAGCGGCCTAACTTTTCTCCGACTATTTGGCTGAGAGGCCAACTTACCCCGACAATTTGTTCCGTCAACGTTTTCGAATGTCGAAGCATCTGTTCTTGCGCATCGTGCAAGTATTGGAGAATCGCGTCGAGTATTTCCAACAACGAGATGATGCAATAGGCAGGCCGGGTTTCACAACGATCCAAAAGTGCACCGCCGCTATACGTCAACTCGCTTACGGAGTCCCGGCGACCTATTTGACGAGTACTTGCGGATGTCGGAGACTACCGCTTTAGAATCGTTGAAGAACTTTGCAGTGGCGATTCGAACATATTTAGTGGTCACTACCTGAGGAAGCAAACGGAGATGATTGTCAACGAATTCTGGCAATGCACGAGGCTCGCCACGGCTTTCCAGGGATGCTCGGTTCGATCGACTGCATGCACTGGGCATGGAAGAACTGTCCAGTGGTGTGGAGGGGCCAGTACACACGGGAGATAAGGGCCACCCTACCATCATCCTTGAGGCTGTTGCATCTTCACGATCTGTGGATATGGCACGCCTTTTTCGGGGGTAGCTGGAACGCTCAACGACATCAACGTTCTCAATCAATCGCGGTGTTCAGCGACGTCGTCAAAGGAATACACCTCCGGTTCATTCCTCGCCAACGGAAGGCAATACAGCATGGGCTACTACCTTGCCGACGGGATTTATCCGAAAGTGGCCCGTTTTTGGTTGTAGCCCCACCACACGCCAATGATAAAAAAGTGGAAAGTTTCAAAGTTCTGCAAGAGGCGGCGCGCAAAGATGTGGAACGCGCTTTTGGCATTTTACAAATCCGTTGGGGCATGGTCAGCGGCCCATCACGACTCTGGTATCGTAATAATATACAAGATATCATGTATGCTTGTATTATCTTGCATAACATGATAATCGGAGAGGATGAAGGCAAACGCTACAAATTGGGCTCCACCAAACGAGGAAGCCTCTACTTTCTGCTAATGGGAGTGTATCGAGGAGCTATCGGTCATTTCAGGCGTACTTGGAGCGGAACGCGTCGCTACGCGATAAGACCAAACACAGCGATTTTATAATGATTTGGTCGAAGAGATGTGGGCGCGTAGAGGCCCAAATTAGCTATGCGTATTTTTTAAATTATTTCTCTTATGTTGTATTTTATTGTTTAAATCAATGATCGTTTCCCATTTTAATAAAAAAAAATCAAAAAAATACATTATTATGATTTTAATTTGAACTTAAATTAAATAAATAAATAAAATCGAAAATAAAATGAATAAAAACAAATCAAAAATTAAATAATTAATTAATAAAAATAAATGAGAGCCCGGGGGAGGGACTTGCGGCTGTGAACGAAAATGAAAGAGAGTCCCTCCCTGCCAGAATAATGCCGAGAGCCCCGATCGATGGTCTAATGAAACTTCACTCTTGACCGACAAATGACAACACATGGAAGTGGTGACTGACACATGTCCTTTTGAGCATAATTAGGCGGAGGGCACGGCTTCTCATAAACGGTTATAAACTTT